>CM067174.1:27378221-27413562 GCA_034093135.1 Erigeron breviscapus
GTTTATTGTCATCAAGTACGTATAGTACCCGTTTATTGTCATCAAGTACGTATAGTACCCGTTTATTGTCATCAAGTACGTATAGTACCCGTTTATTGTCATCAAGTACGTATAGTACCCGTTTATTGTCATCAAGTACGTATAGTACCCGTTTATTGTCATCAAGTACGTATAGTACCCGTTTATTGTCATCAAGTACGTATAGTACCCGTTTATTGTCATCAAGTACGTATAGTACCCGTTTATTGTCATCAAGTACGTATAGTACCCGTTTATTGTCATCAAGTACGTATAGTACCCGTTTATTGTCATCAAGTACGTATAGTACCCGTTTATTGTCATCAAGTACGTATAGTACCCGTTTATTGTCATCAAGTACGTATAGTACCCGTTTATTGTCATCAAGTACGTATAGTACCCGTTTATTGTCATCAAGTACGTATAGTACCCGTTTATTGTCATCAAGTACGTATAGTACCCGTTTATTGTCATCAAGTACGTATAGTACCCGTTTATTGTCATCAAGTACGTATAGTACCCGTTTATTGTCATCAAGTACGTATAGTACCCGTTTATTGTCATCAAGTACGTATAGTACCCGTTTATTGTCATCAAGTACGTATAGTACCCGTTTATTGTCATCAAGTACGTATAGTACCCGTTTATTGTCATCAAGTACGTATAGTACCCGTTTATTGTCATCAAGTACGTATAGTACCCGTTTATTGTCATCAAGTACGTATAGTACCCGTTTATTGTCATCAAGTACGTATAGTACCCGTTTATTGTCATCAAGTACGTATAGTACCCGTTTATTGTCATCAAGTACGTATAGTACCTGTTTATTGTCATCAAGTAAACACACAAAAGTTGTACACCTTTCAGCCCGAATCTCAATTGAGTAGGAAGCTACGAAACTCACCTTTGCCTTGAATGTCGAACTTACAGTGAGCTAGAACGTCAATTAATTGCCCAAAAGATCGCAACCTATCAAAATATACATGTACGTATCAATATATATACAATTATGTCCTCATTTGACTTCTATGAACTTTTGAATTGAAACCGGGACTTGAACACGCATTAGAACTGAGTACGATAACTTAGGAGACAAGAAAAGACTCATTTGGATGTTCGGTTTGTCCCAAGGAAAGTGAAACTCAAACTAGAAATCGAAACAGGAAAATGAACTTTAGAGAAGGGCGTAAAGTACGGCCCATTTGGGCGTAAGTTACGCTAAGAGGATACTGAAAGGGCGTAAGGTACGGTGAACATTTTGTACTGGCGTAAGCTACGCTGGGTTGGGGCGTAAGTTACGCTAAGAGGATACTGAAAGGGCGTAAGGTACGGTGAACATTTTGTACTGGCGTAAGCTACGCTGGGTTGGGGCGTAAGTTACGCTAAGAGGATACTGAAAGGGCGTAAGGTACGGTGAACATTTTGTACTGGCGTAAGCTACGCTGGGTTGGGGCGTAAGTTACGCTAAGAGGATACTGAAAGGGCGTAAGGTACGGTGAACATTTTGTACTGGCGTAAGCTACGCTGGGTTGGGGCGTAAGTTACGCTAAGAGGATACTGAAAGGGCGTAAGGTACGGTGAACATTTTGTACTGGCGTAAGCTACGCTGGGTTGGGGCGTAAGTTACGCTAAGAGGATACTGAAAGGGCGTAAGGTACGGTGAACATTTTGTACTGGCGTAAGCTACGCTGGGTTGGGGCGTAAGTTACGCTAAGAGGATACTGAAAGGGCGTAAGGTACGGTGAACATTTTGTACTGGCGTAAGCTACGCTGGGTTGGGGCGTAAGTTACGCTAAGAGGATACTGAAAGGGCGTAAGGTACGGTGAACATTTTGTACTGGCGTAAGCTACGCTGGGTTGGGGCGTAAGTTACGCTAAGAGGATACTGAAAGGGCGTAAGGTACGGTGAACATTTTGTACTGGCGTAAGCTACGCTGGGTTGGGGCGTAAGTTACGCTAAGAGGATACTGAAAGGGCGTAAGGTACGGTGAACATTTTGTACTGGCGTAAGCTACGCTGGGTTGGGGCGTAAGTTACGCTAAGAGGATACTGAAAGGGCGTAAGGTACGGTGAACATTTTGTACTGGCGTAAGCTACGCTGGGTTGGGGCGTAAGTTACGCTAAGAGGATACTGAAAGGGCGTAAGGTACGGTGAACATTTTGTACTGGCGTAAGCTACGCTGGGTTGGGGCGTAAGTTACGCTAAGAGGATACTGAAAGGGCGTAAGGTACGGTGAACATTTTGTACTGGCGTAAGCTACGCTGGGTTGGGGCGTAAGTTACGCTAAGAGGATACTGAAAGGGCGTAAGGTACGGTGAACATTTTGTACTGGCGTAAGCTACGCTGGGTTGGGGCGTAAGTTACGCTAAGAGGATACTGAAAGGGCGTAAGGTACGGTGAACATTTTGTACTGGCGTAAGCTACGCTGGGTTGGGGCGTAAGTTACGCTAAGAGGATACTGAAAGGGCGTAAGGTACGGTGAACATTTTGTACTGGCGTAAGCTACGCTGGGTTGGGGCGTAAGTTACGCTAAGAGGATACTGAAAGGGCGTAAGGTACGGTGAACATTTTGTACTGGCGTAAGCTACGCTGGGTTGGGGCGTAAGTTACGCTAAGAGGATACTGAAAGGGCGTAAGGTACGGTGAACATTTTGTACTGGCGTAAGCTACGCTGGGTTGGGGCGTAAGTTACGCTAAGAGGATACTGAAAGGGCGTAAGGTACGGTGAACATTTTGTACTGGCGTAAGCTACGCTGGGTTGGGGCGTAAGTTACGCTAAGAGGATACTGAAAGGGCGTAAGGTTCCTTGACTCATTTTTAGTTAAAGCTTACATGTTGGAACATAATCCACTTGATAATTTCACTTCATAACCAATTCTTTGACTGTAAATCGATTTTTGACCTAATTGAAGAACTTGAAACCCTAATTTCGGATTTTGAAGCTAGAAAGACCAAGAGTGCTTAGATTTAGTTGATATACACGTTTAACATCTTGAAAAGATGAATTTGAGCTAGATAACACTTACCAAAACCTCCACAAGCAATCAAACCCGAATTTGACCTAATTGAAGCCTTTTTCTTGCACTTTGAAACTTGAATTTTTGATATGTGCTAAATAGGATGATGAAGGTGATGAATTTAACTCAAATCTAACTTGGAACAACCCTTTTGATGCATTGAATTTATAGAGGGATAGAATGAGAGTGTGTGTGCATCAACTAGAGAAAGAGAAGGGAGAAAATGAATGGATGGAGAAAAAGATAAGGTGGGGAGGATTGGGTTGGTTTTGGATGGGTCATGGGTTGGGTATAACCCATGGATAGGATTCACATTCAATTTACTAGTTAATTTAAATGTCATCCAAATGAAAATCGATTAGCACTACCAATGACCTCGACAAGCACATAAATCACAATTTTAAAAATATTGACCCATATGAACACATTGCACCCAATTGAACCTCAAATTGCACTTGAACTATATTGGCCAACTCGATAATTTGTCAAATTGTACATATGGTCAAAGAGTCAAGATCACGATTGTTACATCATTCCCCCGTTAAGGGAATTTCGTCCCGAAATTCGATAGAACCCTAATCACTAACAAATGCGGGTATTTTGACTTCATAAAGTCCTCCCGCTCCTAAGTGAATTGGCTCCACGTCTAGTATGCCATCAGACTTTGATTATCGTATAACGTTGTTATCCACTTCCTTGACCTCAAGCTCAAATATCTCTACCGGCTTTGTAACAAAATTGAGCATTCTTGTCCACCAGAATCTCGTTCATAGGCATATGTAGTGTAGGACCCGCCAAGCACTTCCCTGGGTTACAAATATGGAACACGTCATGCACACCGTTATGTTCTCGAGGTAGCCTCAATCGGTAAGCCACTTTGCCCACTCGTTCATTGATTTCAAAAGGTCCATGGTACCTTGGTCTAAGCTTGCCTCTCTTTACAAAACGAACGACACCTTCCCACGGTGAGACTTTCAAAGCACATGATCACCAACATTGAACTCCAATGGTCTACGCCTCACATCGGCGTATTTCTTTTGTCTCTCACGGCCAATTGTAATCTCTCCTTAATTTGAGAAATCACTTTTGTTGTCTCGACTACTATTTCTGGCCCGATAAGTTG
This sequence comes from Erigeron breviscapus, assembly GCA_034093135.1. Taxonomy (NCBI): domain Eukaryota; kingdom Viridiplantae; phylum Streptophyta; class Magnoliopsida; order Asterales; family Asteraceae; genus Erigeron; species Erigeron breviscapus. Next base: position 27,382,381 of record CM067174.1, read on the forward strand.
GCTTTCGCCAATCTCCACTCAAACAAGTGGAGAACGACACTTTCTACCATAAAGTGCCCTAGATGGAGCCATTTGAACACTCGCATGGTAACTATCATTATACGAGAACCCAATTAAAGGTAAATGATCTCCTCAACTTCCACCAAATTCAATATCACAAGCCCTCAACATGTCTTCAAGCGTTCGAATGGTTCTCTCGGTTTGTCCATTCGTTTGGGGATGAAACGCCGTACTCATGTCAAGTTGAGTACCCATTGCTCGTTGAAAGGCTTTCAAAAGTTTGAGTAATACCAGGTATCTCTATCGGTGATGATAGAAACCGGAACTCCATGCTTAGACATCACTTCTTTAATATACAAGCGCGCCACAGTGTCAAACTTGTCGGTCTCACGAATGGCTAAGAAGTGAGCTGACTTTGTCAACCGATCCACAATCACCCATATAGTATCACGACCACTTCTTGTCTTCGGTAACTTCGTGATGAAGTCCATTGCAATCCGTTCCCCATTTCCATTCTGGTGTCACCGGTTGCACCTATAAACCGGGTGGCTCCTTATGATCGGCTTTCACTTGCAAGCAAGTAAGACTCTTACTCGCATATTTAGCCACGTCACGTTTCATGCCCGGTCCCCAATAGAAATCTTGCCGAAAATGGGAACCCAAGCCTTTCAACTAAGTATAGCCCATTGTCTTCTTTTCTGTCGAATTGTTGCTCTATGCCATCTAACCTTCATTACCAAATTCTCCGGGAAAGTAGCTTGTACGTGTGCTCCTATGATCCGGTCACGAATACTTTTGTCCCACCGTGAGACTCATGGCTCTTGTTCTTCTCGACTTGACCCTTTCCTCTCTGCTCAATGCATCGACTAAAACATTAGCTTTGCCCGAATGGTAGCGAATATCACAATCATAATCACTAAAAGTTCAAGCCATCTTCTTTGCCTCATATTCAACTCACTTGATCGAAAATATGTTGAAGACTTCTATGATCGGTGTAAATTACACATTTGGTGCCATAAGGGTAATGTCTCCAACACTTCAAGGCGAAAACGACCGCTCCCAATTCTAAATCATGAGTGGGGGTAGTTTTTATCATGCACCTTAAGTCAACGGGAGACATAAGCAATGACCTTCCCCGTTACATAAGCACACACCCCAATCCTTGACCCGAAGCATCACAACATGTCCTTGAGAGTTCGAAAGGAAATTTCGTGCTTCTCGCCCCTCTCAACGCCTCCAATTCTTGACCGCTTCAATCTTGCTAGGATCTACATGAATTCAATCTTTTGCTCACCACCGGAACGAGGGAAATGAACTTCTTCTAATCCAAAACTCGCATTTAGAGAATTTCGCATACAAATTCTCCTTTTCTAAGAAATTCTAGCACTTCGCGTAAATGTTCGGCAAGATCTTCCTTCATCCTCGAGTAAACAAGTATATCATTAATACAGGCAATGACAAACTTGTCCAAGTTGGGTCGTCACACCCGCTTCGCCCAGTCCATGAACACCGTCGGTGCATTAGTCAACCCAAACGGCACAATGATGTATTCTAAATGCACACACCTTGCATGAAACGTCGTCTTTGAGATGTCATCTTTATGGACGCGCAGTTGGCTCTAACCTGAACGAAGGTAAATCTTGGAGGAGGAATTAACACCTTCTAGTTGATCAAATGAGTTCTCATTTATCGAAAATGGATACTGGTTCTTCATCGCGAGCTTGTTCAATACCCAGAAATCGATACACATCATAAAAGACCCATCCTTCTTCCTGGAAATGGAATAGGAGCTCCCCATGACGATTGGATAGGATGGATGAACTCTTTCTCTTGAAGCTCTTTAAGTTGAGGTTCCAACTCTTGCATCTCCATTAAGGCGAGTTTATAAGGATCTTTGGCTACAGATGCGACGTTAGGAGTTAGTTCGATACAAAAATCAAGTTGTCGAGACGGGGGTAAACCAGATAAATCGTCCAGAAGCACATCGAAAAGGTCATGAACAATAGGAATGATCTTCAACTCAACTATTGTAGCGGTAGCACTAAAGACCTTTGAGCTAGAAGGATCCGAAGTTTCACCCTGAACCCTTAAGACCTTACCGTTAGACAATACTATCTTGACCACTCTTTCACCACAATCAATAGCCGCATTAATCGTCAACATCCAATCTAAACCCATAATGACGCCAAAACTTCCCATATCGAATGGCATAGGATCGAGGAAGAAATCGAAGTCGTTTAAAGTCAAGATACAATCACGAAGTACTTGACTAAGTCTAGTTAGAGCACCATTGACTATTTCAATATCAAGCACATAGTTTAAGGCACTAGGATGAATATCTATCGAAGGAACGAAGCTATACCCGGCTCCGAAATCAAGTAACACCGTGGCGTAATTACCGTTAAGAATAAATGTACCTGTCACCACATTAGGATCGTTGCGGGCTTCAGTAGTACCCGCTGCAAAAGTTCTCCTAACCCCTTTCTTCTGGTTTGTCGTTTTGCACAACACTCCGCTTCTCATCATAAATGCTTGGCAATACATACCGGGGCCGTTAATTGTATCCATCTTAGTAATGATCTTAAAGTTTATGACCCGAAAGTTAGTCTCAAAGTTCTCACATGTTAGTCACACAAGTAGTCAATGCTCTCGTACCTCCATGTCACACATAAATCATATCTTTACACCAAGGCAAAAGTACTAATGTTCTAGGGGAATCGTTATGTAACACCCGTGAATTTTGACCCGTTGACTTTTTGTGTAAATTGACTAACAAACTTGTTGAATGAAATAATTGGGCCCATTTGTGATTATATGGTAATGTGGTTGAGAAGGGAAACGGGTCGGCCCGTGGGTAGTCCATGACCCACCAGCCCCTCCCCAAGACCCACCCTTATCCTTTTCTCATTTCCCCCCTCTCTCTCTTTCCCCCCCCCCCCCCCCCCCCCCCCCCCCCCCCCCCCCCCCCCCCCCCCCCCCCCCCCCCCCCCCCCCCCCCCCCCCCCCCCCCCCCCCCCCCCCCCCCCCCCCCCCCCCCCCCCCCCCCCCCCCCCCCCCCCCCCCCCCCCCCCCCCCCCCCCCCCCCCCCCCCCCCCCCCCCCCCCCCCCCCCCCCCCCCCCCCCCCCCCCCCCCCCCCCCCCCCCCCCCCCCCCCCCCCCCCCCCCCCCCCCCCCCCCCCCCCCCCCCCCCCCCCCCCCCCCCCCCCCCCCCCCCCCCCCCCCCCCCCCCCCCCCCCCCCCCCCCCCCCCCCCCCCCCCCCCCCCCCCCCCCCCCCCCCCCCCCCCCCCCCCCCCCCCCCCCCCCCCCCCCCCCCCCCCCCCCCCCCCCCCCCCCCCCCCCCCCCCCCCCCCCCCCCCCCCCCCCCCCCCCCCCCCCCCCCCCCCCCCCCCCCCCCCCCCCCCCCCCCCCCCCCCCCCCCCCCCCCCCCCCCCCCCCCCCCCCCCCCCCCCCCCCCCCCCCCCCCCCCCCCCCCCCCCCCCCCCCCCCCCCCCCCCCCCCCCCCCCCCCCCCCCCCCCCCCCCCCCCCCCCCCCCCCCCCCCCCCCCCCCCCCCCCCCCCCCCCCCCCCCCCCCCCCCCCCCCCCCCCCCCCCCCCCCCCCCCCCCCCCCCCCCCCCCCCCCCCCCCCCCCCCCCCCCCCCCCCCCCCCCCCCCCCCCCCCCCCCCCCCCCCCCCCCCCCCCCCCCCCCCCCCCCCCCCCCCCCCCCCCCCCCCCCCCCCCCCCCCCCCCCCCCCCCCCCCCCCCCCCCCCCCCCCCCCCCCCCCCCCCCCCCCCCCCCCCCCCCCCCCCCCCCCCCCCCCCCCCCCCCCCCCCCCCCCCCCCCCCCCCCCCCCCCCCCCCCCCCCCCCCCCCCCCCCCCCCCCCCCCCCCCCCCCCCCCCCCCCCCCCCCCCCCCCCCCCCCCCCCCCCCCCCCCCCCCCCCCCCCCCCCCCCCCCCCCCCCCCCCCCCCCCCCCCCCCCCCCCCCCCCCCCCCCCCCCCCCCCCCCCCCCCCCCCCCCCCCCCCCCCCCCCCCCCCCCCCCCCCCCCCCCCCCCCCCCCCCCCCCCCCCCCCCCCCCCCCCCCCCCCCCCCCCCCCCCCCCCCCCCCCCCCCCCCCCCCCCCCCCCCCCCCCCCCCCCCCCCCCCCCCCCCCCCCCCCCCCCCCCCCCCCCCCCCCCCCCCCCCCCCCCCCCCCCCCCCCCCCCCCCCCCCCCCCCCCCCCCCCCCCCCCCCCCCCCCCCCCCCCCCCCCCCCCCCCCCCCCCCCCCCCCCCCCCCCCCCCCCCCCCCCCCCCCCCCCCCCCCCCCCCCCCCCCCCCCCCCCCCCCCCCCCCCCCCCCCCCCCCCCCCCCCCCCCCCCCCCCCCCCCCCCCCCCCCCCCCCCCCCCCCCCCCCCCCCCCCCCCCCCCCCCCCCCCCCCCCCCCCCCCCCCCCCCCCCCCCCCCCCCCCCCCCCCCCCCCCCCCCCCCCCCCCCCCCCCCCCCCCCCCCCCCCCCCCCCCCCCCCCCCCCCCCCCCCCCCCCCCCCCCCCCCCCCCCCCCCCCCCCCCCCCCCCCCCCCCCCCCCCCCCCCCCCCCCCCCCCCCCCCCCCCCCCCGGCGCAGTGCATTGTTTCTGGTCCTGTCCAGTTTAGCCACTGCGGCGCAGTGGGCCTAGGTTCTTGCCCACTGCGGCGCAGTGGTCCTGGTTTTGCCACTGCGGCGCAGTGGGCTGGTTCTTGCCCACTGCGGCGCAGTGGGCCTGGTTCTTGCCACTGCGGCGCAGTGGGCCTGGTTCTTGCCCACTGCGGCGCAGTGGGCCTGGTTCTTGCCACTGCGGCGCAGTGGGCCTGGTTCTTGCCCACTGCGGCGCAGTGGGCCTGGTTCTTGCCACTGCGGCGCAGTGGGCCTGGTTCTTGCCCACTGCGGCGCAGTGGGCCTGGTTCTTGCCACTGCGGCGCAGTGGGCCTGGTTCTTGCCCACTGCGGCGCAGTGGGCCTGGTTCTTGCCACTGCGGCGCAGTGGGCCTGGTTCTTGCCCACTGCGGCGCAGTGGGCCTGGTTCTTGCCACTGCGGCGCAGTGGGCCTGGTTCTTGCCCACTGCGGCGCAGTGGGCCTGGTTCTTGCCACTGCGGCGCAGTGGGCCTGGTTCTTGCCCACTGCGGCGCAGTGGGCCTGGTTCTTGCCACTGCGGCGCAGTGGGCCTGGTTCTTGCCCACTGCGGCGCAGTGGGCCTGGTTCTTGCCCACTGCGGCGCAGTGGGCCTGGTTCTTGCCCACTGCGGCGCAGTGGGCATGGTTCTTGCCCACTGCGGCGCAGTGGGTCCTAGTTTTGCCACTGCGGCGCAGTGGGCATGGTTCTTGCCCACTGCGGCGCAGTGCATTGTTTCTGGTCCTGGTTCAGTTTAGCCACTGCGGCGCAGTGGGCTGGTTCTTGCCCACTGCGGCGCAGTGGGTCCTGGTTCTTGCCCACTGCGGCGCAGTGGGTCTGGTTCTTGCCCACTGCGGCGCAGTGGGTCCTGGTTCTTGCCCACTGCGGCGCAGTGGGTCTGGTTCTTGCCCACTGCGGCGCAGTGGGTCCTGGTTCTTGCCCACTGCGGCGCAGTGGGTCTGGTTCTTGCCCACTGCGGCGCAGTGGGTCCTGGTTCTTGCCCACTGCGGCGCAGTGGGTCTGGTTCTTGCCCACTGCGGCGCAGTGGGTCCTGGTTCTTGCCCACTGCGGCGCAGTGGGTCTGGTTCTTGCCCACTGCGGCGCAGTGGGTCCTGGTTCTTGCCCACTGCGGCGCAGTGGGTCTGGTTCTTGCCCACTGCGGCGCAGTGGGTCCTGGTTCTTGCCCACTGCGGCGCAGTGGGTCTGGTTCTTGCCCACTGCGGCGCAGTGGGTCCTGGTTCTTGCCCACTGCGGCGCAGTGGGTCTGGTTCTTGCCCACTGCGGCGCAGTGGGTCCTGGTTCTTGCCCACTGCGGCGCAGTGGGTCTGGTTCTTGCCCACTGCGGCGCAGTGGGTCCTGGTTCTTGCCCACTGCGGCGCAGTGGGTCTGGTTCTTGCCCACTGCGGCGCAGTGGGTCCTGGTTCTTGCCCACTGCGGCGCAGTGGGTCTGGTTCTTGCCCACTGCGGCGCAGTGGGTCCTGGTTCTTGCCCACTGCGGCGCAGTGGGCTGGTTCTTGCCCACTGCGGCGCAGTGGGTCCTGGTTCTTGCCCACTGCGGCGCAGTGGGCATGGTTCTTGCCCACTGCGGCGCAGTGGGTCCTGGTTCTTGCCACTGCGGCGCAGTGGGCCTGGTTCTTGCCACTGCGGCGCAGTGGGCCTGGTTCTTGCCCACTGCGGCGCAGTGGGCCTGGTTCTTGCCACTGCGGCGCAGTGGGCCTGGTTCTTGCCCACTGCGGCGCAGTGGGCCTGGTTCTTGCCACTGCGGCGCAGTGGGCCTGGTTCTTGCCCACTGCGGCGCAGTGGGCCTGGTTCTTGCCACTGCGGCGCAGTGGGCCTGGTTCTTGCCCACTGCGGCGCAGTGGGCCTGGTTCTTGCCACTGCGGCGCAGTGGGCCTGGTTCTTGCCCACTGCGGCGCAGTGGGCCTGGTTCTTGCCACTGCGGCGCAGTGGGCTGGTTCTTGCCCACTGCGGCGCAGTGGGCCTGGTTCTTGCCCACTGCGGCGCAGTGAGCATGGTTCTGGCTCACTGCGGCGCAGTGGATATGACTTATGTTGTGTATCTATCCCACTGAAGAGGATATGACTTATGTTGTGTATCTATCCCACTGAAGAGGATATGACTTATGTTGTGTATCTATCCCACTGAAGAGGATATGACTTATGTTGTGTATCTATCCCACTGAAGAGGATATGACTTATGTTGTGTATCTATCCCACTGAAGAGGATATGACTTATGTTGTGTATCTATCCCACTGAAGAGGATATGACTTATGTTGTGTATCTATCCCACTGAAGAGGATATGACTTATGTTGTGTATCTATCCCACTGAAGAGGATATGACTTATGTTGTGTATCTATCCCACTGAAGAGGATATGACTTATGTTGTGTATCTATCCCACTGAAGAGGATATGACTTATGTTGTGTATCTATCCCACTGAAGAGGATATGACTTATGTTGTGTATCTATCCCACTGAAGAGGATATGACTTATGTTGTGTATCTATCCCACTGAAGAGGATATGACTTATGTTGTGTATCTATCCCACTGAAGAGGATATGACTTATGTTGTGTATCTATCCCACTGAAGAGGATATGACTTATGTTGTGTATCTATCCCACTGAAGAGGATATGACTTATGTTGTGTATCTATCCCACTGAAGAGGATATGACTTATGTTGTGTATCTATCCCACTGAAGAGGATATGACTTATGTTGTGTATCTATCCCACTGAAGAGGATATGACTTATGTTGTGTATCTATCCCACTGAAGAGGATATGACTTATGTTGTGTATCTATCCCACTGAAGAGGATATGACTTATGTTGTGTATCTATCCCACTGAAGAGGATATGACTTATGTTGTGTATCTATCCCACTGAAGAGGATATGACTTATGTTGTGTATCTATCCCACTGAAGAGGATATGACTTATGTTGTGTATCTATCCCACTGAAGAGGATATGACTTATGTTGTGTATCTATCCCACTGAAGAGGATATGACTTATGTTGTGTATCTATCCCACTGAAGAGGATATGACTTATGTTGTGTATCTATCCCACTGAAGAGGATATGACTTATGTTGTGTATCTATCCCACTGAAGAGGATATGACTTATGTTGTGTATCTATCCCACTGAAGAGGATATGACTTATGTTGTGTATCTATCCCACTGAAGAGGATATGACTTATGTTGTGTATCTATCCCACTGAAGAGGATATGACTTATGTTGTGTATCTATCCCACTGAAGAGGATATGACTTATGTTGTGTATCTATCCCACTGAAGAGGATATGACTTATGTTGTGTATCTATCCCACTGAAGAGGATATGACTTATGTTGTGTATCTATCCCACTGAAGAGGATATGACTTATGTTGTGTATCTATCCCACTGAAGAGGATATGACTTATGTTGTGTATCTATCCCACTGAAGAGGATATGACTTATGTTGTGTATCTATCCCACTGAAGAGGATATGACTTATGTTGTGTATCTATCCCACTGAAGAGGATATGACTTATGTTGTGTATCTATCCCACTGAAGAGGATATGACTTATGTTGTGTATCTATCCCACTGAAGAGGATATGACTTATGTTGTGTATCTATCCCACTGAAGAGGATATGACTTATGTTGTGTATCTATCCCACTGAAGAGGATATGACTTATGTTGTGTATCTATCCCACTGAAGAGGATATGACTTATGTTGTGTATCTATCCCACTGAAGAGGATATGACTTATGTTGTGTATCTATCCCACTGAAGAGGATATGACTTATGTTGTGTATCTATCCCACTGAAGAGGATATGACTTATGTTGTGTATCTATCCCACTGAAGAGGATATGACTTATGTTGTGTATCTATCCCACTGAAGAGGATATGACTTATGTTGTGTATCTATCCCACTGAAGAGGATATGACTTATGTTGTGTATCTATCCCACTGAAGAGGATATGACTTATGTTGTGTATCTATCCCACTGAAGAGGATATGACTTATGTTGTGTATCTATCCCACTGAAGAGGATATGACTTATGTTGTGTATCTATCCCACTGAAGAGGATATGACTTATGTTGTGTATCTATCCCACTGAAGAGGATATGACTTATGTTGTGTATCTATCCCACTGAAGAGGATATGACTTATGTTGTGTATCTATCCCACTGAAGAGGATATGACTTATGTTGTGTATCTATCCCACTGAAGAGGATATGACTTATGTTGTGTATCTATCCCACTGAAGAGGATATGACTTATGTTGTGTATCTATCCCACTGAAGAGGATATGACTTATGTTGTGTATCTATCCCACTGAAGAGGATATGACTTATGTTGTGTATCTATCCCACTGAAGAGGATATGACTTATGTTGTGTATCTATCCCACTGAAGAGGATATGACTTATGTTGTGTATCTATCCCACTGAAGAGGATATGACTTATGTTGTGTATCTATCCCACTGAAGAGGATATGACTTATGTTGTGTATCTATCCCACTGAAGAGGATATGACTTATGTTGTGTATCTATCCCACTGAAGAGGATATGACTTATGTTGTGTATCTATCCCACTGAAGAGGATATGACTTATGTTGTGTATCTATCCCACTGAAGAGGATATGACTTATGTTGTGTATCTATCCCACTGAAGAGGATATGACTTATGTTGTGTATCTATCCCACTGAAGAGGATATGACTTATGTTGTGTATCTATCCCACTGAAGAGGATATGACTTATGTTGTGTATCTATCCCACTGAAGAGGATATGACTTATGTTGTGTATCTATCCCACTGAAGAGGATATGACTTATGTTGTGTATCTATCCCACTGAAGAGGATATGACTTATGTTGTGTATCTATCCCACTGAAGAGGATATGACTTATGTTGTGTATCTATCCCACTGAAGAGGATATGACTTATGTTGTGTATCTATCCCACTGAAGAGGATATGACTTATGTTGTGTATCTATCCCACTGAAGAGGATATGACTTATGTTGTGTATCTATCCCACTGAAGAGGATATGACTTATGTTGTGTATCTATCCCACTGAAGAGGATCATTAGAGTGTTGTAAAAAATATTCTTAAGTACATGCGGGCTACTAAAGAATTATTCTTGGTGTATGGTTGAAATCCCGATCCAAAATTCAATATGAATAGATATTGTGATGTTGGATTTCAGGAGTGATGGAGATGATTCAAAATATCAGTCAGAATACGTCTTCATTTTAAATGAAGACACGGTGGAATGCTATAAGATAAAAGCAAACCACAATTGCTATGTATGTAACAGAGTCTGAGTATATTGCCGTCTCAGAGAAGACGACATGAAGGTAGTCTGGATTAGAAAGTTTATTTTTGGATTTTAACGTGATAATCCTCAAATAACACACCTATGGATCTGTACTGTGATAATTCGGGAGCAATTGTCATTGCCAATGAACCTGGGGTTCAAAAAGGTGCCAGACATTACCAAAGAAGATATCACTACGTTCGTGAGCAAATCGAATCGCGTGAAATCAAATTACTCAAAGTTCACACAGATTATAACTTAGCGGATCTTTTTACAAAGGCATTGTCAAAAGGAAAGCTCAATAAGCATGCCGAGGGCATAGGTCTTAGATATTGCTAGTTATATCATGTAAATCTGTGATTGGTATTGGATAATGGGATGTTAACCAATTGTTATTTTAATAAATGAATTTTTATACGCGGTATAGGTGGTTTCATTTTATAATAATTGTGTCCTATATTTGCATGTTTAGATCCATGAATATTTGAAAATATTCTAAAAAGTCCATTGTCGATTAATTATATGGGAATATAATTAAAGTAAGACAATTGTGAGAGATTGGTGAAAATATTTAAGGGAATATTTTGAAGATGGTGGATATCGTACCAAACTCACATGATATTCAAAAAGGTGAATATTGGACTTACCCCACTTAACGAATTTTCATTTTATGGATCGGCGTCATTAAATGAAATTCGTGAAATGGTTACTTTATTTATCCTTAGACTTGAGATACAAGTGAGTTATGCATGTGTGGATTGCATTTCTTGATATAGTTCTAACTGTCCTGAACAAGGTAGTAATAAAGGGCTATTTTCAGAAGTGTTAAGAAACGACATGGCGAGACACTTGTAGTCAATACAGGATTTGTTCCTTCAATTTGCAACTGAAGTATGATACCATTTGGCGCCCTCATTGATTAATTAAGATGTTTGTATGCGCATACCCAAATGAACTCAAGAGATGGTCTTGACTAATTTGGTAATCTTGATTAATTGTAGAAATGAGAAACATAATCGTTAAATTATGAAATGACATTGATCCATATTCATAATTAACAAGGGTATCTGAAACAAAGGGATATTAAAGACTAAATCATTTCAAATGATAGGTAATTTAAGAAACTATTCTTAAATATTTCCGGGAGCATTGGCGTGTTGCAAGACGCTAACCAATGTTATTGGCTTTATATAACATGTTCAAGTGGGATCTGTTGGTATGTGATCACGTTATAAAAACACATGTCCGGAAATCATTTAAGCCTACGGGGTCACACGCGTTGACACTTAGATATCCGGTAATATGTATATATTGTATCTACATATTTATAATCACCAAATTAAGAGAAATGATAATTGGACATTATTAACTAGATATGTTAATTAGAATTATTTATTAATTAATAATTATGTATTATTAATTATTAAATATTAATTAATAATTAATGTAATTATTAATCCTAGTCCAAGTCAAAAAGGTTTGCTTGAAGATTAAGTTATTTGGGATATATTTATACCCTATATATATCTTAATAATTAACCCTAACAATATTACCCAAAAATAATATATCATTCTCTCGGTCGAAAAAACACAAGGTCTACGAAATCATGGACTTTTGTCCCATGCGTAAAACTCACATCAAATTAATAAGTATTTGTTACTTGGCATTAATTATGGTGGGTTTAGTTCGACACTTTAATTTCGACGGCAACAAACTATTTGTTTTTTTTCCAACTGTTTGTTCGAACAAAAGTAATATAAAGCAAGCTTGGAGCTTTTGGCTTTTGGTGATTCAAGATCTAGCAATCTCCGGGTTTTGTTTGACGTGTCGTGTGTGCGATCGTAGAGGGGTTTTACTTTAAACCCTAACTAATAATAATCTTATTATTAATAATATTATTGGAAGCTTTACGCTAAAAGGTACACATTTAATTCCTTCTTTGTTAATTAATTTGATTACATATACGTTTCTTTCCGCTGCGTACTCGTGAATTGTTATATGTTTATGTGCTTATATTCTAACAGTGGTATCACGAGCCACATATGTGATCTATTAGTTACAAAGATCAAAACTTGAAGGGGGTTAAGGGTTGGTTTGTTTTAATTAATTATTAAATAATTAAAGGAGGTTTTTCTTATTTTTTTTAATTAATTAATTAGTGACAAGTTGGATGACTTTCCAAGTAATTAGCCCTTATAGGGCACGTGAATTTATGAGGACGTGGCAGGTGATTTGGCAGATAACCGGGTAAAAAGCAATGTTATCCGGTAAAACCCCTTAATACGTTTTTTAGCCGGGTTTTTACCCCACATTAAAACTTTTTTTTGTTGGGACCCCGGAAAAGGTATTTGTGACAAGTTGGATGACTTTCCAAGTAATTAGCCCTAAAAAAAGACTAGACTTCGAATAGTGTCCTCATAAGTCATTACATTAAAAAGTTGTGGTTTCAAATATTTATATAGATAATAGGATCGATCCGATATTATATCTTCATGTTAATTATCAACAATCTTAGCAACTTTTAATAATCATGACCATTTTAACTTGCTTTTTTCAGCTAATAATGCAGCTTCAATTACTTTTGATTTTACAAATATAAGTCAAGACTTACAAGATTATTCAATGTAAGCGGTAGAGCATATAGGAATCCAAGTGACCCCTAAGACCAGACCCCAAGATTTGGGTAAGTTTGTTGGTCGGGCCATTTACTGCGAACTTCTTCATCTATGGGATAAATCCTCTGGGGAGCTATCTAGTTTCACTACTACAAAATTAGGTATTAGTATATGCCTATTTTAAAAGGCTGACAACAAAAATGTGTAAAACTGAAAGAATAAAAAATGGAAAATTTGACACGGTTAAAATAAAAAAACCTGTAAGAAAGTGGATCCACATATTTTGACACGGTTAAAATAAAAAAACCTGTAAGAAAGTGGATCCACATATTTTGACACGGTCACCTTTATAAACCATGTAAGAAAGTATAGAGTTTTGAACTTGAAATACACGATCTAACCTACCAAATTTCTTATTCATTCAATCATACCTCACCTACCACTTTTCTTATCCATAACTTCAGTTAATTATTTTTACTTTTTCTTTCTTTTTGCTTTTATTCATTGTAGTTTCTCCTTTTTGTAGTATCTTACTTCAAGTTTGTTGCATTGTGGAAACAAATTTTAATCGGGTAATGATTTTTTCATTTCTCTCAAAATTTTGTCTTTTTTAATAGTACATTATATTATCTTTAATGGGTTTTGATCATTTGAAAACTAAAATTTTCGTGAAAACTAGAAAACTGGCCAAAACATACTGTGATCTGAATTTAACACAATGTGTTTATAATTTTTTTTAGAAAACACATTGTGTTAAGTTCATATCACAGTGTGTTTGAACAATTTTAGGATTTTTACGCGCTATCAAAAACACACTGTGATTTAAAACTTAACACAATGTGTTTTTGGCTTACACAATAATAACACATTGTGTTTTTAAAAAACACAATTAAAACACATTGTGTTAAATTCAGATCACAGTGTGTTTTGGCCAGTTTTCTAGTTTTCATAGAAGTTTTAGTTTTCAAATGAACATTTCACTATCTTTAATATACTAAAACACAGTTGCTCTAATAACTTATTAACCAATCACAACTCTCGATTTCCTAAAGTTGACCTTTGTTTTCAACTTTGACTTTAATTTACATATCTTTGTTTTTCATCACAAAGTTACACTTTTTAACCAATAATTAGTATAAAATAAATAAAGAATAATAACTTATATATATCCAATAATATAATAGCTAATATATATCCAGTGGAATAATAGCTAATATATATCTTAATCGTTTTATCATTAAATATACCTAGATTATATCCCGCGTAATACGCGGATAAACATATATAACAAATAAAATATTAATGTTTCATGATATTGTATATGAAAAATTGTAAATAAAAGGTATTGAAAAACAATAATGTTTTATTTGCTTATAACATAGGGCAAATATGTTACAAACATAGGGCTTTAAATTCTATGCATCATTATGAAGATGGTGAAAGATATAGGGATCGTAAGTTTTTAAAACTTGTAATTATATTTACTTGTCTATTAATAGCTTTTTTTGCATCTAACAGTTCTATGAAAAAAAAATTAACCATAACTATTAATATATTTAAATTCATATATGGAAGCTAAGTATTAGGGGTGAGAAAAAACGGAACCAACAACCAAATAAACCAACCGAATAATTCAAACCGAAAAAACCAAAAATTGTTTTTTTTTAAATTTTCTGAAAACCAAAGTTATGATTCAGTTTTGGATTCATATGAAAAACTGAACCAACCAAACCAAAACAAATGTATATATTGTTTATTTTATTTTATATTTTTACCATTTTATTAATTTAACAAACATAAATAAAAAATGTTGAAAAATGGTGATGTTGTCATTTTTTATCTTTTGATTATTCTAGACACCGTATACATAGCAAAAATATCTTTTATTTAAATATTATAAGATATTAACTATGTAAAATTTAATACTTATATGAGTTATAACTATAACCAATATTTGTTATGTTAAGTGATAAAAAGATATATAAAGTTATAATTTGAAATAACAAGAGTGATTTTAAACAAGATAATATAATTTAGAAATTATTTTCCATAATTATATCATTAAATTAATTACTTTCTATAATTATAAAATGTAGACAATTATTTTCCATAATTAATGACCATATTTAAATTTATTAAATTAAATTAAATTTAAAAAAGTTATAAAAGATATATGACATCAGCATTTTGATCTAATAGCTCTAATTTAAAGTTGAGTTTTATCCAAAGGTCCAAACTTCTTCATTTTGGGATTAAGGTTTCTCTTTTATATATATTTAAAAATATTAATAAATTAAAAAAAATTAATGTAAATATATTAAGATTTTAAAAGTAATTGTAATATTACCTTTTCTTGAAGTTTTTTAGTAGTTGTCATGACGAATATAAGAAAAATAAAACATGTAAAAATATAATTCATTAGGATAACTTTTATATTCTAATTGAAATATTTATGACACATATAACATTGTCATATTTTAATTGACATATTTCTAAAAGTGTAAGATAAGAATGTGATACACCCTGTGTAACAATAAAACAAATAAATTGATAATGACCTATTATTACTTTTTAATATTCATAAATCGCTAAGTATGTCACAATTAACAACTCTGATAGACACATTATGATTTTGTAATATTCATATATCGCTAAGTGTGTCACAATTAACAACTCTGATAGACACATTATGATTTGGGTAATTTTGTTGGTCGGGCCATTTAGTGCGAACTTCTTCATCTATGGGATAAATCCTCTGGGGAGCTATCTAGTTTCACTACTACAAAATTGGGTATTAGTATATGCCTATTTTAAAAGGCTGACAACAAAAATGTGTAAAACTGAAAGAATAAAAAATGGAAAATTTGACACGGTTAAAATAAAAAAACCTGTAAGAAAGTGGATCCACATATTTTGACACGGTCACCTTTATAAACCATGTAAGAAAGTATAGAGTTTTGAACTTGAAATACACGATCTAACCTACCAAAATTCTTATTCATTCAATCATACCTCACCTACCACTTTTCATATCCATAACTTCAGTTAGTTATTTTTACTTTTTATTTCTTTTTGCTTTTATTCATTGTAATTTCTCCTTTTTGTAGTATCTTACTTCAAGTTTGTTGCATTGTGGAAACAAATTTTAATCGGGTAATGATTTTTTCATTTCTCTCAAAATTTTGTCTTTTTTAATAGTACATTATATTATCTTTAATGGGTTTTGATCATTTGAAAACTAAAATTTTCGTGAAAACTAGAAAACTGGCCAAAACATACTGTGATCTGAATTTAACACAATGTGTTTATAATTTTTTTTAGAAAACACATTGTGTTAAGTTCATATCACAGTGTGTTTGAACAATTTTAGGATTTTCACGCGCTATCAAAAACACACTGTGATTTAAAACTTAACACAATGTGTTTTTGGCTTACACAATAATAACACATTGTGTTTTTAAAAAACACAATTAAAACACATTGTGTTAAATTCAGATCACAGTGTGTTTTGGCCAGTTTTCTAGTTTTCACAGAAATTTTAGTTTTCAAATGAACATTTCACTATCTTTAATATACTAAAACACAGTTGCTCTAATAACTTATTAACCAATCACAACTCTCGATTTCCTAAAGTTGACCTTTGTTTTCAACTTTGACTTTAATTTACATATCTTTGTTTTTCATCACAAAGTTACACTTTTTAACCAATAATTAGTATAAAATAAATAAAGAATAATAACTTATATATATCCAATAATATAATAGCTAATATATATCCAGTGGAATAATAGCTAATATATATCTTAATCGTTTTATCATTAAATATACCTAGATTATATCCCGCGTAATACGCGGATAAACATATATAACAAATAAAATATTAATGTTTCATGATATTGTATATGAAAAATTGTAAATAAAAGGTATTGAAAAACAATAATGTTTTATTTGCTTATAACATAGGGCAAATATGTTACAAACATAGGGCTTTAAATTCTATGCATCATTATGAAGATGGTGAAAGATATAGGGATCGTAAGTTTTTAAAACTTGTAATTATATTTACTTGTCTATTAATAGCTTTTTTTGCATCTAACAGTTCTATGAAAAAAAAATTAACCATAACTATTAATATATTTAAATTCATATATGGAAGCTAAGTATTAGGGGTGAGAAAAAACGGAACCAAAAACCAAATAAACCAACCGAATAATTCAAACCGAAAAAACCAAAATTTTTTTTTTTTATTTTCTGAAAACCAAAGTTATGATTCAGTTTTGGATTCATATGAAAAACTGAACCAACCAAACCAAAACAAATGTATATATTGTTTATTTTATTTTATATTTTTACCATTTTATTAATTTAACAAACATAAATAAAAAATGTTGAAAAATGGTGATGTTGTCATTTTTTATCTTTTGATTATTCTAGACACCGTATACATAGCAAAAATATCTTTTATTTAAATATTATAAGATATTAACTATGTAAAATTTAATACTTATATGAGTTATAACTATAACCAATATTTGTTATGTTAAGTGATAAAAAGATATATAAAGTTATAATTTGAAATAACAAGAGTGATTTTAAACAAGATAATATAATTTAGAAATTATTTTCCATAATTATATCATTAAATTAATTACTTTCTATAATTATAAAATGTAGACAATTATTTTCCATAATTAATAGACATATATGAATTTATTAAATTAAATTTAAATTTAAAAAAGTTATAAAAGTATATGACATCAACATTTTGATCTAATAGCTCTAATTTAAAGTTGAGTTTTATCCAAAGGTCCAAACTTCTTCATTTTGGAATTAAGGTTTCTCTTTTATATATATTTAAAATATTAATAAAATAAAAAATTTAATGTAAATATATTAAGATTTTAAAAGTAATTGTAATATTACCTTTTCTTGAAGTTTTTTAGTAGTTGTCATGACGAATATAAGAAAAATAAAACATGTAAAAATATAATTCATTAGGATAACTTTTATATTCTAATTGAAATATTTATGACACATATAACATTGTCATATTTTAATTGACATATTTCTAAAAGTGTAAGATAAGAATGTGATACACCCTGTGTAACAATAAAACAAATAAATTGATAATGACCTATTATTACTTTTTAATATTCATAAATCGCTAAGTATGTCACAATTAACAACTCTGATAGACACATTATGATTTTGTAATATTCATATATCGCTAAGTGTGTCACAATTAACAACTCTGATAGACACATTATGATTTGGGTAATTTTGTTGGTCGGGCCATTTAGTGCGAACTTCTTCATCTATGGGATAAATCCTCTGGGGAGCTATCTAGTTTCACTACTACAAAATTGGGTATTAGTATATGCCTATTTTAAAAGGCTGACAACAAAAATGTGTAAAACTGAAAGAATAAAAAATGGAAAATTTGACACGGTTAAAATAAAAAAACCTGTAAGAAAGTGGATCCACATATTTTGACACGGTCACCTTTATAAACCATGTAAGAAAGTATAGAGTTTTGAACTTGAAATACACGATCTAACCTACCAAAATTCTTATTCATTCAATCATACCTCACCTACCACTTTTCATATCCATAACTTCAGTTAGTTATTTTTACTTTTTATTTCTTTTTGCTTTTATTCATTGTAATTTCTCCTTTTTGTAGTATCTTACTTCAAGTTTGTTGCATTGTGGAAACAAATTTTAATCGGGTAATGATTTTTTCATTTCTCTCAAAATTTTGTCTTTTTTAATAGTACATTATATTATCTTTAATGGGTTTTGATCATTTGAAAACTAAAATTTTCGTGAAAACTAGAAAACTGGCCAAAACATACTGTGATCTGAATTTAACACAATGTGTTTATAATTTTTTTTAGAAAACACATTGTGTTAAGTTCATATCACAGTGTGTTTGAACAATTTTAGGATTTTCACGCGCTATCAAAAACACACTGTGATTTAAAACTTAACACAATGTGTTTTTGGATTACACAATAATAACACATTGTGTTTTTAAAAAACACAATTAAAACACATTGTGTTAAATTCAGATCACAGTGTGTTTTGGCCAGTTTTCTAGTTTTCACAGAAATTTTAGTTTTCAAATGAATATTTCACTATCTTTAATATACTAAAACACAGTTGCTCTAATAACTTATTAACCAATCACAACTCTCGATTTCCTAAAGTTGACCTTTGTTTTCAACTTTGACTTTAATTTACATATCTTTGTTTTTCATCACAAAGTTACACTTTTTAACCAATAATTAGTATAAAATAAATAAAGAATAATAACTTATATATATCCAATAATATAATAGCTAATATATATCCAGTGGAATAATAGCTAATATATATCTTAATCGTTTTATCATTAAATATACCTAGATTATATCACGCGTAATACGCGGATAAACATATATAACAAATAAAATATTAATGTTTCATGATATTGTATATGAAAAATTGTAAATAAAAGGTATTGAAAAACAATAATGTTTTATTTGCTTATAACATAGGGCAAATATGTTACAAACATAGGGCTTTAAATTCTATGCATCATTATGAAGATGGTGAAAGATATAGGGATCGTAAGTTTTTAAAACTTGTAATTATATTTACTTGTCTATTAATAGCTTTTTTTGCATCTAACAGTTCTATGAAAAAAAAATTAACCATAACTATTAATATATTTAAATTCATATATGGAAGCTAAGTATTAGGGGTGAGAAAAAACGGAACCAACAACCAAATAAACCAACCGAATAATTCAAACCGAAAAAACCAAAAATTTTTTTTTTTATTTTCTGAAAACCAAAGTTATGATTCAGTTTTGGATTCATATGAAAAACTGAACCAACCAAACCAAAACAAATGTATATATTGTTTATTTTATTTTATATTTTTACCATTTTATTAATTTAACAAACATAAATAAAAAATGTTGAAAAATGGTGATGTTGTCATTTTTTATCTTTTGATTATTCTAGACACCGTATACATAGCAAAAATATCTTTTATTTAAATATTATAAGATATTAACTATGTAAAGTTTAATACTTATATGAGTTATAACTATAACCAATATTTGTTATGTTAAGTGATAAAAAGATATATAAAGTTATAATTTGAAATAACAAGAGTGATTTTAAACAAGATAATATAATTTAGAAATTATTTTTGTAAGTCTCAACTCAATAGATGGTACTAACTGAAGACACCTCTATGTCGATGGTGAGATACTTTGCAATATACACACTGTATCTGGAGACGACCAGTTGCAGTGTGTGATATACCAGGTTAATCTGGAGGTTTACTTATTAAGGTGACAACAATAAATAAGTAAAGACAATGCAATAAAGTAAGTACTTGTAAAGTAAAATGGTGAGATGATATGTATTTTTCAAGTGTAATTTATTTATTTACTTTAAATAAATTACAAGGTTGTTGACTGGAAAGAACTTATACAGATGTCCCTTCACCAGTTCTCCTTCTCTTAGACAACGATCCAATAGGTTGAGCATCTTCAGGATCCATATGTAGCCTAAGCTCCAGATTCTCCTTGTGTTGAATCTTGCTTTTCAACAAGTTCATCCATGCTTTCTCACACCTATTATTTATTGCCTTGGGCTCCAACACATTCACCATTTCAACCCATTCAGTGAATCCATATCCAAGTACCTTGGCATTGTCAGTTTTCACCAGTGGCCCTCTGGTGTAACTGACCTGGACATGAAAGACTTTGGTACCTGGCCGAATAGTAACATTGACACCATTGATGACCCCAACATGATTTCTCTTGTTCATTATTGATGAATAATAGGCCCTGGCTTCAAATTCATTATTATCTTGGGAGCACCAGATCCAGCAGCTTGCACAGCAGCCTTAATGTCATCATTGGAGATATCACCAGTTGGTTCAACAAATGTCCTCAAATAAGCATCTCTGGGCGGTGGCTTTGTTTCCCTGGGCCTTGGTGGATTCAACACTCTTTTTACAACTTTCTTAACATTTTCAATACGCCTTTGAATCCCACCAGCCCTAAACTCTCTTGCCTTCTCCAAAGAAACATTGGTGTTTCTGGCATCAAACTCAGCTTCATCATCTGGATACTCCTGGTCAAGTTGAATGTCGAGCATTTCATTCACCATGCCAATTATCCTTCTCTTAGACAACGATCCAATAGGTTGAGCATCTTCAGGATCCATATGTAGCCTAAGCTCCAGATTCTCCTTGTGTTGAATCTTGCTTTTCAACAAGTTCATCCATGCTTTCTCACACCTATTCTTTGTTGCCTTGGGCTCCAACACATTCACCATTTCAACCCATTCAGTGAATCCATATCCAAGTACCTTGGCATTGTCAGTTTTCACCAGTGGCCCTCTGGTGTAACTGACCTGGACATGAAAGACTTTGGTACCTGGCCGAATAGTTACATTAACACCATTGATGACCCCAACATGATTTCTCTTGTTCATTATTGATGAATAATAGGCCCTGGCTTCAAATTCATTAATTATCTTGGGAGCACCAGATCCAGCAGCTTGCACAGCAGCCTTAATGTCATCATTGGAGATATCACCAGTTGGTTCAACAAATGTCCTCAAATAAGCATCTCTGGGCGGTGGCTTTGTTTCCCTGGGCCTTGGTGGATTCAACACTCTTTTTACAACTTTCTTAACATTTTCAATACGCCTTTGAATCCCACCAGCCCTAAACTCTCTTGCCTTCTCCAAAGAAACATTGGTGTTTCTGGCATCAAACTCAGCTTCATCATCTGGATACTCCTGGTCAAGTTGAATGTCGAGCATTTCATTCACCATGCCAATTATCCTTGTATCATTCTTGATTCTTTGATACTGCTCCAGTGAAATGCCCAATAGAGCAGCATCATTTACATCTAAGTTCATCATTCGAGACCTGACAGCTAGTTGGTCTGCCTTTCTTTGCAACCTTCTTTCTTTAAATTGATTGCCAACAGCAGCTAGTCTCTTGCTTTCTTTTTCAGTAATAGATGGAAGCTGATCAATGTTGCCAGTTTCAAGTAAAGGTGTATCTTTGGCCGGCTGGGCAGTTTCATCAGTTGCTTTGCCCTTTCCTTTGTCAACATTTCCCCTTAAACCAACATCATCAAATTGTTCAATTACATGCTGACTGGCATCAATACCAGCAACTACCACAATCGCCCTTTCAGTTGTTTTCTGACCAGCATCAGTACTGGTAGCAGTAACAACTTGTTGTCGAGATGAGGTTCCTTCAGTTTGAATTGATGCAAGGACTGCACTTCTTTCCCCCTTGGCAACATCTTGACCTGCCCTTATGACTTCCCAGTCTTGATTGTTAAATGGCAATCGGTCTACAGGCTGCCACGACTGCATGTCCTTGCACTCTTTGAAAATGGTACACATCATTCTAAAGGATCTCCACATGTGGTTGATCTCTCTAGACTGGGTCAGAACATTGGCTGCCACTTGTGTCTGACCAGTCTTCAGGTCTTCTAAGATCTTAGTATCTTCCGCAAGACCAGAAACCACATTCTCTTTCACCTCTTTATCCTTTTTCTTTAAATTCTCTACTTCAGTTGTCAGTTTGTCAATAGACTTGGTGTGATTTGATACTTGGGTGTTTAAAGTGTCTAAGCTGCCCCTCAACTGGTTGATCTCAGTAGTGAGTGGGGCCAGATCAACCTGAGGAATGGCCAGCTTGGTGATCTCAGCCATCACCTTTTCAATCAGTTGTGTTTCTCTTGCACCCAACGTATCATCAATCCTCTGACCAACTGAAGTCATCAACTGCTGCCCAAGCTCAGTCACATTCAAGCCAGGTTTTTCAACTAAGTCCTTAACCTGCTTTTCAATCTCCCTCAAATCAACTTCTGATTGTCGAACAATATTACCCAGCAAGTTAGAGATTGAAGTGGTGACTTTGGTCTGAGTTACGTCAAAGGCTTCCTTTAAAGAACTGACCAAATTGTTACAGCCAGTGACCAACTCATTGAGCTTGGTGAACACCAA
The DNA here is from genome assembly GCA_034093135.1 of Erigeron breviscapus. Lineage (NCBI taxonomy): Eukaryota > Viridiplantae > Streptophyta > Magnoliopsida > Asterales > Asteraceae > Erigeron > Erigeron breviscapus. Next base: position 27,404,946 of record CM067174.1, read on the forward strand.
GTCTTCATTCTGAGCAAACTTGTTTATCCCCATATCAACAACCTTTGAATTTGTAACAGCTTCCTTGTTGTACCTGGAGAAGGAGTTGGTGTTTTTATCAATTGCCTTCTGAACATCCTCCACCCTTTCAATCAGGTTTCGGATGTCGGTTTGGAAGAAGGCAAATTGAGTGTCCAGTGACGGAGGGGAAGATATCACTGGACCAGCAGCAGCTACTACTGGAGCAACTGGAGGAGGCAAGTTGAGAGAAACTTCCTCAGTTGACATCGCAGCAGTTGAGGAAATAGTAACAGAAATGGTGGAAGAAGGAAGGACAGGAATTTCAAGTTGTTGGACATGCTGAGAATGCTCAGGTATGTCCAACGGCGACGGTGGTGGTGGCATATCTCGAAGAAGTGAGATCTGCCCAGATGGTGAAGGTGCCATACGTCTGTTTCCAGACATATAGTTATAAGTGGGAAATGGAGTTTCAGTATGCTCAGTTGAGTGTGATGGTAAAAGTGAAAATGAAGCTTCTGGAGGAGAGACATGAGATGAAGGGTTTTGATCTTGTAGAGAAGAGTCAAAAATCTCAGTGTCTGAAGCAGTTTCCTCAGAGTCCGAAGGCTCAATTTGGAAATCATCGTCATTAACATCCATGTCCAGATCCATGAATGTAACTGATGGCTGAGCTACTTGCTCAGTCTCCTGATGTACTTGGCCAGTTTCCTGGAGAGTAGCATCAGTTGTTGGCTCAGTCGTGGTGACATCATTGCCAGGAATAGAGGTCACTGGAATTGCCTCAGTAATGGTTGCTCTATCCTCAACCAAAACATCACTGGCCGAAGAGATTGGAACTTCAGTTGCCAGTTGTGACTGGTTGGCAACATCACCAGTTCGTGTATTAGCAGTGTTAGAAGTTTGGCCATCGACACTTTGTGCAGACTCTAACTCTACTCTAGGTTGGGCTGACCCAGTATTCTCTTCACCACTTCATCCTACAGCATTTGCGGAAGTGGTTGCTTGCGGTTGAACCCTTTGACTTTCTCCAGCTGCCTGTTGGGAGGCAACTGAAGGGTTTGCTGGGTTACTACTGTCAGTGGCTCGTACTAACTGATTCCTAGGACGTCGTGTACGAGGAGCCTTTTGGGAAACTGGAGGACCTGTTTGGAGGCCTCCAGTTGCAGTTGTAGGAACTGACCGACTGGAACTGGCGGGGTTTGGCTGTTGTTCAGGCCCAACAACTGCCAATGTGCCAGAGGACGAACTGGTGGGTCCCTCATTATTTTGAGGCCCGCCTAGTTGCCTTTCCGACTCACCTTGTATTGGTGCATCGGTTTTAGCGAATGCCAGTCTCATTCTATCTGGAATCTCAACCTCTCCCTCTTCAGATGCAAGAGAGTCGAGATTCCTCAACAAATCTGGGACAGTGAAGGGTGAAGCAGTATCTTTGTATTGTTCACTGCCCAAGATAAGTTTAAAACAGAGAGAGAGATACCTGGAGAAAGGGATGCAGAATCCCCTGGTGCCCTTCAGTTTCTGCACCAGACTTCTGAAAAGTGTATCAGCGAAGTCTACTTTCAATCCGTTCCACAAGCAATATGCCATCTCTGCTTGTTAGGAGTTAATCTGGTCCAAACCACCAGAACTCCCACCCATACTCTCAACTAAATGTACAAAGAAGTACCTCCAAGATGGTGTGAGGCCCTTCATGGTCATGGCTCCCTTTGTTTTGAGAACCCCATTTTCCGTACACTCAGTGTGACCCATTTCAAAGAGTGTTTCACGGAAATTTATACTGTTGTGAGGGATGACTACAAAAGATTCTCCAGGTCTTAAGTAGTTGAGGTTTAGGGCATCCCTTAAGGTCTCTGCAGTGATGGTACACAAGACTGTTCCACTTTTTAGGGTGAAATTGATGGTTGTACAGTCTTCGTTTAATTGTGCAGTGTACCAAAACTCGCACAAATAACCGTGATACATTTTTCGTGGGTTTCCAGAGAAGGTTGGACCAATAGGGGAATCCTTTAAAAACTTTTGGATTCGCCCGATAAGAGTATTGGCCCCTTGATTTCCCATCAAACTGGCCATCGGATTGTTTGGATTTAATTTAATAAGAGAGGTGTTTGATGGTGCACCATTTGCCCTTTTGACATCCGGTGCTGGAGCATATGAGTCAGAAAGCAGATTTACATCTCTGCTACGAGAAGATTTTGGTGCCATTTTTCTACAAGTTAAAATTGAAACTAAATAGAATTTGGGAATTAGGGTTTGAGATTTAATGAAAAGATAGAGAAATGAACCTATTTTTGATGATGATTGGAAGTAAATGAAGAGAATGTGAAAAGGAAGTAAATGGGTTTCGAAGTAAATTGGGGTATTTATAGATTGATTTCACAATCCCAAAGAAATACCCTGAATATTTTATTTGTTAAAAATCAAATTTGTAAGATATTTTATAAAAGTTAATTTGAATTTTGAAACAAAAATTTAATTCACCGTGTCAGCATTAAATGCTACGACAGCTTAACTTCTCCACGCGCCCACCAACTTTACATTTTCCAATAAAAAGTGTTACCTTTTACAAAAATGACCTTGCCACGTCATGTGATGGTTGTGAGTGGGTTAAAACACTCGAATACCATCACGTGGCACAAAAATTGACCAAGTATTTATAACGTTATGAAATCTGGTTGACCGCCAGTTTTAAGACAAGACTGAACATGTACACTGGAGGATTTGTCCAGTGCCAGTTTCCAACTAGAGAGTTCTCCAGTTGCCATTTTCAAACAAAAGAAATTTTAGTAAGAAAATTATTTAGAGTCTTTTCCCCTAAAATGATGATCCAGTAATCAATTAGTGCCAGGATAGTATGTTAGAAATATAAAATGGTGTTAAATTGTAAATTAGTTATTGTGGAAGGAGTTTTAGTGTTAAGTAGATGAAATGTATAAATACTCCTTCCTTAAACCTTGTAACTAAGCTTTTGACATAATTACCATACTTACATCTCTCTAAACTTATACTTTCTCTCTCCTCCCTATCTTCTTCAACCTCCCTCCACACACACTTCAAACACACACAAATACCTAAATCCACCATTAAACCTCAATTAAGCTCAAGTTTGATTATAACAATTGGTATCAGAGCATAATCGGTGAATCCGAACGATCCGTAACAATTAAGCTTAACCGATTTTGTTCGAAATTCATGAATTTGAGCTTAATTTGAATCTGAAAATTCTGTTTTCACGGAATTCAAGGCTGTTTTGTGATTCTGATCATCGATTAATAGTGGATTAGTGTTTGATTTGTGTAATCAGTGTTCAATTTCTAATTTCAGATCAAATTTCAGTGAGTTTGTGTGTTTTAAGCATAAGCTCGGCACTTAGTTATAATAAGAAAAAGTAAAAAAGTTGATTATTTTTTTGTTGTCTGCTACTGTTGCTACAGTACCTGTCACGTTTCAATTCAATTTCCAATTACATTGTTTACATCGTCAAATCATATTTTTTACATTTTTCATTAATTAAAAAAAGAGGAAAAAGAAGAAAAATATCAAAATTTGTTCATAACTTCTCTCTTCAATTTCTTCTTCGTTGTTGATCGAATCAAGCTGAAAATTACGAGGTTTTGTTCGCGGTGTAGTTCTGAACAGATTCATCTTTTCAATTTTTCGATTGGTTGATTTTTGGTGTCGGTTACGTTTTCCGGCGAGGTTGTTGAGTTTTCCGGCGAACTTGATTTCAGATTTATTTCACCCAGGGTTTGTTCGCGATTGGATTGTGAGTATTTTGGTGGTGGTTTCAAGTGTTAATTCGAAGAAACAAAGTTGTTATCGGCGTTTGAAATTTTCCGGCAGCCGTGGTTACTGTTCACCGCCGTGTTGTTCTTCATATTTTCTGGAAAAATCATCAATTTACCTTTATTTGCAGAAATCAAGCAAAATAGCCGTTTGCAGAGATAAATTCACGGTCAAAAGTTGTTACCTCGTGTTTGCAGAGATAAATTTCACGACCAGAATTTGTGACCTCGTGTTTGCCGAAGTATCTTCATGACCAGCAGCTTATACCCGCATTTGCCGAGTTAAATTCACGACCAAACCACCCAAACCCGTGTTTGCCGAGCTCACACTCAGCCAAATCCATCAACCAATCCAAAACAACACATTGCCGAGATTTTTGCTCGGCATCCAAGTCATTTCAGACTTAACCAAACCCAAACCCCTCATTTGCAGAGAAAATACCTCTGCAACCAATACAAGTGAAAGACTTAGAAATTTTCGATCAAAGTTTTTCCCATTTCAACACATTGCAGAGATATTATCTCGGCATCCTTTACATTTTACACTTAGAAATTTTTTCGACCAAGATTTTCTATTTGCCTAGCTCATTGCTCGGCAAACCATTCAAACAGAAAATTTCTCATTTTAACCATTTGCCGAGCAATAAGCTCGGCAAACAGTTCAAATAGAAAAAAAAAATTCAAGAATTTTTTTTAAGTCTTTTCCAAATCAATTTTATCACTTTTTGTTGGTGTGAAATTTGTGAAAAACTTGTTTTGAAACCCCCATTTGCCGAGATAAATGCTCGGCAAATAGCACTTTTGGTCTTCAAGAAGTTTTTTTGTTAACAGAGGTTGTGTTAATGTTTTGAGAGAACTTTTCCAGAAAGAGAGAGAGTATATGAATGTGGTTATTTGAATGAGAGTGAGAATAATTACTATTTTTTTTGGTAATCGGCTGTTTTGAGTGTCAAAAGAGAAAGACAGAAAAGAAAGAGTGATTTTTGTTTTGATTGCAAGAGAAAGAGAAAAATCAAGTGTCTTGTATTCAAAATAAAGTAAAATCTCGTGAGTGAGAGAAAAGTTTTTTTTCTTAAAGGTACACACGTGATTTAAGAAAAGTGTTTCAAAAGTAGTGCATTTGAGCTGTCAAAGTGTATGTGGACATAACATATGACCAGATTCATAAGTTCAAATTTTAGTTTAAGAATATAATTGTTTCTTTCAAAAGCATATTGTTAGCTGTCTTTTGACTAGTTCCACCCGTGATTCTTTGAATTGTGTTGTTAATTGAGTTGTTTAATATTTGTCATACGCGTGCTGTCAAAAGTAAATTTGCGTCTGACAAAATTGTGTTAATATTTGTCATACGTGATTTTCAAAATTCTTTTTAATTGAAGTGCCCAATTTTATTTTTTATTATTTTTATTATTTTTTTTATTTTACATGTCATAATCCTTACATTTTGGAAGTATTTTAGGCTTAGATTGTTTTTATGTCCATTAAGGTGAAATACTTTTGAGCCGTAAATATTTGTTTTTGGATTAAAAGTTTGTTTGGGCTAAGATTTACCAATACTTGTTATTTGGGCTTAAATTTGTTTCAGAACTTTATTTTGGAATTGTTAATTGTTGGGCTAACTTTTTAGGTTATTGTCTTAAGTTGTTCTTTTATTGGGCTGTCATCATGAGTACGTTTAAAATGCCACTTGCATACAAGATGAAACCAAGCAAAGAGTCGTATCGTATTCATGAAAGTCAAAAGTGTTCATGTTTTCGAGATTGTCTATGTGTTGTTCAAATGTTCAGAGAGGTTAAGGATATTTGCCAGAAATACAAATTACTTTGGGAAGAACATGAGAGATTTAAATCTGCTGACCATCACTTTACTAATGAACTCATTTTGAAATCAAAGATTTCCAAATTAAAAAATGAGTTGGACAATTCTCTCCAAGAGCTAAATCAAAATATTTTGGACAGTCAAATTAAAGAACTTGTTTGGCAACAAAAGACTTCTGAGCTTAACCAAGAGTTACAAAATAAGTCCACCATTTTTGAGAGCAAAGTTGAAGAAGAAAGAACAAATTTTTGTGCTCAAATCAAGTGTCTTGAAGACAAGTGTTTGCAACTTCAGTCAAACGAAACATCTTTGACAAAGAAAATTTCCGACCTTGAGATTGAATTGCAAACACAAACCAAATCTGTGAATTCTGACCTTCCTAAAGTCATGATTGATGTTTGTACTCAAACTAATTGTCCTATGTTTGTGAACTCTTCTGTGCAGACTGATTGTGATAAGGTTGAGACTGTTGTCACTTCTATTCAGACGGATCCTGATGTTCCAAAGAAAGTTTACACGGGTAAATCTTCAAAACCTTTTGAAAAAAAGGTGTCTCAGTTTACTAATTACTCCTTACAAAAGGGTAAGAAGTACACTAAGAAACCAAATTTTGATGGAACAACTACTTTAGTGTCTTTTCTATCATTTGAGGATAATTCTGGACATATTTCACAAGCAAAATCTCAATTGACTAAATCTAAATGGAAACCGATTTCAAAAGATAAGTCAGTTGAGTCAAAATCATTCAAATATTCTTTTTCGAAACTTTTTGATCTTGCAACAAAACCTGTGAAAGCAGTTGTGCAAAAAGTAAATGATTTTGATCCGAAAAATCATTTCTCAAATCAATCTCCCAAGATTGAAAGTTTTTCAAAGAAAGCAAATGATTTTTCACCGTTGCTTCCACGAAAACATTTTTCAACTAAACCACCGGGTTTTAGTTCTCCGTGGAATGCAACTTCAATTCATCAAATCGATGAGACTTACATTTGGTCATTCAAGAATTTAAAAACCATTGGACCCAATCTCAAATGGGTTCCAAAAGTGATTTCCAAGTGATTTGATGAATAGTGGCTTATGCACACTTCAGTGTATAACCCGTTCTAAAATCGTGTTTATAATTTCATAAAAAAAAAATATCATTTTCTTATTTTTGAAAAATCCAAAAAGATTTTCTCTTTTCATCTTATTGTTTATATACTTTGTCTTTTAGTTTCTCACAAAGTATTAGGATGAGATGCAAGGCATCGAACGCCTTTGTGTACTGTCTTTGTAGTCTCATTTTTAATGTTTGTGAGTAACTTTCAAATCTTTACTCACCCTTTATATGCAAAAACTTTGTTTATATCATGCATATATTTAGGGGGAGTTTGTTTATAAAACCAAAACTTCCAAGTGTTCAAACTCGTTTGTCATTTTCAAACACTTTGGATGTTTTTCAAACCATTTTCGATCAAATTCAAAGATGTTTGGTGTTAGATTTGCACATGAGAGGTTAGGCCACTCATAAATACTCCATGATCTTGTCATCGCCGATGAGATCTAACCACGGAGTTCAATTCTCTATTCTAGATTGTGAGGGTTTATGAGCGTGGTGATGATGTTTGTGCAAATAGGACATGAGGGAGTAGTCAAAAAGTGAGAGGTTACGGTGAAAAAGATGATGTGAGAAAGGGCTAAAAGAAATGAAAGCCCTCCCAAAATTCTCAAAAAGTCGGGTCAACACGTTCCTATCGGATTTCATATGTTGATTTCTTGATATTGAAGAAGACTTCATGGACCCATTGAAGCAATGCACATCTTTTCCTAACCACTCAAGTGTTTCTTAACAAATACTTGTTTTATTCTCACAGAGATTTTCACATTTCTATCGACTCTTCATTTGGAAGATGTTGATATTGAAAAAGGGAGACACTCTGCTCCGGTCCCCGACTTCATTTGATCACTTATTGAGTCTAGAGCGTACTTGATATATCTTTCATTTGACTAGGACACATAGAGTCTTTATATGTCTTTGTGACATTGCATATCTTTGTGATATTGCCGGAACATTCGTAGTGATATCATATTTTTGATATTCCACGATGGTCGAATGGAAATCCTACCAATGCTAACATCTTTTCCAACGTTGAACGTAGGTCTCACAATTTCATTTTATGAATTTGTTGAGTAAACGAGAAGTCTATGTGACCTCGGATTTATTTCCCAAAAGTCTTTGAGGATAGTAAGACATGGTCATCGAACGCCTTTGTGACACTGACCATGAATTACATTCTTTGAAGCAATCTATCGGTTGAAAAGCCATAGACCGAACCATTTAGAGATACGCTTTGTGCATTTCTCGATGATAATGGGAAGTCCTAAAATAGTAATCATATTTTTAGGCCACACCATCAATCCTTTTGATTCTTGGTTGTGTTAACGGATCATTTTTATCCGGATTTCATTTCTCTTCACACAAACACAAAGAACACAAACACCCTATTAAAATCTTTTTCCAAAAACGCAACCTCACATTCTAGTTCACCAATAGGTTCATTGGGAATTGGGAATTGGGTTGGGTTACTTTGCTTGCTTGTTGTTTGTTGTCATCTACCGTTTATGCTATCAATCATTATTGTATGATGAACACGTTATACATATTCATCATAAGGGGGAGAAATGATTAAATGATTGATAGATAGAGTTCAAGGTTTAGGTAGAATTTGATTGAGGATAATTCATAGTGTTTGGTTGTTCAAAGGATCGTTAGTCTAGGTGAAGAGAGTGAATAATTATCGTGATAAGTTGAAAGTTCTAAGATTGATTCGAGATCGAGAATATTCAAGATGATTTTAGCTTTGGAAAGTACATGGTCAATAACGGAAAGATTTGTTGGAAAAATGACCATTGTTTGATGATTTCGAGAGTTTGAGTTAGAATAATGTTTTGAGAGAAGACGAAAAGTTTGAGTTTAGATGAAGTTTATCCTTTTGTTGATACTTGGATAGTTAAGTTCGTTCATAGTTAAAGAGTTG
>CM067174.1:27414562-27494646 GCA_034093135.1 Erigeron breviscapus
TTATTGAGTCGTTTTATTATGGCTATAGTCAGACATTTTGTCCGAACTTAGTTTTTGATCAAGGTCCACGCTATATACTACATGCATGGCCTTCTCGCTTGTTTGCTGATCTTGCTGCCAATACTAGCAACGTCTTAGGTCATCTTCTTCATAGAACACAATGAGTTGCAGGTTTTTGAATTTTCGAAATCTCAATACTAAGCATAGAAACATATAATAAACATACACATATAGCCTAGACATGCATCTAGATCAATCCAACATCACAGTTTTATTACCAGTCAATCAAAAATTCAAGAAATGAACAAAATAAATTCAACATTTAAGAGCAGTTTCTTACTTGAATAAGTGATCTGAAGACAAAGTGATTATGGAATAAAATGCTTAGAAAGAGATCACCAACAAAACCCTTATCCTTTTTCAATGATCAGCCAACAATGTTTTTGAAATGATTTGAGAGAGTGTATGGGAAACTGGAATAAAATTAAAGAAATGAAAAGAAAGAAACTAATTAGTTTCCCTCTTCCTTAAGGAAGAGGAAACCCGATTAGTTGGGTCGGGTGAGTTTTGACCCGTCTTGAAGAACATGGATTAAGAAAAAATGGGCTTTGATCTTTTAAGAAAATGGGCTTATGGTAAAAGAAAAAAAATTGGGCTTAGGTTTTGTTTAATCATACCAACACCAAAACAAAAAAAACTTTTATTTAAACTAAGTAAGATATATCAATTAAAAAAATATTTTTGGTTTTTCTAAAATAAACAATGAGTTCTCTTCAAATGGTGCAATACACAAACTCCCCCTAGATTCATGAATTATCCTTTTTCTCCCCCTCAAACATTGCATGATATTTAAGCACATTGCACATAAGCATAGCATCAATGTTTGTCAGATAATGAATGAAAGAGAAAGAGATGAAGGATTTGTACAGAACATGCAGAGGCAAGTAAGCGCATTGGTAAGGAGCACTTATTTGAGATTGTTTCTTGAAAAGAAACTCATTCCAGGATCATGTGTTAAACAGTATCCGAAATTGAAATACTAAACACAGACCTTTATTACCTTCAAAACAAAATTAGGTTTTTCTAGGTACCCACCTTTGAATGGGTCCTTTGGGTTAGTGGAATCATTCAAAGTATACAGATGAGGTTTTCGAACAAGAGGTTTATTCGTAAGATTCATCACAATCCCATTAGAAGCAACAATCAAAGGTTTGGAAATCACAGCAGAAGATTTAGAATTTCTTACAGACCATTGTTTAGCTAAATTACTCAATTTTGAATCAAATGTCCTATTAGGAACTTTCTTCTTGTAATCATTAGCTATCCAATTTCTTCTAACTGTTGATTTATCAGACACTTGTGTTTTAGCATAGCTAGTAGATTTTATCAATGATGATTTAGAAATCCACTTATGGTTACTAGTTAAGCTCTTTTCTCCTTTATTAGATAAATTCTTAGATTTAGTTCGAGAAGTTGAAAACACATTCTGATTTTTGCTTTGCTTGGTGGAGGTTTTGATATTCTGTTTCTTTTGATTTGCAACAGTGAACCAACCATACTGATCTCTATAACTGGTTATACCATTAGATGAATCTTTTATTAGCAAATCTTGGCTAGTTTCAGACATCTTAGGTAAATAGTTAGATTGAGAGATAGTTTTAGAAGCAGAGGTTCTAGAAACAGATGAAATATCAACTTTAGGCTTTGAGTAAGCAGAAATGGTTTTCTTACCTTTGACAGCTGGAGCATGCTGACCTTTGGGTGTATAAAATGAAGTTGGAGCAAACTTAGATTTAGATTCCTTGTCTGATTTAGGCTTTTTGAGTGAGAGTTTTTCAAGCTCTTTTTCAACTTCTGGTGCAAAAACATGATCAGTTTTCAAAAACTTATCAAATTCTTCAACAGAAAAATCTGGATAAGTAAATTGTGATTCTTTGATTTGAACTTCTGATTTGAAAACATTTTTGTTTGTCAAATTTTCAATTAATGCTTTTGCTTTAGCCTTAAAATCAGTAGGGATCTCAATCTTTTGCTCTAAGTTCACTTTATTTTGGTCAACAGGGGTGATCATAGGGTTATCAAAAGAAAGTATTTTCTTGACAGAAGCACGATGTTTAGCTTTCAAAGCTTGAACTTTCTCTTCAATTTGGAAGAATGATGATAGCATGGAAGTGGACATATCATGAATCTCTTCAGGAGAGATGCTATCAACCTGCATATCTTTAAAATTCTCACTCCCTTTGACTGGAGTGGAGCAATCAACAGAAGTTAGATCATGCATCATTTGAATTGGTTTGGTCTCACTTACCTTTGGAGAATGATTTTGAGTTTTCAGATGTTCAATGACTTGTTGTTGAGACTCAATCTTTTGTTTTAAACTTCAATTTCTTTTTCCAATATGGTAGTTGGAATGTAAAATCTTTCTGAATTTGGTTTTGAACAATCTTTTTGAGACTCATTTTCAGGAATTGAAATGCTGTCTATTTCTTCTAACTCATAGATGGATCTTTTATGAGTTTTCTTGTATGTATCATTAATAGCAACATAATCAATCTAAAAACTGTTTGGTTTTTGTCTTTCAACATCATCTGACTCAAAGTCATCCTCAGATGGTCTGATGAACTCTTGAATCATGCCAAATCTAAGACATTTTCCATCATAAAGTGGACCAAGGTCTTCCTTTTTGATTTTTTCTAAATGTGTTGGATTCTCATAACCCAAACCAAGAAGAAGTTCTGATCTATCAATTTTTGACTTATTGTAATAAGCAGTGAAATTCAGAAGAGGATTTTGTTCAATTTTATAGATTTTTTCTTGATAGAACAAAATGTTTGTTTTCAAATCCTCAACATGTTTTTGAAGAGTCTCAATTTCAACTCCTTTGAGAAAACAAGTACTGTTTAGATCAGAAATCTGTCTTTCATGTTTTTCACAGTTTGGGTCTAAAATCTTTCATTTTATTTGTGAGAAACTCAACATCAGCTTGTCTTGCATTTGCTCTTAACCATTCATTGGTTTTCTCAAGCTCTAAAGTCTCAATGGTTTGCTTGAGTGAATGGACAGTCTTTTCAAGGTCTTGACATTTGTTGGTTAAATGAGCATTGGGTGAAACAACTTGAGAACTGTTACTTGACAAATGCATTTCTTTTAAAGAATCATAGTTCACTTTGAGAGCTTCATGAGCTATTGAGAGTTCTGAAAAATCATAATTAATTTTATCAAACTCTTGTTTAGCCATTTTCAAATTATTTTTCAAAGTAAGATTTTGCTTTGTCAACGTATCAGCAGTTGTTTGGACAGACAAGTAATCATCTATGGAGATGAATTGTATCTCACTTGTTGTTGTTTGTGAAGTATTTTGTGAAAGATTGGTTGTTGAAATGACAGATGTCATTAAGCATGTGAGATCTTCAGAATCAGCATCAATATCTCCGAATAGCCATGGTTTCATATTTTGTTGTTTGGCTAAGAACTTCTTTCTGATCTCAAGCTCTGAATTCTTCATTTTTGTTCCTGAAATGAATAAACAAAGATTTGTAATTATTTTTGATTAAAAAAAATTTTGGAATTAAAACGATCTTGAAGAAGATCGTCTTAAGTATTTGGTTAAGAAAAGGTAAGACGGTCTTGGTTTAAGATCGTCTTAAATTTGGTTGAGAAAAGGTAAGACGGTCTTGGTTTAAGATCGTCTTAAATTTGGTTGAGAAAAGGTAAGACGGTCTTGGTTTAAGATCGTCTTAAATTTGGTTGAGAAAAGGTAAGACGGTCTTGGTTTAAGATCGTCTTAAATTTGGTTGAGAAAAGGTAAGACGGTCTTGGTTTAAGATCGTCTTAAATTTGGTTGAGAAAAGGTAAGACGGTCTTGGTTTAAGATCGTCTTAAATTTGGTTGAGAAAAGGTAAGACGGTCTTGGTTTAAGATCGTCTTAAAATTGGTTAGAAAGAGGTTATGATTTCAGAATTTGTTGAGCAAAACCAATCTCAATGAGATTAGTTACCCAAGGAATCCACAACACACAGTTCACACAGAACCAAAAATATTAGGACGATCTTGGGAAGATCGTCTTAATATCAAACCAAAGTATACACTAGGACGATCTTGAAGAAGATCGTCTTAGGATTTGGAACTTAGAACGATCTTGAGGAGATCGTCTTAGAAAACTGGTTGAAAATTTTCTAAGTATTAATGATGAAAAATAAGACGGTCTTGATTAAGATCGTCTTAAATTGGTTAAGAAAAGGTAAGACGGTCTTGGTTTAAGATCGTCTTAAATTTGGTTGAGAAAAGGTAAGACGGTCTTGGTTTAAGATCGTCTTAAAATTGGTTGAGTGAAAATTTTTCTAAGTATAGAAAAATTCTTGAAAAAGTAAGACGGTCTTGGTTTAAGATCGTCTTAAAATTGGTTAGAAAGAGGTTATGATTTCAGAATTTGTTGAGCAAAACCAATCTCAATGAGATTAGTTACCCAAGGAATCCACAACACACAGTTCACACAGAACCAAAAATATTAGGACGATCTTGGGAAGATCGTCTTAATATCAAACCAAAGTATACACTAGGACGATCTTGAAGAAGATCGTCTTAGAGTCATGAAGATCGTCTTGATGAAAAACTGTAAGAACACCAGAAAAAGACAAAATAGTCGATTATTTCACTAATTTGCTTATAATTCACTCAATTTTGAGTGTTATAACTCAATTCAAGCCCAGAAATGCTCAGAATATGATCGCGCACAACCCTATAAACAAATCCATTGCATAAATCAACTCAAATTGAAAATTCAAAATCTCATCAACTTTCCAGAAAATTTGGATTTTGATCAATTCTGTGAATTGGATTCTGAAACTTGACAGGATGTTTTTAGAGGTGATTTAGAATGTATTTGTAAACAAAAACAGGAAAATTGAGTGAAAATTGATTGTGAATTGATGAAAAACCAGTAACAGTTTCAAAACGGTTATGGTGAAGAACACGAATTCAATTTTGAACAAAATTAGCATCAATCTGCATGAAATTTGTTCTGGATCGTCAACAGATTGTTGTTTTTCTCTGATACCACTTGTTATAACTAATATAAATCGTGTTCTAATGCGGAAGTAAAAGTTCATTAATGGTGGATAGTGTGTGTTTTAGTGTGTGTTCTTGAGAGAGAAAGGTGTGTGTGTGGAAAGTCTGGTTTGATTTATTATCAGAAGTGGGGAAAAAGGTTTTTAAGGAATAAAGGTTTGAGGGGTATTTATACTCTAAGTATATTACAAAAGCTCCCCCTCAACCTAACAATATTTACACAATATACAATGTATTCAAATACAACTAAGCACTATTTTTATATCTCTGCTTATTTCTCTCCTACTTTCTCTCTCTACTTTCTCTCTCTAGTCTCTCTCTACTTTCTCTCTCTACTTTCTCTCTCTACTTTCTCTCTCTACTTTCTCTCTCTACTTTCTCTCTCTACTTTCTCTCTCTACTTTCTCTCTCTACTTTCTCTCTCTACTTTCTCTCTCTACTTTCTCTCTCTACTTTCTCTCTCTACTTTCTCTCTCTACTTTCTCTCTCTACTTTCTCTCTCTACTTTCTCTCTCTACTTTCTCTCTCTACTTTCTCTCTCTACTTTCTCTCTCTACTTTCTCTCTCTACTTTCTCTCTCTACTTTCTCTCTCTACTTTCTCTCTCTACTTTCTCTCTCTACTTTCTCTCTCTACTTTCTCTCTCTACTTTCTCTCTCTACTTTCTCTCTCTACTTTCTCTCTCTACTTTCTCTCTCTACTTTCTCTCTCTACTTTCTCTCTCTACTTTCTCTCTCTACTTTCTCTCTCTACTTTCTCTCTCTACTTTCTCTCTCTACTTTCTCTCTCTACTTTCTCTCTCTACTTTCTCTCTCTACTTTCTCTCTCTACTTTCTCTCTCTACTTTCTCTCTCTACTTTCTCTCTCTACTTTCTCTCTCTACTTTCTCTCTCTACTTTCTCTCTCTACTTTCTCTCTCTACTTTCTCTCTCTACTTTCTCTCTCTACTTTCTCTCTCTACTTTCTCTCTCTACTTTCTCTCTCTACTTTCTCTCTCTACTTTCTCTCTCTACTTTCTCTCTCTACTTTCTCTCTCTACTTTCTCTCTCTACTTTCTCTCTCTACTTTCTCTCTCTACTTTCTCTCTCTACTTTCTCTCTCTACTTTCTCTCTCTACTTTCTCTCTCTACTTTCTCTCTCTACTTTCTCTCTCTACTTTCTCTCTCTACTTTCTCTCTCTACTTTCTCTCTCTACTTTCTCTCTCTACTTTCTCTCTCTACTTTCTCTCTCTACTTTCTCTCTCTACTTTCTCTCTCTACTTTCTCTCTCTACTTTCTCTCTCTACTTTCTCTCTCTACTTTCTCTCTCTACTTTCTCTCTCTACTTTCTCTCTCTACTTTCTCTCTCTACTTTCTCTCTCTACTTTCTCTCTCTACTTTCTCTCTCTACTTTCTCTCTCTACTTTCTCTCTCTACTTTCTCTCTCTACTTTCTCTCTCTACTTTCTCTCTCTACTTTCTCTCTCTACTTTCTCTCTCTACTTTCTCTCTCTACTTTCTCTCTCTACTTTCTCTCTCTACTTTCTCTCTCTACTTTCTCTCTCTACTTTCTCTCTCTACTTTCTCTCTCTACTTTCTCTCTCTACTTTCTCTCTCTACTTTCTCTCTCTACTTTCTCTCTCTACTTTCTCTCTCTACTTTCTCTCTCTACTTTCTCTCTCTACTTTCTCTCTCTACTTTCTCTCTCTACTTTCTCTCTCTACTTTCTCTCTCTACTTTCTCTCTCTACTTTCTCTCTCTACTTTCTCTCTCTACTTTCTCTCTCTACTTTCTCTCTCTACTTTCTCTCTCTACTTTCTCTCTCTACTTTCTCTCTCTACTTTCTCTCTCTACTTTCTCTCTCTACTTTCTCTCTCTACTTTCTCTCTCTACTTTCTCTCTCTACTTTCTCTCTCTACTTTCTCTCTCTACTTTCTCTCTCTACTTTCTCTCTCTACTTTCTCTCTCTACTTTCTCTCTCTACTTTCTCTCTCTACTTTCTCTCTCTACTTTCTCTCTCTACTTTCTCTCTCTACTTTCTCTCTCTACTTTCTCTCTCTACTTTCTCTCTCTACTTTCTCTCTCTACTTTCTCTCTCTACTTTCTCTCTCTACTTTCTCTCTCTACTTTCTCTCTCTACTTTCTCTCTCTACTTTCTCTCTCTACTTTCTCTCTCTACTTTCTCTCTCTACTTTCTCTCTCTACTTTCTCTCTCTACTTTCTCTCTCTACTTTCTCTCTCTACTTTCTCTCTCTACTTTCTCTCTCTACTTTCTCTCTCTACTTTCTCTCTCTACTTTCTCTCTCTACTTTCTCTCTCTACTTTCTCTCCAAACTTTCCCTGACTTCTCTCTACTCTCTCTCTACTTTCTCTCTCTACTTTGAATATTGTACTTTCACCTCATTTTATGCAAACTAATCTTCCTGCCACTTTCTCTCTCTACTTTCTCTCTCTTAAAACCACCATTGTTACACACACTTACACACACATAAGCTCAAATTCTATTCTTTACAGATTTTCAACAAATGGGCTCATCATGATTATTTAAAGACCGAAGACGATGCAACATTTATAATTCAACACCAAGGGGGAGATTGTTAGAAATATAAATATGGTGTTTAATTGTAAATTCTAGTATTGGAAGGGGTATTAGTGTTAAGTTAGTGATTAGTATAAATACCCCTCTCATAAGTCATTTATGACTAACTCTTGTATTATTGAACCTTTTACCCCATAATGCTAACCAATCTTTCCCTGATATCTCTGCTTTCTCTCTCTACTTTATCTCTCTAGAAACCGCCATTGACACACACTAAAGCTCAAATTCTATCTGTACTTTCACCTCATTTTATGCAAACTAATCTTCCTGCCACTTTCTCTCTCTACTTTCTCTCTCTTAAAACCACCATTGTTACACACACTTACACACACATAAGCTCAAATTCTATTCTTTACAGATTTTCAACAAATGGGCTCATCATGATTATTTAAAGACCGAAGACGATGCAACATTTATAATTCAACACCAAGGGGGAGATTGTTAGAAATATAAATATGGTGTTTAATTGTAAATTCTAGTATTGGAAGGGGTATTAGTGTTAAGTTAGTGATTAGTATAAATACCCCTCTCATAAGTCATTTATGACTAACTCTTGTATTATTGAACCTTTTACCCATAATGCTAACCAATCTTTCCCTGATATCTCTGCTTTCTCTCTCTACTTTATCTCTCTAGAAACCGCCATTGACACACACTAAAACACACACAAAAGCTCAAATTCTACTCTTTACAACTCTCTAGCCTTAACAAAATTGATTCTTCATTAGACACCTGAGCCTTACCTGAATCTGAGGTAGAAGGCTCAGTGGGGGAGACATTTTTCTTCTTCTTTTGGTTTTTAGGAACCTTAGATGAAGACTGAGGGGATGGCTTTTTGGATTTAGCCTTTTTTTCTGAAACAGTTGTCTGAGCTGTTTCATATTTACCCTCAGATTGTTCCTGGGCCTTATCAGTCACAGTTTTCTGTTTGCCAACTTCAGGAAAAATAATTTCTGGTTTCATTGCCTTTGGAAGTGCATCTAAATCAGTGATTATAGATGCCAAATGAAGATCACCAGATTCATATGCTGTTCTTTGATTTGCAAAAGTATTTTTAATTGCAGCATCTGGATTTGGCGCTTTCATCCAAGATTTAATTATTTTTTGTTCCTTTTCAAGGATGGTTTTCAATTCTTCTTTTTCCAACTCTAAAGTGGCAACCATAGACTGATAACTTTTTAAAGCCAACTGAACATCTTTCAGCTCTTTTAGTCTGGCCTGACTGGCGTTCAGTTCAGAAGTATTACTTTCAAACATTTTTAGACTTTCTGAACGCACAGTTTCGACAAATGAAATGTCAGCCTCTAAAAGAACCAAAAGGTCCAGTTTTTGTTCCTCATTACTTTCAAAACCAAAGTCACTAACCTTTTTCATGACTATATCCACCCATCGACTAGATTCAACATCAGATTTGACCAAATGACCTTGATCTTCACGTGCCATGAAACACATGTCCCTAACTTCTTCCTCATCATCATACGATTCATCAGACTCTTCCCATTTTTCAGCTTTGGCAATCATACAACCATTATTGCTTGAGTTGTCTTGTGCCATGAGAGCTATATGGGCTTTCAACTTCTTGTATTTAGCCTTATAGCTATCATCAGATTTCTGAAAAATAGAATGGTTAGGGGCAGATTGTGATGATGAAGGCTGACTAAATCTGCATTCCTTCATGAAATGTCCTTTCTTGCCACACTTAAAGCATTCAAGATTAGACTTGTCAATAGAAGCGCTGGAAGCAAATGGTTTGCCAGATCGATTTGATTTGGCCTTAAAACGATTAAACGTTTTAGCCAGCATGGCAACCAGATCATCATTGTCATCCTCATCACAATCATGAGTTACATTACCAGAAATACCAGTTTTTAACATTTCAGAGACCATCTTCTTCATCGAGTCAGAATGATCACTCTCAGAAGATAGTAGAGCAGTCCCATGTGGCTCAGAGTACTGAACCATGACTGAACTGGTAGAAGCATGATTTTTGGCATCTTGCTCAGCCACAGCTCTCTCAGCTTTGTTCTCTTCAGTGTATCTGAAGGCTCCATATAAGGAAGCAAGAGTGTGACTGTGCAAGGTTTTTCCTTGTCTCAAAACCAAGATCAAGTTTTCCCATTTAGAAGGTAAGATGTCACAAAACTTTTCTAACCAAATTTCTTTGTCTTTAGTTACACCCAGGGCTTTCAATTGATTTACCAGATTAGTAAATCTGATGTATGTTTGAGTTAAAGTTTCACCAGGGATAGCAAAAAAAGACTCATATATTTTATTTAAAGCAACTTTTCTTGTGACTATGGTCTCAGAGGTGCCTTCAAACTGTGTCATAAGTTCCTCCCACATTAATTTTGAATTTTCAAGTAAAACAAGGGTGGGCATAAGAGTTTCAGGAACATCATACAAGATCATATTTTGCAGCTTGGTATCAAGGTCTAC
Source organism: Erigeron breviscapus (assembly GCA_034093135.1). Lineage (NCBI taxonomy): Eukaryota > Viridiplantae > Streptophyta > Magnoliopsida > Asterales > Asteraceae > Erigeron > Erigeron breviscapus. The sequence continues at coordinate 27,424,642 of CM067174.1, forward strand.
CAGCCTATGATCTTCCTCAGACCAATGATCCTTCTCCTTAGGTGACACCCTAGGAGTCCCATCGGCATTTCTGACAACAGAGGAGGCATTCATGGGGACAAAGGGTCCTTCTTTAAGAATATCGGTCAAATGTCTTTCAACACCAGCAATATATTTGAGCATGCATGCTTTCCATGTTTGAAAATTTTCACTGTTCCCATCAAACTTGGGAACAGGATTATTTGGAAAGTGTACGTGTACATTATGCGATGGTATATTGTTGTTGATGATAGGGGGTGGAGTAGTAGCATTAGGGTCAGGGCCTTCATTGAATACTTGGTCAACCATCTTTGTAGATCAAAGGTTAAGGAATTAATATAATTCAACCTTGCTGCTCTGATACCAATTGTGAGTCCCAAATATAGATGATTAAAACCCGACTGACAAGTAATTCTAACTGGAAGTAGACCAGTTCAGAATACGATCCAGATATGGATAAACAATAAGGTAAAGGTACTGAAAGTAAATGCAAGAAACAATAAGTGCTGAAACTATATAAATAATATGTATATTTCAAGTATGTAGCATTGAGACACGATGTACTTTTTCAATGTATTTGATTTATTGATATAAACAAATACAAGGATTGTTGCGGAACAAAGATAAACACCAAAGTGTAAATATCTAAACAATCCTGAAATACAAGTGATCTAATAACTTGGAAATACTCTTAAGAATTACTTAGAGTATATCTCACAAGTTGCAATGCTAAAGTTTCAAGCCATTTGCAAGTTGTGAGAAGCCTTATATTTATAGGCAAGGTTCATGCTGATGTGGACCAGGCCGTACAAATATGGTTGGGAGCATTTAAGGAATTAAAGATAATTCCTGTATGCATATATTTTAAGGTAAAGTATGAAAGTCAATTGATGTGACATTCAATACTTTATTCCCAACCTTTTACTTAACCTTGTACTTTATTAATAGATAAATCTATTAACTGGGTAAAGGCGTGTAAAGTAAAAAAGGCTTCCTCGTAATCAGTGTAAAGTGTTGTAAGTACTTTACACTGAGATGCTTCAGTCTTTGACTTCAGCTGAATGGTATTCTGATACGTTGATCTGAACTGAAGTGAGGCTTCAGTGAACTAATTCTGAACGGCTTCAGAATTCTGTACAAGTATTCTTCACTGAGCTTCAGCTATTTCTGAACAAATTATACTTGGTCGTTTTTCGACCCAACATAAATACAATAAAAATATAAGTCAACATTGTCAGAAAGCCTCCATTTTCACTGTTTCACCTGTTTTAATAAAAACCTATGGTGATAAAGTCTATACGTCTACAAGTAGTGACTGTTTCATAATTCTTTTGTTGACGTTTTGAAAATATTAGGATTAAAATAATAGAATAAGTTTAATTCAATTGATTTATTAGATGACTTTTATATATAAGTCAGTTTGATATTATTATGATTTTTTAATATAAATAAATACGAGTAATATTAATTATGAAACATATCGTTAAAAAGATTCTACATTTTAATAAAAAAGTTATCACTTAGAGCAAATAAAAGTTTTTTTTAACTACATAATAGTAACATTAGTATTTTTTTCAAAAATTTATTGAATTACAAAGGATGATACAAACATTTTTGAAAATACATAAAATCTTTAAGTTAACAAATGGAGAAGCTTCTAATAGATTGACAGTTTTATAGACTCCATGAAAATTGCAAGGAACTGTTAAAATTAGTTGGACAAATCGATAATAACTGCTAAATCTCTATGTATTGTAAATGCAGTTTTCGGTACAACTAAATTATTTGCTTCAACCCTCAACCGAGATTATAAGAAAAATTAGAATATGTCAATCTATAAACAACAATTAATTTAGTATATTATGAAAAGAAAAATGGTGATTATAGATAACAGAAAATAATACTTACATATTGATGAAGCATTAGAGAAAACAATGATGGGCATTATCTCTTTATAATAGTTGATTCTATAAAAACAATAATACAGTATTAATCACATATAAGAAAAAATAATGGTTTAAGATAACAAAAATAAAAACGTAAAAATATTAAAAAAAAAAAAAAAAAAAAAAAAAAAAAAAAAAAAAAAAAAAAAAAAAAAAAAAAAAAAAAAAAAAAAAAAAAAAAAAAAAAAAAAAAAAAAAAAAAAAAAAAAAAAAAAAAAAAAAAAAAAAAAAAAAAAAAAAAAAAAAAAAAAAAAAAAAAAAAAAAAAAAAAAAAAAAAAAAAAAAAAAAAAAAAAAAAAAAAAAAAAAAAAAAAAAAAAAAAAAAAAAAAAAAAAAAAAAAAAAAAAAAAAAAAAAAAAAAAAAAAAAAAAAAAAAAAAAAAAAAAAAAAAAAAAAAAAAAAAAAAAAAAAAAAAAAAAAAAAAAAAAAAAAAAAAAAAAAAAAAAAAAAAAAAAAAAAAAAAAAAAAAAAAAAAAAAAAAAAAAAAAAAAAAAAAAAAAAAAAAAAAAAAAAAAAAAAAAAAAAAAAAAAAAAAAAAAAAAAAAAAAAAAAAAAAAAAAAAAAAAAAAAAAAAAAAAAAAAAAAAAAAAAAAAAAAAAAAAAAAAAAAAAAAAAAAAAAAAAAAAAAAAAAAAAAAAAAAAAAAAAAAAAAAAAAAAAAAAAAAAAAAAAAAAAAAAAAAAAAAAAAAAAAAAAAAAAAAAAAAAAAAAAAAAAAAAAAAAAAAAAAAAAAAAAAAAAAAAAAAAAAAAAAAAAAAAAAAAAAAAAAAAAAAAAAAAAAAAAAAAAAAAAAAAAAAAAAAAAAAAAAAAAAAAAAAAAAAAAAAAAAAAAAAAAAAAAAAAAAAAAAAAAAAAAAAAAAAAAAAAAAAAAAAAAAAAAAAAAAAAAAAAAAAAAAAAAAAAAAAAAAAAAAAAAAAAAAAAAAAAAAAAAAAAAAAAAAAAAAAAAAAAAAAAAAAAAAAAAAAAAAAAAAAAAAAAAAAAAAAAAAAAAAAAAAAAAAAAAAAAAAAAAAAAAAAAAAAAAAAAAAAAAAAAAAAAAAAAAAAAAAAAAAAAAAAAAAAAAAAAAAAAAAAAAAAAAAAAAAAAAAAAAAAAAAAAAAAAAAAAAAAAAAAAAAAAAAAAAAAAAAAAAAAAAAAAAAAAAAAAAAAAAAAAAAAAAAAAAAAAAAAAAAAAAAAAAAAAAAAAAAAAAAAAAAAAAAAAAAAAAAAAAAAAAAAAAAAAAAAAAAAAAAAAAAAAAAAAAAAAAAAAAAAAAAAAAAAAAAAAAAAAAAAAAAAAAAAAAAAAAAAAAAAAAAAAAAAAAAAAAAAAAAAAAAAAAAAAAAAAAAAAAAAAAAAAAAAAAAAAAAAAAAAAAAAAAAAAAAAAAAAAAAAAAAAAAAAAAAAAAAAAAAAAAAAAAAAAAAAAAAAAAAAAAAAAAAAAAAAAAAAAAAAAAAAAAAAAAAAAAAAAAAAAAAAAAAAAAAAAAAAAAAAAAAAAAAAAAAAAAAAAAAAAAAAAAAAAAAAAAAAAAAAAAAAAAAAAAAAAAAAAAAAAAAAAAAAAAAAAAAAAAAAAAAAAAAAAAAAAAAAAAAAAAAAAAAAAAAAAAAAAAAAAAAAAAAAAAAAAAAAAAAAAAAAAAAAAAAAAAAAAAAAAAAAAAAAAAAAAAAAAAAAAAAAAAAAAAAAAAAAAAAAAAAAAAAAAAAAAAAAAAAAAAAAAAAAAAAAAAAAAAAAAAAAAAAAAAAAAAAAAAAAAAAAAAAAAAAAAAAAAAAAAAAAAAAAAAAAAAAAAAAAAAAAAAAAAAAAAAAAAAAAAAAAAAAAAAAAAAAAAAAAAAAAAAAAAAAAAAAAAAAAAAAAAAAAAAAAAAAAAAAAAAAAAAAAAAAAAAAAAAAAAAAAAAAAAAAAAAAAAAAAAAAAAAAAAAAAAAAAAAAAAAAAAAAAAAAAAAAAAAAAAAAAAAAAAAAAAAAAAAAAAAAAAAAAAAAAAAAAAAAAAAAAAAAAAAAAAAAAAAAAAAAAAAAAAAAAAAAAAAAAAAAAAAAAAAAAAAAAAAAAAAAAAAAAAAAAAAAAAAAAAAAAAAAAAAAAAAAATTAACATGGAGACTCAGGTAATTTCTGCATGGTGTTTTAGTTAAATTGTTGAAAGCCGAGTTCATTAAAATGTTGGTACCCTATATTGTTCTTTTATGATGTTTTACTTGTTCTGCCATATTTGGTAAAAAGAAAATAGTACTCGGTATTTTTCGTTAAATTGTTTTAGATTATTTTGATTGTATTAACAAATCTCAAACTTTAATACAGTTAAAATATTTACCGTATCAAATTTGAAATTTTCATAATCATAATTATTTTTCAGATCGGTTTCCAATTCATAAAAGAATTAAATAAGGAAGAAAATCCCAGATCAGAGATTGTAAGTTTACTTATAAAATATTTTATTTTTATCCAAAAGCAAGTACGTTTTTTTTTTTTTTTTTTTTTTTTTTTTTTTTTTTTTTTTTTTTTTTTTTTTTTTTTTTTTTTTTTTTTTTTTTTTTTTTTTTTTTTTTTTTTTTTTTTTTTTTTTTTTTTTTTTTTTTTTTTTTTTTTTTTTTTTTTTTTTTTTTTTTTTTTTTTTTTTTTTTTTTTTTTTTTTTTTTTTTTTTTTTTTTTTTTTTTTTTTTTTTTTTTTTTTTTTTTTTTTTTTTTTTTTTTTTTTTTTTTTTTTTTTTTTTTTTTTTTTTTTTTTTTTTTTTTTTTTTTTTTTTTTTTTTTTTTTTTTTTTTTTTTTTTTTTTTTTTTTTTTTTTTTTTTTTTTTTTTTTTTTTTTTTTTTTTTTTTTTTTTTTTTTTTTTTTTTTTTTTTTTTTTTTTTTTTTTTTTTTTTTTTTTTTTTTTTTTTTTTTTTTTTTTTTTTTTTTTTTTTTTTTTTTTTTTTTTTTTTTTTTTTTTTTTTTTTTTTTTTTTTTTTTTTTTTTTTTTTTTTTTTTTTTTTTTTTTTTTTTTTTTTTTTTTTTTTTTTTTTTTTTTTTTTTTTTTTTTTTTTTTTTTTTTTTTTTTTTTTTTTTTTTTTTTTTTTTTTTTTTTTTTTTTTTTTTTTTTTTTTTTTTTTTTTTTTTTTTTTTTTTTTTTTTTTTTTTTTTTTTTTTTTTTTTTTTTTTTTTTTTTTTTTTTTTTTTTTTTTTTTTTTTTTTTTTTTTTTTTTTTTTTTTTTTTTTTTTTTTTTTTTTTTTTTTTTTTTTTTTTTTTTTTTTTTTTTTTTTTTTTTTTTTTTTTTTTTTTTTTTTTTTTTTTTCTCCCGGTCAGACGGTACAGAATTCACTGAAGATGATATGGCTTTAATTGTTGATCGAAATTCGACAACAAGATGTTTGATACAAGCAACACCTTCTACATATGACCAACAGGTATATTTAAATAATATACTCTTATTTAACTTATGATGTTTTTAAGTTAAATAAGAAATTTTATTTTAACATTTCTATTTGGTATTTTGTAGTTACTACCAATTTGCTTTTTGAGTAATATGATGATACCGAATTTTAGTGCTGTTGTAATTGGAAGATGTCAAAATGGATTGGTTGATATAATCTATAATGATCCAGTAGATGATAATCAAAGAAGAATGGCAATTGGTTTCAATGGTAGACAATGGACTAACATATGTTTCGGAAATAACATTGATCAAGAAAGTATTCTTCTTTTCAAAAAGTCAATTGATAATATATTTTATATTGATGTCTTTAATAGTGAAGGAATTGGGATTGATTTATCAGTTGATCCAGGTAATAATTCTTAATACACTGTATTATTTTTATTTTTAGAGTTTATTAATGTTGCGGTATGTATTTTGAATGCTTATAAGATTATTTTTTTGTTGTAGTTATCACTGAATGGATAAATCAAGAAATTGATATAGCAGGTTTAACAGTTTAAATATATTATAAATATAAACTATACAAATAACAATAAGTTTAAAAATAGTTTATATTACATGATACAATATACTGCACAATATAGTAAATTAATAATATAACTCTATCATTGTAGTTACTACCAATTTGCTTTTTGAGTAATATGATGATACCGAATTTTAGTGCTGTTGTAATTGGAAGATGTCAAAATGGATTGGTTGATATAATCTATAATGATCCAGTAGATGATAATCAAAGAAGAATGGCAATTGGTTTCAATGGTAGACAATGGACTAACATATGTTTCGGAAATAACATTGATCAAGAAAGTATTCTTCTTTTCAAAAAGTCAATTGATAATATATTTTATATTGATGTCTTTAATAGTGAAGGAATTGGGATTGATTTATCAGTTGATCCAGGTAATAATTCTTAATACACTGTATTATTTTTATTTTAACATTTCTATTTGGTATTTTGTAGTTACTACCAATTTGCTTTTTGAGTAATATGATGATACCGAATTTTAGTGCTGTTGTAATTGGAAGATGTCAAAATGGATTGGTTGATATAATCTATAATGATCCAGTAGATGATAATCAAAGAAGAATGGCAATTGGTTTCAATGGTAGACAATGGACTAACATATGTTTCGGAAATAACATTGATCAAGAAAGTATTCTTCTTTTCAAAAAGTCAATTGATAATATATTTTATATTGATGTCTTTAATAGTGAAGGAATTGGGATTGATTTATCAGTTGATCCAGGTAATAATTCTTAATACACTGTATTATTTTTATTTTTAGAGTTTATTAATGTTGCGGTATGTATTTTGAATGCTTATAAGATTATTTTTTTGTTGTAGTTATCACTGAATGGATAAATCAAGAAATTGATATAGCAGGTTTAACAGTTTAAATATATTATAAATATTATAATTATAAGTTTCTTTTATATAATATATAAATTAGAAAAAACAATATTAAACTATGTTCTGATTTTAATGATTCTGATTCTGATTCTGATTCTGATTCTGATTCTGATTCTGATTCTGATTCTGATTCTGATTCTGATTCTGATTCTGATTCTGATTCTGATTCTGATTCTGATTCTGATTCTGATTCTGATTCTGATTCTGATTCTGATTCTGATTCTGATTCTGATTCTGATTCTGATTCTGATTCTGATTCTGATTCTGATTCTGATTCTGATTCTGATTCTGATTCTGATTCTGATTCTGATTCTGATTCTGATTCTGATTCTGATTCTGATTCTGATTCTGATTCTGATTCTGATTCTGATTCTGATTCTGATTCTGATTCTGATTCTGATTCTGATTCTGATTCTGATTCTGATTCTGATTCTGATTCTGATTCTGATTCTGATTCTGATTCTGATTCTGATTCTGATTCTGATTCTGATTCTGATTCTGATTCTGATTCTGATTCTGATTCTGATTCTGATTCTGATTCTGATTCTGATTCTGATTCTGATTCTGATTCTGATTCTGATTCTGATTCTGATTCTGATTCTGATTCTGATTCTGATTCTGATTCTGATTCTGATTCTGATTCTGATTCTGATTCTGATTCTGATTCTGATTCTGATTCTGATTCTGATTCTGATTCTGATTCTGATTCTGATTCTGATTCTGATTCTGATTCTGATTCTGATTCTGATTCTGATTCTGATTCTGATTCTGATTCTGATTCTGATTCTGATTCTGATTCTGATTCTGATTCTGATTCTGATTCTGATTCTGATTCTGATTCTGATTCTGATTCTGATTCTGATTCTGATTCTGATTCTGATTCTGATTCTGATTCTGATTCTGATTCTGATTCTGATACTGTTCACAATATAGTAAATTAATAATATAACTCTATCATTGTAGTTATTGAAGAACAAAGAGATACATCAAATTATGATTCTGATTCTGATTCTGATTCGTCATATTTATTGGATAACGAAACGCATGTCTGTAGAGTGAATGGTCATATTCATTTAAATGAAAAACCACATTTTGTTCTTCCAATCTTCAAACACTGGTCTGAATTAAATAGTATGGTATGAATTTCTTTATTATTTAAAATAGTAAATTTTGTAACAGTTTGTGTGTATAAATTTTTTTATTAATCTAAATTCTTCTAATTAAAGATATGATGTGTGTTGTTTTGTAGAAAATTCCTTTCGGATTTGTTAAATTATATCACTTGTATAATTTCAACAAATTAGTGATAAATGATGGACATTTTGAGTATTTTGGCGATCTACAAAAGAAAACCTATATTGGTAAATGGAATCGCTCAAATGATGTTCTTTGCATCGTAGATTGGAAAACGTTATTGTCTTACAATGGAATTAAAGTTGGAGAATTGATTAGGTTTGAACTAAACCTTAATGCATGCAACGGTGATACTTGTTATTTTAAGGTGTGTTAAAATTATAAATAACAAATATATTATTCATAGAGGGAAACATAAATTACAATTTCATTTAATTTTTGAAATAACCAAACACTAATATATAACACATAAATTCTTTTAGTTAAATATGAAACAGTAAACAAAAATTATATTAATTATCATTATAATGTTTGTAAGTACCGAATGATTAAGTGGAAGATTTAAATCAGCTTAAATTAAAGAATGTTTAAATATAAAGTTGATAACTAATAGGAATAGTATATTTATAATACAGATGAAAATATAACTACAACAAAGATTAAAGCAGAAAGTACAGCAAAGATGAAAATGCTAAATTCCATATTAGCAGTAGTTTATGATAGTTGGATGATAGTTACAAGGGAGAAACCACAACATTAAAGAAAACCATACTTATGAAGAGGTGGCTCCAAGTTGGTTTCTCTCCTCCTGCTCACTCTTCTCAAAGACATCATTTCACTTAAACGGGCGTGAACAGAAACCGCATCAAACCCATGAGTCTCCAAGTCGAGTAAAGTTTCCACACCAATTCTGAAAATGTCAAGAGTGAAAATCAGTTAATAAATTTTTAATAAATTCTTGAAATTGGTAATGAATTTTTAATAAATGTTTAATAAATGAAATACGAAATGTATCTTCCATATCTGAAAAAGATATCAAACAGTTATAAAATTGAATTTTGAAAATTTTAATAAATTGGTAAATTAATAAATTTTTAATAAATTCTTGAAATTGGTAATGAATTTTTAATAAATGTTTAATAAATGAAATACGAAATGTATCTTCCATATCTGAAAAAGATATCAAACAGTTATAAAAAATTTGAATTTTGAAATTTTTAATAAATTCTTGAAATTGGTAATGAATTTTTAATAAATGTTTAATAAATGAAATACGAAATGTATCTTCCATATCTGAAAAAGATATCAAACAGTTATAAAAAATTTGAATTTTGAAATTTTTAATAAATTCTTGAAATTGGTAATGAATTTTTAATAAATGTTTAATAAATGAAATACGAAATGTATCTTCCATATCTGAAAAAGATATCAAACAGTTATAAAAAATTTGAATTTTGAAATTTTAATAAATTCTTGAAATTGGTAATGAATTTTTAATAAATGTTTAATAAATGAAATACGAAATGTATCTTCCATATCTGAAAAAGATATCAAACAGTTATAAAAAATTTGAATTTTGAAATTTTAATAAATTCTTGAAATTGGTAATGAATTTTTAATAAATGTTTAATAAATGAAATACGAAATGTATCTTCCATATCTGAAAAAGATATCAAACAGTTATAAAAAATTTGAATTTTGAAATTTTAATAAATTCTTGAAATTGGTAATGAATTTTTAATAAATGTTTAATAAATGAAATACGAAATGTATCTTCCATATCTGAAAAAGATATCAAACAGTTATAAAAAATTTGAATTTTGAAAATTTTAATAAAATGATTAATTAGCGAACTTACTAATGATGAAATGTGAAGTAATGATCAAACTGGAAATAAACAAAATTGTAATATAAAAATAACAATTATTATTATTATATATATTAAATATGTATACTAAACAATTAAAATGACAAATTTTTAAAGTTGTTCTTGAAATTGGTAATAAATTTTTAATAAATTCTTAAATTGGTAATGAATTTTTAATAAATGTCTTAAATTAATAAATTTTTAATAAATTCTTGAAATTGGTAATGAATTTTTAATAAATGTTTAATAAATGAAATACGAAATGTATCTTCCATATCTGAAAAAGATATCAAACAGTTAATAAATTTGACTTTTGAAAATTTTAATAAATTGGTAATAAATGTTAAAAACAGTTAATAAATTTTTAATAAATTCTTGAAATTGGTAATGAATTTTTAATAAATGTTTAATAAATGAAATACGAAATGTATCTTCCATATCTGAAAAAGATATCAAACAGTTATAAAAAATTTGAATTTTGAAATTTTTAAAACAAATATGTTGCAAAACAAATATGAATAAGCTTAACAATTTCGATATAATAGATTTTGAGCATGATATTTACACAATTTTAATAGAATAAACTGAGATATTTTCAAATAAAATCCCATTTCCTCTTACATTGTTTCACGCTTTGTGTACACCGTTTTGAACTATCATTTTCATGCGATATTACACTACATATAACACATCATATACAATAGAATACAAGTTTTAATAAAACCATAACATTAATAAAATTAAAAAAATATATTGTACTTAGCAGATCATAAATGCATCAAGTTTACAATTTTTTTTAATTTTAGTTTACTTACATATTGGTGTTGACAATACATTAAGTTGAACAACTCAAATGGGAGATTCATTACAAACTTTTTTTTGTCAATAAAATTTTATTAAAACTTGATACTATTGGATTGGATGACTTTTTAAGTCGGTAAAATCTTCAATCTTTTGAACAAAACTTTATCTAAATCAAGAGACAAAAAAATATTTAGAAAAATATTTCCATGGTAAAAAAATATATAGTTGATGTTAAAGGATTAATTAGGTGCCATATCTTAAAAATATGAATCAATTTTTATAAATATATATCACATCTCTAGAAATTCATTCAAGTAAAAAATGTTTAAATATAAATTGTTATTTATAATACAAATCGATACAAAAAAATTAATCTGGGGTATCTATTGTAAGATTGTAAATCTTGAATAAATCTAAAATTTTCAAAATTCAAATTTTGTATCACTGTTTGATATCTTTTTTAGATCTGGAAGATACATTTCGATTTGAGATTCGAAAAGATTTTTTAAATTTGAATACAAATGTGTAACAGAATTAAAAATTATCATTATAATGTTTGTAAGTACAGAATGTTTAAGTGGAAGATTTATATCAGCTACAAGTAAATAATGTTTAAATATAAAGTAGATTACTAATAGGAATAGTATATTTATAATACAGATCGAAAAAACAATATATTAATATAAAAGATATAACTACAGCAAAGATTAAAGCCAAAACTACAGCAAATATGAAGATGGTAAATTCCACATAGTAGTTTAGGATAGTTGTATGATAGTTACAAATGAGAAATCACAACATAAAAAAAACAACACTTCCTTTCCATTCTATCAGCGGGACACAGGGCTCTCTTCGGCTTTGAGCAGATGACTGCAAGTTTTTCAAAAGAAAGATCACAATCTAAAATCTGTTTAAAAAGAAGATGGAAGTTCAATTGCAAATCAGAACTTTCTCTTTTTCATTCTTCATCTTCATATTCTCCTTCATCTCATTTTCCAATTTCTTAATATTCAATTCAAGTTGGTTAATCTCCCCTTGCTCACTCATCTCAGAGACATCATTTCATTTTAACGTGCGCCAAAAGCACCCACGTCAAACCCATATGTCTCCAATTCTATCAAAGTTTCCAAACTTTCGTTGAAAATGTAAAAATTGAAAATCATGGAAAAAATTTTAAACGGTGAAATCATGGTAGTATATTTAATCGATAGATCTATTATAATAAAATCAAATTCCATTTTTAAAATTGTTTTAATTTTTTTTAAATATAGATCTATCGAGAAAAAGGAAAAATAGAAGAGGACGGATGAAAGTTGTAAAAAAAAACTAATCTATATCTATACTATTTGTATATGTATGGTATATCTAGAGAAGTGATGTGCAAAATCGAGTTTTAAATTTATAAACAAGAAATACCGATTTTACTACCTAATGCACACTCTCGGGCAGTGGACCCGTTCGTGTATAGTATAGATAAATGGTAAGTCAGGATCGATCACATGGACTAAGTAAGGAATTGTTCAAATAAAGTAGTTCAAGTAGAAATGGGGGTTTTGTGACCGAATTGTCACTTTGCTGAACTTAAAGTAAAAGAAGAATAATTAAATCTGGTATTACCGGGGTAGGGATCGTCTGAAGACGAAAGTAAAAATAATTTGTACGACAATAATTTAAAAGGCATCCATCTTGATTTCGCTCAACAATACTGTAAAGAGTAGAATTTGAGCTTATGTGTGTGTTAGTGTGTGTATCAATGGCGGTTTGAAGTGAGAGAAAGTAGAGAGAGAAAGTAGAGATAGCAGGAAAGATTGGATAGCATAAATGGGGTTAAAGGTTACAAAATCCTTAATGGAAGGGGTTTATATACATAAGACTAATTTACACTAAGCCCCCTTCCATACTTAGACATTTACATTCTAAGTACAATTATACAATAAGGAAACAAATCAACTACTACAAATATAATTCTAACAATCTCCCCCTTAGTAGTGATTTGTCAAAAATATCCAGTCTTTGTCTACCTTCAAGCTCTCGTATTTGGTCTGTCTTTGTTTGGATGCCAGAACCAGTTTTCTCCTTCAGGTCTGTCATCAGGAACAATCATATTTGCTTCAAAGTTTCTTGGTGGAATATTTTGTGGACCTGGAAGATGACTTGGCTCGTACTTGATCCAACAACCTCCTCTTCGACGTACGACGTACTTAGACTTCTGAACATTCTTTGCCTCTCTCATCATTCTTGGAGATTACTTTATCAAATACTTCCTTTTTCTTTTCATCTTGATCATCTTCTTTCAAGCACAACAAAACATTCTTACAAAATTCTAATGTTCCATCTGAATAAGAAGCAAGTTCATCCATACGAATGAAAATCTTCTTCTTTTCTGCTATTCAAAAAGACAACACCGAAGGATGGTTCTTCTATGACATGACCAATACTGAGCTGTTCGATGTCTTTGGTGTAGAGACTTTGATCTGGATATGGTACATTGATCTTTCTCTTAACAACTTCAAAACCAATTTGAAAATCTTCCAATGAAGCGTATTGAATGCAGCTTGACATGTATCTTTTTACCGCTTCAAAGGCAATAACATCTTCTTTGTATCTTTGCATTGCATTCAGGAAATGGTTGTAGAGAAAGATAATGTCATCAACTGGCAGCAGCTTGAACTGAGCTTCTGAATCTGTACATCTTGTTGTTATCTCTTTTCACATGATAGCAAGGGACAGAGATAGAAACCCTTTTAACCAGAATTACTCTGACAAGCACCAAAATCTTGTGGTTTCTTTGTTCTTCGAGAAGCTTTGGATTGTATTGCTTGGTGAGTTTAAGAAGCTCTTTGTATTCTTCAATTTTCCTTGCTTCCTTAAACTTGTACATCGAATCCAACTCTGGTCTCTTAGTTTTGGTAACTTTGGTAGCTCCACAGAAGATCGGATAAGCTCTTTCTTCCAGAAATCTAGACTTCTTAGCTGCCTCCTTTGGCTTAACACCCAGAGCAACCATTCTTTCTTTATCCCTCAAGAAGTATCCCCGATTAATAAACCTCCTTTGTTCTTCAGTCAATTCTGTTGGAAAGTAATCAGGAAGAACTTCCTCGGATATGATTGCCTCTTTCAACACTTGTTTATATGTTGACTTCTTGAAATTCTGAGATGCAGCTTCAGGAGTCTTCCTTAATTCATCAAAACTATTGAAGTCTTCAAAAGTGTAATGCTGTGGAGTTGTGAAACCATGAGTAGATGATTCTCCAACTTCTTTTCTGCTTGAAGAACCTGTTTTAAAATAGTCAAGGTCTGGAAATTCTTCAAACATTGGTTCTTCATCAGCTTCTACATTTGCTGGAGTATCAACTATTTCCGGCTCATCCAAGATTACATTATCTTTTCTTGCCTCAACTTCTGCTTCGTTTTCTGCATATTCAACAATTTCATTCTCTATAACAAACCCTTCTTCTTCATCAACAACAACATTTTCATTCTCATCTTCTTCTTCTTCATCACTATCAGTTCCAAAAACTTCATTAAATTTTCTTTTGATTTCAGCGATTCTTTCAATCTCCTCTGGGTCATCATCATTATTTCTTTCATTGAATCTTTCAGTAAAATCTTTAGCCATTTTATCAACTTCTCTTTGAGTTTCATCAGCAAGCTCTTTCCATCTTCTATCAGATATCTCTCTAAGGGCAGCTAATCTTTCAATTTCAGCTTGAACTTCTTCAATTACATCTTGGTTTCCACCCTCAGTTCTTTCTTGCATCACCACATCCTCAACATTTCCTTCAACTCTTGCCGAAGTATTTCCAATATTAGTTTGACCTTCTCCTTGGTTCTCCCCCTCGGGGTGATCATCAGAATCAGGATCATCCCGTCGAGACGCAACCGAGGCCGGTCGGCAAGATTCTAAAGCTAACAACCTTAACTCAAATGCGGCAAGTTTCGCATCATATTCAGCCTTTTGTCTTTGAACTTGTTCTTGTAAAGCTTTAACTCTTCTTTCATTTGCAACTTCCCTTTCTCTAACTTCTAAGGCATTTAACACTCCCCTTTCAGTCACAGTCAACAAATCACCCTCAGACCGTAAGATATTCAACAAAACTTCACATGCAGAATCTTTGGTTGGTTGATTTGTTGATGTTGATGGAATTTGATTTGGTGTTGGTGTTCTTTGTGTTGGTGTTTGAGATGGAAGAACCAACCCGGAGGTTGTTTGCACACTTGTGGTGTGACCTAGAATGATGATATACTAACAACTAATCGATCGATGAACAAATTTCAACAACAAACACACTAATTTTGCAGAAATTACTCAAACAGTAATCTCGGCAAATGGCTATTTCAGTAACAAACTCAAATTCCAGAAAATAAGCACAAAATAAGCTTCAATTAAGCTTGTGGATCGCTCAGATACGCTGATTGTTCTCTGATACCAAATGTAAAGAGTAGAATTTGAGCTTATGTGTGTGTTAGTGTGTGTATCAATAGCGGTTTGAAGTGAGAGAAAGTAGAGAGAGAAAGTAGAGATAGCAGGAAAGATTGGATAGCATAAATGGGGTTAAAGGTTACAAAATCCTTAATGGAAGGGGTTTATATACATAAGACTAATTTACACTAAGCCCCCTTCCATACTTAGACATTTACATTCTAAGTACAATTATACAATAAGGAAACAAATCAACTACTACAAATATAATTCTAACAAATACACTCAGATTGCACATAAATGAAGTTGAAATCCAAATTAAGTTGATTAAATAACCGAGACTCAAACCAAGCACCAACCCCGTACCCGTTAAGTTAATGACATAATTTGACTCTCTTGTTTAAACCAGTTTAATTACAAAGACCGGTACCCCAAGACATCTTTTATAACTTCCCTAATCAAACAATTGTTTTGGTTATTGAAATAACAATTATACCTATCGATTGTACCCAACCGTTAACACATTTCTCCCTATTATTATTGAATGATTATCTACCGTACCCGTTATAGATCCAATTATTTGTACCCAAATAATCAAAACGACATATATGCAATCAATAATTACCATTAAAGTCGCACATATATCACCAATCAATCCAAGATAAATTAAAAGAGAGAAATACGCTAAGATCTCGGTATAACGTTAAATGAAATCAACATTGAATTATTAAAATTGTGCAATCCTTACATATTGTCTCACTCCATCAAGATGGATGATAAAATATTTAGCTACTCATATTTAGACTAACACCAACACGAACAATAAATTTGGAAATTGAAGAAAACATAATTCTGCCAAACAATGAATCCAAACCAAAACTCCAAAAGTAATTGTTCGTAACAATGAATAAATCTTTAACAATATGCTTAACCAAATGTTCGAAATAAAATAAAGAAAAGAAATCGACCAGTTGCCTGCTTGATTTGACTGACTGAATTTCGGCTCCTTATGTCTCACGCACCAAAACAAAAGCAAGGCTTTTACGGCTGCCCTTATGCACCGACTCCTCTCCACAAAACTCGACCGACCTCCAAAAGTAATAGATAGATACTATATATTTGATTTTGGGGTTAACTCTTTGAAAGCCCACGTGAGGTTATCCAAACCCAAAATTCAATCTTTATTGTAAATTTCATAAAATGGACCTGTTTGCCTCTTGCCTTCCTTTTCCAGCCGAGCCCAATTAATGGTTGTCCCATTAGTCTTCTAAAACATATTTTGGTGCAGTAGCCCATGCGACTTATTTTCTGACCAAATATTGTACTCGATATTTATGCTGCGATGATGCATCACATTCTTCTTCTTACAAGCTTTAGTCCATTTTCTTCCGGATAAAACTCTTTATTTAGCACATTTCACTTCAAAACGTCGTTTTCTCCAGAATTATGTCACAATACCTGTTAATATCCTGAAACACTAACAAATACCATAAACGCACCAAATGTATACGAAAACGACTCGAAAATCACTTAAAAACAACTAATAAAGATGTGGGAATAAAATAAGGTATATCTAGAGAAGAAAGCAATACTTTTAGTGGATGATGTAGTTAATGTGTTTGTTTATATATTGGAAGCGTATGGTAAGGTTTGTGATATTTAATAACAAAATTTTAATAAAATATTAAGTTTCATCTGGATTAATCCTAAAAAATAATAATAAAAAAAGAACAGTTTCGGTTTAGAATATAGTCGTAGACTTTGACAGTATAGGTTATAATTAAAGCAAGTGAGACACTGCAAATGGAGGCTTTCTGACAAATTTGTTATCATTACTTACTGTTATCGATTAGTAATTCTTTATATAATTAGAATCAGATTACATAATAATGAGTAAATTTCGATTAATCATCTTCAAAGTTAGATAAATTATTAAGTTTCATCTGGATTAATCCTAAAAAATAATAATAATAAAAGAACAGTTTCGGTTTAGAATATAGTCGTAGACTTTGACAGTATAGGTTATAATTAAAGCAAGTGAGACACTGCAAATGGAGGCTTTCTGACAAATTTGTTATCATTACTTACTGTTATCGATTAGTAATTCTTTATATAATTAGAATCAGATTACATAATATTTTATTTAATTCTATCGGATCAGATTAGAGGATAATGAGTAAATTTCGATTAATCATCTTCAAAGTTAGATAAATTATTAAGTTTCATCTGGATTAATCCTAAAAAATAATAATAATAAAAGAACAGTTTCGGTTTAGAATATAGTCGTAGACTTTGACAGTATAGGTTATAATTAAAGCAAGTGAGACACTGCAAATGGAGGCTTTCTGACAAATTTGTTATCATTACTTACTGTTATCGATTAGTAATTCTTTATATAATTAGAATCAGATTACATAATATTTTATTTAATTCTATCGGATCAGATTAGAGGATAATGAGTAAATTTCGATTAATCATCTTCAAAGTTAGATAAATTATTAAGTTTCATCTGGATTAATCCTAAAAAATAATAATAAAAAAAGAACAGTTTCGGTTTAGAATATAGTCGTAGACTTTGACAGTATAGGTTATAATTAAAGCAAGTGAGACACTGCAAATGGAGGCTTTCTGACAAATTTGTTATCATTACTTACTGTTATCGATTAGTAATTCTTTATATAATTAGAATCAGATTACATAATAATGAGTAAATTTCGATTAATCATCTTCAAAGTTAGATAAATTATTAAGTTTCATCTGGATTAATCCTAAAAAATAATAATAAAAAAAGAACAGTTTCGGTTTAGAATATAGTCGTAGACTTTGACAGTATAGGTTATAATTAAAGCAAGTGAGACACTGCAAATGGAGGCTTTCTGACAAATTTGTTATCATTACTTACTGTTATCGATTAGTAATTCTTTATATAATTAGAATCAGATTACATAATATTTTATTTAATTCTATCGGATCAGATTAGAGGATAATGAGTAAATTTCGATTAATCATCTTCAAAGTTAGATAAATTATTAAGTTTCATCTGGATTAATCCTAAAAAATAATAATAAAAAAAGAACAGTTTCGGTTTAGAATATAGTCGTAGACTTTGACAGTATAGGTTATAATTAAAGCAAGTGAGACACTGCAAATGGAGGCTTTCTGACAAATTTGTTATCATTACTTACTGTTATCGATTAGTAATTCTTTATATAATTAGAATCAGATTAGAGGATAATGAGTAAATTTCGATTAATCATCTTCAAAGTTAGACAAATTATTAAGTTTCATCTGGATTAATCCTAAAAAATAATAATAATAAAAGAACAGTTTCGGTTTAGAATATAGTCGTAGACTTTGACAGTATAGGTTATAATTAAAGCAAGTGAGACACTGCAAATGGAGGCTTTCTGACAAATTTGTTATCATTACTTACTGTTATCGATTAGTAATTCTTTATATAATTAGAATCAGATTACATAATATTTTATTTAATTCTATCGGATCAGATTAGAGGATAATGAGTAAATTTCGATTAATCATCTTCAAAGTTAGATAAATTATTAAGTTTCATCTGGATTAATCCTAAAAAATAATAATAAAAAAAGAACAGTTTCGGTTTAGAATATAGTCGTAGACTTTGACAGTATAGGTTATAATTAAAGCAAGTGAGACACTGCAAATGGAGGCTTTCTGACAAATTTAAATTCAAAAAGATCTGTTAAAAGAAATATCTTTAAATCAACCCAAGATTTGTAAGCATGATTGTGTATCCTTTGTGTACACCGTTTTGAACTATCATTTTAATACGATATTACACTACATATAACCCATCATATACAATAGAATACAAGTTTTAATAAAAACATAACATTAATCAAATTAAAAAAATATATTGTACTTAGCAGATCATAAATGCATCAAGTTTACATTATTTTGTAATTTTAGTTTACTTACATATTGGTGTTGACAATACATTAAGTTGATCAATTTTATCAATAAAATTTTATTAAAACTTAATACAATTGGTTTGGATGACTTTTTAAATCGGTAAAATCTTCAATCTTTTGAACAAAACTTTATCTAAATCAAGAGACAAAAAAATATTTAGAAAAATATTAATTAGAAAACCAATCTGATTCAAACACAATCTGAATAAGCTTAACAATTGCGATATAATAAAATTTGAGCATGATATTTCGAGAATTTTAATAGAATAAACTGATATTTTCAAAATCAATTATATCAAATAGTATATAATCTGATTCTTATATGTTATCAAAAAAACAATACAGTAAGCAACAAGTACATTTAGACAAATTATTAAGTTTCATCTGGATTAATCCTAAAAAATAATAATAATAAAAGAACAGTTTCGGTTTAGAATATAGTCGTAGACTTTGACAGTATAGGTTATAATTAAAGCAAGTGAGACACTGCAAATGGAGGCTTTCTGACAAATTTGTTATCATTACTTACTGTTATCGATTAGTAATTCTTTATATAATTAGAATCAGATTACATAATATTTTATTTAATTCTATCGGATCAGATTAGAGGATAATGAGTAAATTTCGATTAATCATCTTCAAAGTTAGATAAATTTATTGACTTATATTATTTTCTTAAAGTGTATGTTAACTATTAAATAACAGTAAATTAAATTTCATATATCATTAACGATTATAAATTATAAATTTGTATTAACTTAAAAGCAAGAATTATAGAAATACGAGTATTTTTTAAATTTGCTAGATTTGCAACTAATATAAGCAATTGGATAAAATTATGCACCATTTTGAACGAAATTAAATATTAATAATTTAATCTGGGGTATCTATTGTAAGATTGTAAATCTTCATTAAACTATCAACCCAAGATTTTTAAGCATGATTGTGTATCCTTTGTGTATACCGTTTTGAACTATCATTTTAATACGATATTACACTACATATAACCCATCATATACAATAGAATACAAGTTTTAATAAAAACATAACATTAATCAAATTAAAAAAATATATTGTACTAATAGAAATAGTATAATAATACAAAAAAAGAACAGTTTCGGTTTAGAATATAGTCGTAGACTTTGACAGTATAGGTTATAATTAAAGCAAGTGAGACACTGCAAATGGAGGCTTTCTGACAAATTTGTTATCATTACTTACTGTTATCGATTAGTAATTCTTTATATAATTAGAATCAGATTACATAATATTTTATTTAATTCTATCGGATCAGATTAGAGGATAATGAGTAAATTTCGATTAATCATCTTCAAAGTTAGATAAATTATTAAGTTTCATCTGGATTAATCCTAAAAAATAATAATAATAAAAGAACAGTTTCGGTTTAGAATATAGTCGTAGACTTTGACAGTATAGGTTATAATTAAAGCAAGTGAGACACTGCAAATGGAGGCTTTCTGACAAATTTGTTATCATTACTTACTGTTATCGATTAGTAATTCTTTATATAATTAGAATCAGATTACATAATATTTTATTTAATTCTATCGGATCAGATTAGAGGATAATGAGTAAATTTCGATTAATCATCTTCAAAGTTAGATAAATTATTAAGTTTCATCTGGATTAATCCTAAAAAATAATAATAATAAAAGAACAGTTTCGGTTTAGAATATAGTCGTAGACTTTGACAGTATAGGTTATAATTAAAGCAAGTGAGACACTGCAAATGGAGGCTTTCTGACAAATTTGTTATCATTACTTACTGTTATCGATTAGTAATTCTTTATATAATTAGAATCAGATTACATAATATTTTATTTAATTCTATCGGATCAGATTAGAGGATAATGAGTAAATTTCGATTAATCATCTTCAAAGTTAGATAAATTTATTGTACTAATAGAAATAGTATATTTATAATACAGATCGAAAAAAATATATTAATATAAAAAATATAACTACAGCAAAGATTAAAGCCGAAACTACAGCAAAGATAAAGATGGTAAATTCCACATAGTAGTTTAGGATATTTGGATGATAGTTACAAAGGAGAAATCACAACATTAAAACCGAAACTACAGCAAAGATTAAAGCCGAAACTACAGCAAAGATTAAAGCCGAAACTACAGCAAAGATTAAAGCCGAAACTACAGCAAAGATTAAAGCCGAAACTACAGCAAAGATTAAAGCCGAAACTACAGCAAAGATTAAAGCCGAAACTACAGCAAAGATTAAAGCCGAAACTACAGCAAAGATTAAAGCCGAAACTACAGCAAAGATTAAAGCCGAAACTACAGCAAAGATTAAAGCCGAAACTACAGCAAAGATTAAAGCCGAAACTACAGCAAAGATTAAAGCCGAAACTACAAGTTAAAGAAACTAACAAGTTAATACAGATCGAAAAAAATATATTAATATAAAAAATATAACTACAGCAAAGATTAAAGCCGAAACTACAGCAAAGATAAAGATGGTAAATTCCACATAGTAGTTTAGGATATTTGGATGATAGTTACAAAGGAGAAATCACAACATTAAAAAAAAACAATTATAAAGAGGTGACTGCAAGTTTTTCAAAAGAAAGATCACAATCTAAAATCTGTTTAGAAAGAAGATGGAAGTTCGATTGCAAATCAGAACTTTCTCTTCTTCGGTTCTTCATCTTCATATTCTCCTTCATCTCATTTTCCAATTTCTTAATATTCAATTCAAGTTGGTTCATCACCTCTTACTCACGCTTCAGAGACATCATTTCATTTAAACGTGGAATAGCACCCACGTCAAACCCATATGTCTCTAACCATATTTGATTTTCCAAATTTCTTTGAAAATATAAACAATGAAAATCATGGAAAATTTTATAAACGGTGAAATCATGGTAGTATATTTAATCGATAGATCTAATATAATAAAATCAAATTCCATTTTTAAAATTGTTAAAATCTTTTTTAAAATATAGATCTATCGAGAAAAAAGAAAAATAGAAGAGAAGGCAATACTATTTGTATTTGTATGGTATCTAGAGAAGAAAGCAATACTTTTAGTGGATGATGTGGTTAATGTGTTTGTTTATATATTAGAAGCGTATGGTTAGGTTTGTGATATCTAATAACAGAATTTTAATAAAATATTATTTAGAGAACCTAGTAATGATGAAATGTGAAGTAATGATGAAACTGGAAATAAACAAAATCGTAATATAACAATTATTAAATATTAATATGTAATATAAAATTTTTAAAGTTGTTTTGAAAAAGTAAATGAAATGTGAAGTAATGATGAAATGTGAAGTAATGATGAAATGTGAAGTAATGATGAAATGTGAAGTAATGATGAAATGTGAAGTAATGATGAAATGAGAAGTGTATGGTTAGGTTTGTGATATCTAATAACAGAAT
Organism: Erigeron breviscapus; assembly: GCA_034093135.1. Lineage (NCBI taxonomy): Eukaryota > Viridiplantae > Streptophyta > Magnoliopsida > Asterales > Asteraceae > Erigeron > Erigeron breviscapus. The sequence goes on from CM067174.1 coordinate 27,447,006, forward strand.
TTTAATAAAATATTATTTAGAGAACCTAGTAATGATGAAATGTGAAGTAATGATGAAACTGGAAATAAACAAAATCGTAATATAACAATTATTAAATATTAATAATTTAATCTGGGGTATCTATTGTAAGATTGTAAATCTTCATTAAACTATCAACCCAAGATTTTTAAGCATGATTGTGTATCCTTTGTGTATACCGTTTTGAACTATCATTTTAATACGATATTACACTACATATAACCCATCATATACAATAGAATACAAGTTTTAATAAAAACATAACATTAATCAAATTAAAAAAAACATATAGATGTTCTAAACCCTATTTAGGAACCCCACTTAAGCTAATTAGGAACACCGGACCGTAAAAATAAAAATTATAGATGTTCTAAACCCTGTTTAGGAACCCCACTTAAGCTAATTAGGAACACCCGACCGACAAAACAAAAATACGAGCAATGTGCCGTTGAAAACATGTATAGCGTAATAAAAAACAGGGATATGAATGTTTTTAGTAAAAATAAAATTTATAGATGTTCTAAACCCTGTTTAGGAACCCCACTTAAGCTAATTAGGAACACCCGACCGAGAAAACAAAGATACGAGCAATGTGCCGTTGAAAACATGTATAGCGTAATAAAAAACAGGATATGAATGTTGTTAGTAAACAAAAAATTTATCGATGCTCTATACCCTGCTCAAAAACCCCACTTAACCTAATTAGGAACATCCGACCGACAAAACAAAAATACGAGCAATGTGCCGTTGAAAACATGTATAGCGTAATAAAAAACAGGGATATGAATGTTTTTAGTAAAAATAAAATTTATAGATGTTCTAAACCCTGTTTAGGAACCCCACTTAAGCTAATTAGGAACACCGGACCGACAAACCAAAAATACGAGCAATGTGCCGTTGAAAACATGTATAGCGTAATTGAAACTGCGATATGAATGTTGTTATTAAACGAAAAATTTATAGATGTTCTAAACCCTGTTTAGGAACCCCACTTAAGCTAATTAGGAACACCCGACCGAGAAAACAAAGATACGAGCAATGTGCCGTTGAAAACATGTATAGCGTAATTGAAACTGCGATATGAATGTTGTTATTAAACGAAAAATTTATAGATGGTCTATACCCTGCTTAAAAAACCCACTTATGCTAATTAGGAACACCAGACCGACAAAACAAACATACGAGCAATGTGCCGTTGAAAACATGTATAGCGTAATTGAAACTGCGATATGAATGTTGTTATTAAACGAAAAATTTATAGATGGTCTATACCCTGCTTAAAAAACCCCACTTAACCTAATTAGGAACACTCGACCGACAAAACAATAATACGAGCAATGTGCCGTTAAAAACATGTATAGCGTAATAAAAAACAGGGATATGAATGTTTTTAGTAAAACAAAAATTTATAGATGTTCTAAACCCTGTTTAGGAACCCCACTTAAGCTAATTAGGAACACCGGACCGACAAACCAAAAATACGAGCAATGTGCCGTTGAAAACATGTATAGCGTAATAAAAAACAAGGATATGAATGTTTTTAGTAAAACAAAAATTTATAGATGTTCTAAACCCTGTTTAGGAACCCCACTTAAGCTAATTAGGAACACCGGACCGACAAACCAAAAATTTATAGATGTTCTAAACCCTGTTTAGGAACCCCACTTAAGCTAATTAGGAACACCCGACCGAGAAAACAAAGATACGAGCAATGTGCCGTTGAAAACATGTATAGCGTAATAAAAAACAGGGATATGAATGTTTTTAGTAAAACAAAAATTTATAGATGTTCTAAACCCTGTTTAGGAACCCCACTTAAGCTAATTAGGAACACCCGACCGAGAAAACAAAGATACGAGCAATGTGCCGTTGAAAACATGTATAGCGTAATTGAAACTGCGATATGAATGTTGTTATTAAACGAAAAATTTATAGATGTTCTAAACCCTGTTTAGGAACCCCACTTAAGCTAATTAGGAACACCGGACCGACAAAACAAAGATACAAGCAATCTGCCGTTGAAAACAGTGATATGAATGAAAAATTTATAGATGTTCTAAACCCTGTTTAGGAACCCCACTTAAGCTAATTAGGAACACCCGACCGAGAAAACAAAGATACGAGCAATGTGCCGTTGAAAACATGTATAGCGTAATTGAAACTGCGATATGAATGTTGTTATTAAACGAAAAATTTATAGATGTTCTAAACCCTGTTTAGGAACCCCACTTAAGCTAATTAGGAACACCCGACCGAGAAAACAAAGATACGAGCAATGTGCCGTTGAAAACATGTATAGCGTAATTGAAACTGCGATATGAATGTTGTTATTAAACGAAAAATTTATAGATGGTCTATACCCTGCTTACAAAACCCACTTATGCTAATTAGGAACACCAGACCGACAAACCAAAAATACGAGCAATGTGCCGTTGAAAACATGTATAGCGTAATAAAAAACATGGATATGAATGTTTTTAGTAAAAATAAAATTTATAGATGTTCTATACCCTGCTTAGGAACCCCACTTATGCTAATTAGGAACACCCGACCGACAAAACAAAAATACGAGCAATGTGCCGTTGAAAACATGTATAGCGTAATAAAAAACAGGGATATGAATGTTTTTAGTAAAAATAAAATTTATAGATGTTCTAAACCCTGTTTAGGAACCCCACTTAAGCTAATTAGGAACACCCGACCGAGAAAACAAAGATACGAGCAATGTGCCGTTGAAAACATGTATAGCGTAATTGAAACTGCGATATGAATGTTGTTATTAAACGAAAAATTTATCGATGGTTTATACCCTGCTTAAAAAACCCACTTATGCTAATTAGGAACACCAGACCGAGAAAACAAAATACGAGCAATGTGCCGTTGAAAACATGTATAGCGTAATTGAAACTGCGATATGAATGTTGTTATTAAACGAAAAATTTATAGATGGTCTATACCCTGCTTAAAAAACCCACTTAACTAATTAGGAACACCGGACCGACAAACCAAAATACGAGCAATGTGCCGTTGAAAACATGTATAGCGTAATAAAAACAAGGATATGAATGTTTTTAGTAAAAATAAAATTTATAGATGTTCTAAACCCTGTTTAGGAACCCCACTTAAGCTAATTAGGAACACCCGACCGAGAAAACAAAGATACGAGCAATGTGCCGTTGAAAACATGTATAGCGTAATTGAAACTGCGATATGAATGTTGTTATTAAACGAAAAATTTATAGATGGTCTATACCCTGCTTAAAAAACCCACTTATGCTAATTAGGAACACCAGACCGACAAAACAAACATACGAGCAATCTGCCGTTGAAAACAGTGATATGAATGAAAAATTTATCGATGCTCTATACCCTGCTCAAAAACCCCACTTAACCTAATTAGGAACACCAGACCGACAAAACAAACATACGAGCAATCTGCCGTTGAAAACAGTGATATGAATGAAAAATTTATCGATGCTCTATACCCTGCTCAAAAACCCCACTTAACCTAATTAGGAACACCCGACCGACAAAACAAAAATACGAGCAATGTGCCGTTAAAAACATGTATAGCGTAATAAAAAACAGGGATATGAATGTTTTTAGTAAAACAAAATTTTATAGATGTTCTAAACCCTGTTTAGGAACCCCACTTAAGCTAATTAGGAACACCGGACCGACAAACCAAAAATACTAGCAATGTGCCGTTGAAAACATGTATAGCGTAATAAAAAACAAGATATGAATGTTTTTAGTAAAAATAAAATTTATAGATGTTCTAAACCCTGTTTAGGAACCCCACTTAAGCTAATTAGGAACACCCGACCGAGAAAACAAAAATTTATAGATGTTCTAAACCCTGTTTAGGAACCCCACTTAAGCTAATTAGGAACACCTGACCGAGAAAACAAAGATACGAGCAATGTGCCGTTGAAAACATGTATAGCGTAATTGAAACTGCGATATGAATGTTGTTATTAAACGAAAAATTTATAGATGGTCTATACCCTGCTTAAAAAACCCACTTATGCTAATTAGGAACACCAGACCGACAAAACAAACATACGAGCAATCTGCCGTTGAAAACAGTGATATGAATGAAAAATTTATCGATGCTCTATACCCTGCTCAAAAACCCCACTTAACCTAATTAGGAACACCCGACCGACAAAACAAAAATACGAGCAATGTGCCGTTAAAAACATGTATAGCGTAATAAAAAACAGGGATATGAATGTTTTTAGTAAAACAAAATTTTATAGATGTTCTAAACCCTGTTTAGGAACCCCACTTAAGCTAATTAGGAACACCGGACCGACAAACCAAAAATACGAGCAATGTGCCGTTGAAAACATGTATAGCGTAATAAAAACAAGGATATGAATGTTTTTAGTAAAAATAAAATTTATAGATGTTCTAAACCCTGTTTAGGAACCCCACTTAAGCTAATTAGGAACACCAGACCGACAAAACAAACATACGAGCAATCTGCCGTTGAAAACAGTGATATGAATGAAAAATTTATCGATGCTCTATACCCTGCTCAAAAACCCCACTTAACCTAATTAGGAACACCCGACCGACAAAACCAAAAATACGAGCAATGTGCCGTTGAAAACATGTATAGCGTAATAAAAACAAAGATACGAGCAATGTGCCGTTGAAAACATGTATAGCGTAAAAAACAGGGATATGAATGTTTTTAGTAAAACAAAATTTTATAGATGTTCTAAACCCTGTTTAGGAACCCCACTTAAGCTAATTAGGAACACCGGACCGACAAACCAAAAATACGAGCAATGTGCCGTTGAAAACATGTATAGCGTAATAAAAACAAGGATATGAATGTTTTTAGTAAAAATAAAATTTATAGATGTTCTAAACCCTGTTTAGGAACCCCACTTAAGCTAATTAGGAACACCCGACCGACAAAACAAACATACGAGCAATCTGTCGTTGAAAACAGTGATATGAATGAAAAATTTATCGATGCTCTATACCCTGCTCAAAAACCCCACTTAACCTAATTAGGAACACCCGACCGAGAAAACAAAGATACGAGCAATGTGCCGTTGAAAACATGTATAGCGTAATTGAAACTGCGATATGAATGTTGTTATTAAACGAAAAATTTATAGATGGTCTATAGCCTGCTTAAAAAACCCACTTATGCTAATTAGGAACACCAGACCGACAAAACAAACATACGAGCAATCTGTCGTTGAAAACAGTGATATGAATGAAAAATTTATCGATGCTCTATACCCTGCTCAAAAACCCCACTTAACCTAATTAGGAACACCCGACCGACAAAACAAAAATACGAGCAATGTGCCGTTAAAAACATGTATAGCGTAATAAAAAACAGGGATATGAATGTTTTTAGTAAAACAAAATTTTATAGATGTTCTAAACCCTGTTTAGGAACCCCACTTAAGCTAATTAGGAACACCGGACCGACAAACCAAAAATACTAGCAATGTGCCGTTGAAAACATGTATAGCGTAATAAAAACAAGGATACTAGCAATGTGCCGTTGAAAACATGTATAGCGTAATAAAAACAAGGATATGAATGTTTTTAGTAAAAGATGCTCTATACCCTGCTCAAAAACCCCACTTAACCTAATTAGGAACACCCGACCGACAAAACAAAAATACGAGCAATGTGCCGTTAAAAACATGTATAGCGTAATAAAAAACAGGGATATGAATGTTTTTAGTAAAAAAAAATTTTATAGATGTTCTAAACCCTGTTTAGGAACCCCACTTAAGCTAATTAGGAACACCGGACCGACAAACCAAAAATACGAGCAATGTGCCGTTGAAAACATGTATAGCGTAATAAAAACAAGGATATGAATGTTTTTAGTAAAAATAAAATTTATAGATGTTCTAAACCCTGTTTAGGAACCCCACTTAAGCTAATTAGGAACACCCGACCGAGAAAACAAAGATACGAGCAATGTGCCATTGAAAACATGTATAGCGTAATTGAAACTGCGATATGAATGTTGTTATTAAACGAAAAATTTATAGATGGTCTATACCCTGTTTAGGAACCCCACTTAAGCTAATTAGGAACACCGACCGAGAAAACAAAGATACGAGCAATGTGCCGTTGAAAACATGTATAGCGTAATTGAAACTGCGATATGAATGTTGTTATTAAACGAAAAATTTATAGATGGTCTATACCCTGCTTAAAAAACCCCACTTAACCTAATTAGGAACACTAGACCGACAAAACAAACATACGAGCAATCTGCCGTTGAAAACAGTGATATGAATGAAAAATTTATCGATGCTCTATACCCTGCTCAAAAACCCCACTTAACCTAATTAGGAACACCCGACCGACAAAACAAAAATACGAGCAATGTGCCGTTAAAAACATGTATAGCGTAATTGAAACTGCGATATGAATGTTGTTATTAAACGAAAAATTTATAGATGTTCTAAACCCTGTTTAGGAACCCCACTTATGCTAATTAGGAATACCAGACCGACAAAACAAACATACGAGCAATCTGCCGTTGAAAACAGTGATATGAATGAAAAATTTATCGATGCTCTATACCCTGCTCAAAAACCCCACTTAACCTAATTAGGAACACCCGACCGACAAAACAAAAATACGAGCAATGTGCCGTTAAAAACATGTATAGCGTAATAAAAAACAGGGATATGAATGTTTTTAGTAAAAATAAAATTTATAGATGTTCTAAACCCTGTTTAGGAACCCCACTTAAGCTAATTAGGAACACCCGACCGACAAAACAAACATACGAGCAATCTGCCGTTGAAAACAGTGATATGAATGAAAAATTTATCGATGCTCTATACCCTGCTCAAAAACCCCACTTAACCTAATTAGGAACACCCGACCGACAAAACAAAAATACGAGCAATGTGCCGTTAAAAACATGTATAGCGTAATAAAAAACAGGGATATGAATGTTTTTAGTAAAAATAAAATTTATAGATGTTCTAAACCCTGTTTAGGAACCCCACTTAAGCTAATTAGGAACACCCGACCGAGAAAACAAAGATACGAGCAATGTGCCGTTGAAAACATGTATAGCGTAATTGAAACTGCGATATGAATGTTGTTATTAAACGAAAAATTTATAGATGGTCTATACCCTGCTTACAAAACCCACTTATGCTAATTAGGAACACCAGACCGACAAAACAAACATACGAGCAATCTGCCGTTGAAAACAGTGATATGAATGAAAAATTTATCGATGCTCTATACCCTGCTCAAAAACCCCACTTAACCTAATTAGGAACACCCGACCGACAAAACAAAAATACAGATGGTCTATACCCTGCTTAAAAACCCACTTAACCTAACTAGGAACACCCGACCGATAAAACAAAAATACGAGCAATGTGCCGTTAAAAACATGTATAGCGTAATAAAAAACAATGATATGAATGAAAAATTTATCGATGCTCTATACCCTGCTCAAAAACCCCACTTAACCTAATTAGGAACACCCGACCGACAAAACAAAAATACGAGCAATGTGCCGTTAAAAACATGTATAGCGTAATAAAAAACAAGGATATGAATGTTTTTAGTAAAAATAAAATTTATAGATGTTCTAAACCCTGTTTAGGAACCCCACTTAAGCTAATTAGGAACACCGGACCGACAAACAAAAATACGAGCAATGTGCCGTTGAAAACATGTATAGCGTAATAAAAAACAAGGATATGAATGTTTTTAGTAAAAATAAAATTTATAGATGTTCTAAACCCTGTTTAGGAACCCCACTTAAGCTAATTAGGAACACCCGACCGAGAAAACAAAGATACGAGCAATGTGCCATTGAAAACATGTATAGCGTAATTGAAACTGCGATATGAATGTTGTTATTAAACGAAAAATTTATAGATGGTCTATACCCTGCTTAAAAAACCCACTTATGCTAATTAGGAACACCAGACCGACAAAACAAAAATTTATAGATGGTCTATACCCTGCTTAAAAAACCCACTTATGCTAATTAGGAACACCAGACCGAGAAAACAAAGATACGAGCAATGTGCCGTTGAAAACATGTATAGCGTAATTGAAACTGCGATATGAATGTTGTTATTAAACGAAAAATTTATAGATGTTCTAAACCCTGTTTAGGAACCCCACTTAAGCTAATTAGGAACACCGGACCGACAAACCAAAAATACGAGCAATGTGCCGTTGAAAACATGTATAGCGTAATAAAAAACAAGGATATGAATGTTTTTAGTAAAAATAAAATTTATAGATGTTCTAAACCCTGTTTAGGAACCCCACTTAAGCTAATTAGGAACACCGGACCGACAAACCAAAAATACGAGCAATGTGCCGTTGAAAACATGTATAGCGTAATAAAAAACAAGGATATGAATGTTTTTAGTAAAAATAAAATTTATAGATGTTCTAAACCCTGTTTAGGAACCCCACTTAAGCTAATTAGGAACACCGGACCGACAAACAAAAAATACGAGCAATGTGCCGTTGAAAACATGTATAGCGTAATAAAAAACAAGGATATGAATGTTTTTAGTAAAAATAAAATTTATAGATGTTCTAAACCCTGTTTAGGAACCCCACTTAAGCTAATTAGGAACACCCGACCGAGAAAACAAAGATACGAGCAATGTGCCGTTGAAAACATGTATAGCGTAATTGAAACTGCGATATGAATGTTGTTATTAAACGAAAAATTTATAGATGGTCTATACCCTGCTTAAAAAACCCACTTATGCTAATTAGGAACACCAGACCGACAAAACAAACATTATAGATGTTCTAAACCCTGTTTAGGAACCCCACTTAAGCTAATTAGGAACACCCGACCGAGAAAACAAAGATACGAGCAATGTGCCGTTGAAAACATGTATAGCGTAATAAAAAACAAGGATATGAATGTTTTTAGTAAAAATAAAATTTATAGATGTTCTAAACCCTGTTTAGGAACCCCACTTAATGCTAATTAGGAACACCGGACCGACAAACAAAAAATACGAGCAATGTGCCGTTGAAAACATGTATAGCGTAATAAAAAACAAGGATATGAATGTTTTTAGAAAAAAAATAATATGAAGAATCAGTTTACAAGCAACAATATACTGCAGCTAATCATCTCCATACATCAAGATTATCATCATCCTTATTATTATACCTGAAAAATTATAAGAACATAAAAAAGGCAAGAACGAAGAAATAACTAATCATGATAAAAAAAATGGGATTAAATCGAATAACAATAAGAATAATAATTATAATAATAACATATACAATAATAAAACAATTAAAAGGAAAAAAAAATAATATGAAGAATCAGTTTACAAGCAACAATATACTGCAGCTAATCATCTCCATACATCAAGATTATCATCATCCTTATTATACCTGGAAAATTATAAGAAAATAAAAAAAGTAAGAACGAAGAAATAAGTAATCATAAACGAAGAAATAAGTAATCATGATATATGATTTAATCGATTAAAAATAATAATTATAATAATAACATATACAATAATAAAACAATTAAAAGGAAAAAAAATAATATGAAGAATCAGTTTACAAGCAACAATATACTGCAGCTAATCATCTCCATACATCAAGATTATCATCATCCTTATTATACCTGGAAAATTATAAAAACATAAAGAAGGTAAGAACGAAGAAATAACTAATCATGATCAAAAAATGGGATTAAATCGAATAACAATAACACTAATAATTATAATAATAACATATAAAAGGAAAAAAAAAAGAATATGAAGAATCAGTTTACAAGCAACAATATACTGCAGCTAATCATCTCCATACATCAAGATTATCATCATCCTTATTATTATACCTGAAAAATTATAAGAACATAAAAAAGGTAAGAACGAAGAAATAACTAATCATGATCAAAAAATGGGATTAAATCGAATAACAATAACACTAATAATTATAATAATAACATATAAAAAGGAAAAAAAAGAATATGAAGAATCAGTTTACAAGCAACAATATACTGCAGCTAATCATCTCCATACATCAAGATTATCATCATCCTTATTATTATACCTGAAAAATTATAAGAACATAAAAAAGGCAAGAACGAAGAAATAACGATAAGAACGAAGAAATAACTAATCATGATCAAAAAATGGGATTAAATCGAATAACAATAACACTAATAATTATAATAATAACATATACAATAATAAAACAATTAAAAGGAAAAAAAAATAATATGAAGAATCAGTTTACAAGCAACAATATACTGTAGCTAATCATCTCCATACATCAAGATTATCATCATCCTTATTATACCTGGAAAATTATAAAAACATAAAGAAGGTAAGAACGAAGAAATAACTAATCATGATCAAAAAATGGGATTAAATCGAATAACAATAACACTAATAATTATAATAATAACATATAAAAGGAAAAAAAAAAGAATATGAAGAATCAGTTTACAAGCAACAATATACTGCAGCTAATCATCTCCATACATCAAGATTATCATCATCCTTATTATTATACCTGAAAAATTATAAGAACATAAAAAAGGCAAGAACGAAGAAATAACTAATCATGATAAAAAAAATGGGATTAAATCGAATAACAATAAGAATAATAATTATAATAATAACATATACAATAATAAAACAATTAAAAGGAAAAATAAGAATATGAAGAATCAGTTTACAAGCAACAATATAATGCAGCTAATCATCTCCATACATAAAAAAGGTAAGAACGAAGAAATAACTAATCATGATCAAAAAATATGAGCAGATTTAAAAGTTGTAGAAACAGATAAAAGGAGAGAGAAAGAGCAAAAAGATTTGATTACATTTCAGTTTTAGAAGCTATATATATAAGAGAAAAGGAGAGAGAAATAAAGAATAATAATATATATATTTGAAACGGATGTATACGGAAAAACACACATGACATAGGCGATTGTGTGTATAAATCGACGTTGACATCTTAACTGATTGCCACATCAGATTTAGTGATGCAACCTTAAGTGTGCTTTACTATATATAGAGATTTGGTGGTGTACATCCAAAAATTAGTGGTGTACAGATCTTTTCCTATTATTAAGGTATTAATGAATATCTATTGTGCAAGCTTCCTCCAATGCAAAAGTCTTCTGAAAGCTCTTTAATTTAATTTTACGTTGGACAAGTAGTGATGGTATGACTCTGTGTACCACATCTAAATTGTCAAAACAATGTGTCATTTCTAAAATATTGATGAATTGTTTGACTTTAATAGGTTTAGAAAGAAAGAATACTTGTCACACAATATGTTTGTATATAATTCCAAATTCAAAAACAAAATAAAGTTATTACAAAAAGTTTGAGATTTTGAAAAACGTTTGCTTTCATACACATACTGAAACTATAAAAAGAATTACTAATATAATAGAAAGAACAAAGTGCTGAATATCAAAAATCTTTTTAGAAATGCTGAATTTCACCAACTTTGAATTATCAAGCATGCATGATGATTGATTTACTTATGCATGATTTGTTAAAGAATGGAATCGATTTATGTTCTTATTGATTGATAATAAACGACATACAAGAGGCCTATATTTATACAAGAATTGAAATCTAATTATGGTAACTTAGGTCAACATGACCGACTCTAGTTCTTGGAGTTGGACCCTTCCTGGACCGATACTCTTGTTGTGGCCTTTGAGCTTTGATCTTGTATTCTAGGGAAGTTATGATATCGATTCTGATCCCACACATTCTAACACTCCCCCTCAAGTTGAATATCGGGATTACCGAAATTCAACTTGCTTAGACACTTATGAAACATAGATGTTCCCACGGTTTTGGTTAGAATATCAGCAAGTTGTTCTTCAGACTTAACAATAGGTAACTTGATAATTCCACTCTCCAATTTTTCTTTTATAAAATGACGATCAACTTCCACATGCTTGGTTCTATCATGTTGAACTGGATTCTCTGAGATCTGGATAGCAGCTTCATTATCACTCATGATTCGAATGCTTTCTTTGGGAGCAAAACCTATTTCAGACACAAGCTTTCTCAACCACAAAGCTTCTGCTAATCCCCTAGCTATACCTCTAAACTCAGCTTCAGCACTTGACAAGGAGACAACTTTCTGTTTTTTACTTTTCCATGTAACCAAGTTATCACCTACCATTGAAAAATATCCAGAAGTTGATCTTCGATTACCTTTGTCTCCTGCCCAATCTACATCTGTATATACCTGAATCTTGAGATGACCATTAGCTTTAAATAACACCCCATGACCTGAAGTCCCTTTATGATACCTGATAATTCGCAGAACTGCATTCATATGATCTTCCTGAGGTTGGTTCATAAACTGACTAACCACTCCAACAGCAAGAAAAAAAGAAAACCCCCCAAAAAAAAACTTTACCACTCCAACAGCATATGCAATGTCTGGACGAGTATGAGCCAAATAAATAAGTTTCCCCACCAACCTTTGATATCTATCTTTATCAGTGGCTTTAGCGTCCGTCTTCACAAACAACTTATGATTGATGACCATGGGCGTGTCTGCTGGCTTGCAATCAATCATTCCTGTTTCAGCTAGAAGATCCAATATATACTTCTTCTGACAAATAAAAATTCCACGTTCAGACCTTGAAACTTCTATTCCAAGGAAATACTTCAGATCTCCCAAATCTTTCATTTCAAATTCAGAAAACAAAGCTGATTTCAGTTGATTCATCTCCTTTTCATCATTTCCTGTGATAATCATGTCATCAACATAAATTATTAGACATGTCACTAGATTCCCTCTATGACAAAGGAACAATGTGTGATCTGAGTTGCTTTGTTGATATCCATACTTCTTCATAGCGAGAGTAAATCTTCCAAACCAAGCTCTAGGTGACTGTTTAAGTCCATACAAGGACTTCTTCAACCTACAAACTTCCCCATGTTTAAAATTACGGGAAAAACCTGGAGGAGCTTCCATATACACTTCCTCCTTTAATTCTCCGTGCAAAAAAGCATTCTTCACATCAAACTGATGAAGAGACCATCCCTGATTTGCTGCTATTGAGAAAAGAACCCTTATTGTCTCTAGCTTTGCAACTGGAGAAAAAGTTTCTGAATAGTCAATGCCATAGGTCTGAGTGTACCCTTTGGCAACAAGTCTTGCTTTATATCTTTCTACATCCCCATTTGGTTTATATTTGATGGTATATATCCACCTGCACCCTACTGGATTCTTTCCTTTTGGAAGAATACACTTCTCCCATGTATCATTCTTAATAAGAGCCTCCATTTCACTATCCATAGCATCCTTCCAATTTTTTAACTTCAAAGCATGCTCTACTCCTGACGGAAGCTCTTCTGAATATAACTTTACTGCAAATGCTTTTGCTTCTTTGGAGAAAAAACCTTCTGCAATATTAGCAAAGTTGTCTACTGGATACTTAGTAGACCGAGAACTTATTTCTGGAGAATATCGCTTTGCAGGTATTCCTCTGGTAGATCTTGGTGGGAGAATATATCTTCCTGGAGTACTTTCTGGAATTACTTCTTCTATACTTTCTAACTCTCCATTAACATTTTCATGCACTTCATTAGCTGGAATATCCATATCATTCAAAGCATGGCTTGGTTCAGAATTACTTACCTCGGATATCAGGTCTGGACTCGGGTTGTCACTTTGAGAGGAGGACTGTAAATCTTGTAAATCTTTATCTGGAGTCTGAACTTCGGATGGAGTAGTGGTCTAAACTTCTGATGAATATTGAAGCCAACTCAACGTGTCACTTTGTTCCTCCCCCTGACCACTGAGTTCCTGAGAGTAGAAATACTTGGTTTCCAAAAAATCACAATTCATCGTAGTAAACATACGATGAGTTTTAGGATTGTAACTTCTATACCCCTTTTGAATAACCCCATATCCCACAAAAACATATTTTTCAGCACACGGTTTGAGTTTAGTACGATATGATTTTGGAATATGAACAAGCATTGTACATCCAAACACTCTAGTGTGAAAAGTAAGAACCGATGAGAGCTTATGAAACTCAGAGAGGACTTTCAAAGGGGTTTTCATATCGAGAATCTTTGTAGGAAGACGATTGATCAAGTAGGTAGCAGTAGCTAAGGCTTCGGGCCAAAAACTTTTTGGAACAAAGGACTCAATAATAAGTGCCCTAGTCATCTCTAAAAGAATCCTATTTTTCCTTTCAACTACACCATTTTGTTCGGGAGTGTGAGGACAAGTGGTTTGATGGATTATTCCTTTTGATTGAAAAAACAGGTTCATTTGTGAATTCACATATTCTCCACCATTATCTGTTCGCATGATTTTGATAGATTTTTGAAATTGAGTTTGGATCATGTTATAGAAAACAGTGAATCTATCATAAACTTCATCCTTATTTTTTAAAAAATAAATCCATGTCATTCGGGTGCAATCATCAACAAAAATCACAAAATACTTGAAATTATGACCTCCAACAACCGGTGCAGGACCCCACACATCTGAATGAACCAATGAAAAAGGAAATTCAACTCTAGTATTACGAGGTTTAAAAGATTGCCTATGACTTTTTGCTAGAATGCAAGTTTCACAATCAATCTTTTTATTCAATGGAAAAAGTTTCGGAAACAAAACATGCAAATAACTAACTGATGGATGCCCCAATCTTCTATGCAATAATCATGCTTCTCTTTTACTAGTTCTATGAGCAAGCATGACATTCCCACTTTCAGTAACTTCATCAACATAATACAATCCTCCTTTCTCAGTGCCACGCCCAATGATCCGTCCCGTCCTGATATCCTGTAACAAACAAAAAGTTGGATACATGAGAACTGAGCAATTAAGTTCCTTTGTCACATGACTTATTGACAAAAGTTTGTGAGATAAAGATGGAACATAAAGACAGTTAGTTAAATTAATGTTTGGAGAAATTGTAACAGTTCCCCCATTCATAACATTCATTTTTCCCTTATTAGCAGCTTCAATATGGGACTTTCTAGGTCTTGAAAAAACTAAAAAATCTGATATATCATAAGTCATAGTGTCGGTAGCACCACAATCGAAAATGCATGACCAATCTAATTTATCATTAGAATGGGCCATATACACCTTTCCCTTAATTTTTTGAGGGTTTAAATTAGATGATGGGCTTTTATCAATTGATGGGCTTAAATAAGTTTCAGCTGCCCCACCCATTTCGGTCGACCCACCCATTGGAATTGGAAACACATTTTTTAGGATAGAGTAGAATATTTGGGTCATATTATCACAAAGGAGGGGGTTTCTACTGATCCAAATAAGATCAAAGCCATATAGGAATGGCCAACACCAGAGAATATTAAGCAATTGAGGGTTTTTTTAGGTTTGGCTGGATATTACAGAAGATTTATCAAGGGTTTTGGGGTTTTGGCAAAACCACTAACTGAATTGCTTCAAAAAGATGGGTTTAACTGGACACATGACAGTCAACAGGCCTTTGAGATGTTGAAACAAGTATTGAGTTCCCCTCCAGTACTCAAATTACCAGATTTTACCAAGCCATTCATAATTGAAACTGATGCTTCTGGTAAAGGTATGGGTGCTGTTCTTATGCAAGAAGGTCATCCAATTGCTTTTATTAGCAAAGCTTTATCTACTAGGCAACAAAATTGGTCTGTGTATGAAAAAGAGTTGCTGGCAATTATTTTAGCAGTGAAACATTGGCATCATTACTTGGCTGCTGCTCATTTTGTTATCAAAACAGACCATCAGAGTTTGAAATATTTGTTAGATCAGAAAGTGGTCACACCTCTGCAACAAAAATGGCTTTCAAAATTAATGGGATATGACTATGAAATTAGTGTTATATATATGTTTGTCTAGTGAGTGAGTATTAGGGTTAATACTCCCTTTTTGCTTTCTACCTTCCACCACTGAGAAACCAATATCACCATCGTCACTATTTCCGGCCGCCGCAACCCCACCGAAGCCTTTTTCCGATCGGCGATTTTCACTATTATTTTCTTTGGTTGTGGGGTTGATACGAGCGGTAGGAGCTTTATCTTTCTCGGTGGAGGTAAACCGACGGCCCTTCTTGTTTTCCATCCACCATGACGAATAGCCAACTAAACGGAAACATTGATCCTTCGTATGCCTTTCCATTCCACACTCGTCACATATAAGATGTGATTTGTCATCTTGAGTGACTGATTTGATCTTCTTATCCAGTCGATTAAACCTCTTGGTTGCAAAACCAAACCCATCTTCTTATTTGACAACCAAACCGGTGGCTATACCATGTGATTCCCCATCGGTGACGGTGGTTGCTCCTAAAACTTTTTGGTGAGCGGGCTCCTTCCGTACGGTGGCATAGGCAGCTTCAGCCGCCGACAAGGGATTGGTTCGAAGGATCTCTCTTTTAATAGAATCAAATCTCCGATCTAATCCATTCAAAAATTGGAATAATTTTTTATCAGATCGAATCTTTGAATAAGCTTTGATGTCCTCTGCACATTTCATCGGGTTTGGATCTACGCGATCTATCTCACCCCAAACCCCCTGAAGTGAGATTAAAAAATCTTCTAACGATTTGTCGGATTGCTTGATTTCGTTGGCTCGAACATGGAGATTGAACGATTGCAATTTATCTTTACCACTACTATAAGTGGTGACTAAAGCATCCCATAAATCTTTGGAGGTGGAAGACTCTGTTAGATTTCTGGCAATATCAGGTTCTATATTTTGGATGAGCTATGAGAATACAATTAGATCCTCTTGCTCCCAAGTTTCAAACTTTTTGGAGGAAGCTTTCTCTAGATGTAATTCTGTTAAGTGATTTAATAAATTTTTGATTTTCCGCCTATGGCAACTCGAATCATTCGAGTCTATAAGGCGTGATTTTGACTGTTGAGCTTGAGATTAATTTTAAGGTTATCGGAAAGTTTTGGGTTTTGTGATTGATTATTATCAGTTTGTATCAAATTTGCTAGTTGAAGCATTAATTTGGAATCCTTTCCTGATCCGCCGGGTTCGCCCATGGTGGCACGGGTTTAAATCGGATTTTTTTCGAAGAAATTACAGGGTAGATGATGATGCCCAGTACGATTTAGGGCTCTGATACCATGTTAAAGAAGGGAATCGATTTATGTTCTTATTGATTGATAATAAACGACATACAAGAGGCCTATATTTATACAAGAATTGAAATCTAATTATGGTAACTTAGGTCAACATGACCGACTCTAGTTCTTGGACTTGGACCCTTCCTGGACCGATACTCTTGTTGTGGCCTTTGAGCTTTGATCTTGTATTCTAGGGAAGTAATGATATCGATTCTGATCCCACATATTCTAACATGATTTGACAGGAAAATAGCAAGGAAAACCTCGAAATTTCACTTGAAAGTATAAGATTGGCAACAGAAAATTTCAGTGATAAATATTTCATCGAAAAACGATTATTTGGGAAAGCATATATAGGACATGTTCCAAATGCTAATGGACTCACTAATGCTCTTATAAAGCGGTTGGATAAGAATAAAGACGCAGAGCATCTGTTTTTGACAGAGCTTGAAATTCTTTTAGAGTATAAACATGATAACATCATTGGTCTAGTAGGCTATTGTAATGAAGAGGATGAAAAAATAATACTTTATGAGTCAGTGTCTAGAGGAAGTTTATCTAAGTATTTGAAAGATGCTAATGTTAACTGGATAAAACGGCTAAAACTTTGTATTGATGTTGCAAGTGGATTGGACTTCATTCATGGGGGCGATGTAACATCATAGTAAATGAAGATTGGGTAGCCAAAATTTCTAACTTTGATGGTTCCTTACTTACTGTAATGAACGAGGAATTGAATTCTGGATTAGTTGGAATAAAAGATGATATATACTCACTTTGTGTTGCTTTATGTGAGATCATGTCCGGGATGTATAGCCAGGATAAGAAAAAGTCCTTAGGAAATTTGGCTTTAAGGGCGGATAGAAGAAGAAATTTTGATAGCATGGTGTTTGAGGGTATAAAGAAACAAATTGTGCCGCAATCATTGTCTACATTTCAAAGGATTGCCATTAGATGCTTGGAAGATCCATGGACAAAGAGGCCACCAGCGGGTGCGGTGGTAATAGAATTGAATAGAGCATTAGAAATCCAAGTAAGTTGAATAATAACTGAAAAAATTGTGATTCAAATCATTTTATGGTAATATTTTTTATCCGAATCCATGTTTCTGCAGGATATCTTTGTTTTTTTTTCAAATAAATCAATGGTTGTTACATGTTAGTTGGATTAAGGGATAGAATAGCCAAGTTTAATAGTTCAGGGGGTCTTTTTGTAAATGTTCAAATGGTTGTTATAGGCGGCAAAAGTAGTTAGAACAATTTTAGGATAAATACCGGATTAATTGTAATCATTTGGCAGTTATGAAAATAAATAAAATCATTTCTCTCTTCTCCTAATTTTTCTCTAACAAATTGGTATCAGAGCCGTCCGATTCTCGGCGGTTATGGATTCCGGTCATCTTCTCCGGTGAACTCTGTTCTCCGGCGAACCAAATTACACCAAATTCACCATAAAATTCGCAAAATAATCCATGGGAACTAGAAATCAAACCCAAGAAATGGAGAAATTAGCGAAAGATAACGAAAGATTAAACAAAGAAGTTTCAACCACATAAAACGTTGAGATCGACTGTTCAGACCTTGCTGGATCAACTGGCGGCCATGGAGAAGCAAAGATCGGTGGTGGTACGGCAAGGGGGAGAAAATGTCAGTCATAACCGCTTGGCAAAGCTAGATTTTCCAAGATTTGAGGGTGATGATGTGGAAGGTTGGATATACAAATGTGAGCATTTCTTTGTAATTGATGACACTCCTACTGATAGGAAAGTGAGATATGCTGCAATACACATGGATGGCAGGGCACTTTCATGGCATCAAGGGTACATTAAATCAAGTGGGAAGGAGATGGATGAAATTGAATCGGGGGAATATTCCAGATCTGCAGTGGCCAGATTTTCTTCTGCAACAATGGAGAATGCAATGGGTTCTCTCAAAGCTTTGACCCAAACTGGAGAGTTAGAAGAGTACTGTGATTAATTTGATAGGCTCCTTAATAAGGTAACCCTCTGTGAAGAATATACAATTAGTATGTTTATTGAAGGGTTAAAACCAGAAATAAAGTGTCCTTTAAAAATGTTTCAACCCAAGACTCTTAAAGACACTTATGCATTGTCAAACTTCAAAATCAGGCAAACAAAACTCTGGGGGTTAAATCTTGGGGTAGTGTTAATGGAAATAGATATTATGTACCAAGAAATTCTGGGTCAAATAATGGCAGCATGGGTAATTTGGCTAAACCACCCATTTTGGCCACGCCAATCAATTCTGTGCCATCAACTACAATTGTACCCAAATCTGTCACTAGTACTTTTATGTAAGAAAAGAGAAATAAGGGAGAGTGTTTCTATTGCAATGAGAAATGGGTGGCTGGGCATGCCAGGGTCTGTAAAGGAAAAAAACAAATATTCATGGTGGAAGTAGATGAATATTCAGAAGATGTGGGTAATGACAATGTGGGTAATGACAGTGGCTCTATGGAAATGATTCCTATAATTCAGGGAGATCCCCAAATTTCTTTAAATGCAATCACTGGAATACCTTCATGCTCTACTATGCAAGTTTTAGGAACAATTGGAACTAGGAATTTGCATATTTTGATTGATAGTGGTAGCACCCATAATTTCATGGATGAGTCATTGGCAAAGAAATTAGCATGTCAACTGATCAATGTGCCAAATGTAAGGGTGACAGTGGCCAATGGACACAATTTGTCTTCTGTTAGCTTATGTAAGAATTTAGAATGGGCAATGCAAGGAAATTGGTTCAAAACAGATGCGTTATTGTTAGAATTGACCACATATGATCAAATTTTGGGGGTCCAATGGTTAGAAACTTTGAATGATATAGTGTGGAATTTTAAGAATTTAACCATGAAATTTCAAGTGGCTGGGCAGGATTTTGAGTTAAAAGGAGTTGTCCAACATGGATTGAGTGTTTGTACAATGGAGAAAATGAGCAGTTTAATGATGAATGGTAGGAATATTGTGCATGCTGAATTATATGCTATGCAGTCTTCCATAGAAGAGGTGTCAATGTGTAATCCTTCATTGTTGGGATGTCAGAATGGAAAAGAATTGGATAATCTGTTAGAGAAGTTTGCAGATATTTTTGAAATTCCTAAAGCGTTGCCACCAAAAAGGCAATGTGATCATAGGATTAATTTGAACGATGAAAAGGTTAACCTCAATCTTAAGCCTTATAGGTATCCAAAAGCACAAAAGGATGTGATAGAAAGTATGACTAAGGAATTGATAGATTCTGGAGTGATAAGGCAGAGTAATAGTCCATTTGCAGCACCTGTAGTTTTGGTAAAAAGGAAAGATGGGTCCTGGAGAATGTGTGTGGACTATAGAAGATTGAATGAGTCTACCATCAAGGATGTGTATCCAATTCCTCTTATAGAGGAATTATTAGATGAATTGCAGGGATCTACCATTTTTTCCAAACTGGATTTAAGGTCAGGGTACCATCAGATTAGAATGCATGAAGATGACATTTATAAAACTGCATTCAAGACTCATGAAGGCCATTTTGAATTTTTGGTGCTTCCTTTTGGTCTCACTAATGCCCCAGCAACTTTTCAGTCACTCATGAATGAGACTTTTAAATGGGTATTAAGGAAATGTGCTTTAGCTTTTTTTGATGATATTTTAGTATACATCACTAATTGGTCTCAACATTTACTGGATTTGGAGTGTGTTCTGCAATTAATGAGAGAAAATTCTTTGAAAGCAAAAAAATCAAAATGTGCTTTTGCAGCAGATAGAGTAGAATATTTGGGTCATATTATCACAAAGGAGGGGGTTTCTACTGATCCAAATAAGATCAAAGCCATATAGGAATGGCCAACACCAGAGAATATTAAGCAATTGAGGGTTTTTTTAGGTTTGGCTGGATATTACAGAAGATTTATCAAGGGTTTTGGGGTTTTGGCAAAATCACTAACTGAATTGCTTCAAAAAGATGGGTTTAACTGGACACATGACAGTCAACAGGCCTTTGAGATGTTGAAACAAGTATTGAGTTCCCCTCCAGTACTCAAATTACCAGATTTTACCAAGACATTCATAATTGAAACTGATGCTTCTGGTAAAGGTATGGGTGCTGTTCTTATGCAAGAAGGTCATCCAATTGCTTTTATTAGCAAAGCTTTATCTACTAGGCAACAAAATTGGTCTGTGTATGAAAAAGAGTTGCTGGCAATTATTTTAGCAGTGAAACATTGGCATCATTACTTGGCTGCTGCTCATTTTGTTATCAAAACAGACCATCAGAGTTTGAAATATTTGTTAGATCAGAAAGTGGTCACACCTCTGCAACAAAAATGGCTTTCAAAATTAATGGGATATGACTATGAAATTAGTTATAAAAAAGGAACTGAGAATATGGTGGCTGATGCCTTATCAAGGGTGCAAGGCATGGCTCTTTTCCAAATGGGGCTTAGTTGTGTGGATCCTCTCTTATGGGATAGGATTAAAGGTTCATGGGCACAAGATGTTGACAGTGAAGCCCGTATAAACAAATTGAATCAAGGAATAGTAGTCCCTCACAAGTCTTGGGATGGTCAAGCATTGAGAAGAAAATGTAAATTACTCATTGCTAAAGATAAAATCTTGAGAAATGATATTATTGCTTTATATCATGCTTCATCAACTGGGGGCCATTCTGGAGTAGTCCCTACACTGAACAGAATCAAAGAAATTTTCTATTGCAAAGGGTGTTCCAAGGATGTCAACGAGTTCATTCAGCAATGCACAATTTGTCAAAGATCTAAATATGAAACTGTGGAAACACCTGGGCTATTGCAACCTCTACCAGTGCCCACTTCTATTTTTACTGACATTTCAATGGATTTTATTTCTGGCTTACCAAGAGTTCATGGGAAGGATACAATTTTGGTAATTGTGGATAGACTCACTAAATATGGGCATTTTATACTTTTGAGTCATCCATTCACTGCAGCTTCTGTGGCTCAGGTATTCATGGACAATGTGTTTAAAATACATGGGTGCCCATCTACAATTGTGTCTGACAGAGATCCTCTCTTTTTGAGTAATTTTTGGAAAGAATTCATGAGGCTGCAAGGGATTACATTGGCTATGTCATCAGCTTACCACCCTCAGTCTGATGGTCAAACAGAGGTGTTAAATAGGTGTTTGGAATCTTATTTGAGGGTTGTGTTTGGATACACCTCTTTCTTGGACTAAATGGGTTCCACTGGCTCAATGGTGGTATAATACCACTTGGCATTCTACTATTAAGATGAGTCCATTTGAGGCTTTGTTTGGATTTAAGCCAAATATGCACATCCCATATATTCCAGGGGATACTAATATTGCAGCAGTGGAAGAGATACATAGGGATAGAGAGGCAATGATTCAGAAATTGAAAACCAATCTGGAAGTGGCTAGAAACGGGATGAAACAACATGTAGATGCTCACATGACTGATAGAGAGTTTAAGGAAGGGGATTGGGTATTTTTCAAATTACATCCTTTCCAGCAGAAGACTATGAAGACTCATTTCCATAGAAAATTGGTTGCAAGGTTTTTTGTCCCATTCAAGGTGTTGCAACGCATTGGAAAGGTAGCTTATAAACTGGAATTACCCAAGGAAGCCCAGATTCATCCCACATTTCATGTTTCATTGCTTAAAAGAGCTCATGGACCTTCTGCCAATGTGGCTCAATAGCCATCTGCACCAAAAGTTGTTCTACAACCAAGAGTTGTGGTGGACAGAAAGATGATTAAAAGAGGAAACAAGGCAGTGGTAGAAGTTTTAATTCACTAGGAAGGCCTTCCAATTTCTGAAGCATCATGGGAGAAGGCAGAAGACATTCAAGCACGCTTTCCTCATTTCCAATTTTGAGGACAAAATTCTTTGAAAGGAGAGGGTATTGTTACATGTTAGTTGGATTAAGGGATCGAATAGCCAAGTTTAATAGTTCAGGGGGTCTTTTTGTAAATGTTCAAATGGTTGTTATAGGCGGCAAAAGTAGTTAGAACAATTTTAGGATAAATACCGGATTAATTGTAATCATTTGGCAGTTGCGAAAATAAATAAAATCATTTCTCCCTTCTCCTAATTTCTCTCTAACAATGGTTGATATATATATCTAAGTAAAACTTGCCTTATTATAATGTACCTGGTATATATATTCTAATTGTAGGAGGATTATGAATTATGGGGGCCAAAGCTACCTAAAGGCTATGAAGAAATATTCCAGATGTCAGAAAAGCCGGATATGTACTTCACCGAAAATAAGAAAAAACTTTATGACATACTCACAGAGGGCATCCTTCTCCAAAAGGGAACTGTGGTAATTATCTTTGCATTAGCATTTCATCCATATTGTTGCTTTGTAAAAATATGATTGAATTCAAATACCATTTGGGTCAAATTGCTTACCCGAAGACCATATTTTTTTTGTTCAAATAAAGTGTTGGTAAGCATACTCATATCTTAATTTGCTATTCTCAATCATACCTGCAAATTCAGATAACTGATTGGAATTGTTTTTCTTCTGTTTTGTTTTCGATAATACAGCTGTTTTCACTCGGAAGTAATGGAGAAAGGAACAAAATGATATCTGCAACAAAGTTTTCATACAAAAATCGTTGGTCACATAAGTGGCGATCTATTCCAGGATCTAGGTTCTTATCTATCTCTTTCGATTCTTTGTGTATTTGTGTTTACTTGTGCACATGCATTGTTGTTAATTGTAGCTTTCATTATCTCGTTACTATTAGGTACGAGTAATTTTTTTTATTGTAACGACAAATGTATCATGGAAATGACATATAGTATATGTGCTAAGTCTAATTAAATATATTATGGCAAGTGTAGGTTTCGGAAAGTCGCGAAGATGTTAGATATTTCAAATATGAAGATCCAAATCCGGACAAGGACTCAGTTTTTATCTCCTGGAGTAAATTATAGTGTCCATCTAGTTTTCAAGTTTTGTCGTCCAAGAAAATCTCAAGCAAAACGAATGTATGTAAACCTAAAGTACAAAAGAGGGAAGGAGAATTTAAATGCATATTTTGCAACATGGAGAAAAGATGAATGGATGATGATTGAATTGTTTGGATTTTTGAATGACTCGGAAAGTACTGATTTTGAGGTTCAGCTGGAAAGTTTTTCACGATGCTATTGTGGAAGTCGTGCTGTCTATATTCAAGGCATTGAGTTTCAAGAAGTTCACGATGCAAGTTTACTTACTCTTTTGTGTGCACAATTGATCCTTTTGTAAACTCACTAAGCAATAATATGATTTCCAAGATTAGAAGTTTATATCAAAATGTTTCAATTCATGTACAGGTGAAACATGAAGAAACAGAGAAGTCAAATGTAGATCAGCGGATCCTTTACATCTGAAGAAGTATCGTCGGGGTCTAAAAATCGTGACGACGGTGAAAAGGTTATCTCTTTGTTTCAAAAACAATAACTAATACTACAATTAGATATTCACCCTCGTTTTGGTAGTAAACGCTATAAAGTGTTTGATGAACAGTTTTCATTGCCAAGTGAAGTGATCAGAAAAAAGTGTCATATACTTCCTGCAACAGAGTTTCTATATGACGCTTCTAATGCGAAGCTCACTAATTCAAAACAGCTTCAGGACTCAAGGTATGCGCTTTGAACCAAGTTTGTAGATATATATATTGTGAGTCCCTAATATAGATGATTAAAACCCGACTGACAAGTAGTTCTAACTGGAAGTTGACCAGTTCAGAATACTATCCAGATATGGATGAACAATACGATAAAGGTACTGAAAGTAAATGCAAGATACAATAAGGGCTGAAACTATATAGATAATATGTATAGATCAAGTATGTAGCATTGAGACACGATGTACTTTTCAATGTATTTGATTTATTGATATATAAACAAATACAAAGGTTGTTGCGGAACAAAGATAAACACCCAAGTGTAAATATCTAAACAACTAGAAATACAAGTGATCTAATAACTTGGAAATACTCATAAGGATTACTTAGAGTATATCTCACAAGTTGCAATGCTAAAGTTTCAAGCATTTTGCAAGTTGTGAGAAGACTTATATTTATAGACCAAGTCCATGATGACGTGGACTAGATCGTACAAATATGGTTGGGAGCATTTAAGGAATTAAAGCTAATTCCTTACATGCGTACTTTTAAGGTTTAAGTATATAAGTCAATTGATGTGACTTATCATACCTTATTCCCAACCTTTACTTTACCTTGTACCTTTATTAATAGTTAAATCTATTAACTGGGTAAAGAAATGTAAAGTAAAAAGTCTTCCTCGTAATCAGTGTAAAAGTGTGTAAATACTTTTACACTGAGATGCTTCAGTCTTCGATCAGGTAGAATCAGCTTCTGAGCTCCACATCTGAGCTGATTCTCTTTCTTCAGACTTCAGTCTTTGACTTCATTCTGAATGGTATTCTGATACGTTGATCTGAACTAAAGTGAAGCTTCAGTGAACTAATTCTGAGCGACCTCAGAATTCTATACAAGTATTCTTCACTGAGCTTCAGCTATTTCTGAACAAATTATACTTGGTCGATTTTCGACCTAACAAATTCCCCTATTTGTTCTGAAATAGTGCATGCATCTCAGACTTCTATCTATACATGTTTGTAAGTCTGAAATGCAAGTTTTTGTTTAAGTTGTAAAAGTTTTCTAAGTACATCTTATAGATCATTGATGTCTCAGAATTTTACTTGTGGTTTTCTAACTTAAACCTATCATCTACTTGTTAGCTACAAAATGTAACATATATATACAAACTGAAGTGTTTGTTACATTTGCAAATATTTATACAAGTAAATAATAATCTGAAAAGGAACTACTTCTTGGCAGGCCTTGAACCAGAAGGTGCTTCAGTAGGTTTCCTCTTCAGTAGAGAATGATCCTTCTTTCCAAACAATCTGCCTTCAATCTCTACCTTGGCCTGCATCTTTTGTTGTATTCTTGATAACCATGCACCAATCAAAGCATATTTTGGCTTCCCCCTCAGAATCTGGATCATCTCCCTATGCTCAGAAATCCCAAACTCGTGCACTGAAACCTGATGATATTCTTCAGCTGCCCTTCCTTCTCTTTTAACAACCAAGTCAAAAAGCTTCAATCCATCAGCTTTTGTTACTTCCATATCAACTATTTTAGCCGGATGAGATCGATGCTTCATATAATGCTCATACTGATCCCTTTCATGTTTTCTTTCAATTTCAATAGCATCATCAGACATTGGCTTGAAGGTAGAAAGGTCAGCATCACGAATATTCTTCCTTGAAGATCTTGGTCCAGTCACTTTGGGCTTTGTGGGTGGCCTTGATAATTCTTTTTCAACCTTCAGAACTCCAGCCAGAATTTCTTTCTTTTTGATTGCCATCTCCTTTTCTCTATTTTTCACCAAGTCCTCAATGGACATCTTGAATGTGAGATGGTCCAGCTTTTGTTCTAAGGGAGAATAATTTACCCCATACTCATATTCCAGCATATCAACAACAGCTTTCTGCACTCTTGGATCATTTTTGATTTTCAGATATCTTTCCAGAGAGAGACCAAGAGCTGCAGCATCAACATGATCAAGGGTCCCCATCTTCAGATGTTGTTCCCTTTCTCTTTCCTTATTTTCCCTCCACATAATGAATTGATTAGAAACTTGCTTCTGCAAAGCCTCTAATTTCTTGCTATCAGCATTAGGATCATGAAGTGGATAACCGTGCTCATCAACATTTTCACCAACTACCAAACCAGAACCCTTAGAATCTTTCTTTGTAGGTTCATCCACCACTGGGGCCTTGCCTTTATCTTTCTTGGTTGGTTCAGAAGCTTGCACTTTCAGATCTCTGAACCTGTTCCCCCTGAACTGAGGCACTACCAGATGGTACCTCAGCTTGCTTCTTGGTTGCTTCTATCAATTCTTGAGTACTTGAAAGCAGACCAATAGGCACATTTCCCCCTTTGGGGACCTCAGAAGGCATCTTGGCATATACATCAATAGCAGTCTGAATGGCCTTCAGAGGTTCCCAACTCTGCTGCAGAAGGCAATCAGAAATGCCTTTTGCCATGGTAGAGAACTGAGCCCTTAACCTGAATGATGAGTTAAGGTTCAGATTCTCTTTTTCAATAAGCTCTTTCAGCAATTTCCTATCTTCTTCAGAGAATGAAGGAGGAGGAGGAGGAGCAACAACATTTTCCTTTTTGAGTAGGGTCAGAATTTCATCTAACTGTTTGGACTGGCCTTTAACAACTTCTTCAAGAGTAGATACAGATTTCTGAACTTCTTCAACAGCTTTATCTACCTTCTCTGAAGTGTCTTGAGTGAGTTCTAAGACCATCCTTCTGATCCCTTCTTCAACCTTTTCAGCCACAGAAGCTGAAATCTGAGCAACAAGATTCTGAGAAATCTCAGACTTCAGCCTCTCAATCACATCACCACAAATAGAAGACCCAAGTTCTTTCTCATTGACACTTGGTCTTTTAACCAACTCATTCACCTCCTTCCCGACTGCCATAACCTCTTGTTTGATCAATTCAATACCAGATGTCAAGTTCGCAACAACTGAAGCTTGCACATCTCTTTTGGCCAGTCTGAAGGCTTCCCTGATAGCCATACTTATTTTGTTACAAGAATGCACCAGCTCATTTAGCTTCCCACTTACTAGTCCCTCATTTCCAGCAACCTTGGTGAACTCAGTGCCAAGAAACATCTGAGCACCCTTCATTTCAGCAATGGAACTAGTATTGGCAGTTAGAGATTTAGTTAAGTCCTCTACCTTGAGAAGTAGGCTTTGGACTTCGGCATGTTGTTTCTCTAACTGTGCTTCTACACTCAAAGGAGGGGGTGGTTGTGCAGAAACAGAAGCCACAAAGGGAATTCTACCAAGCCCATCTAATGCCTTTTCCAATTGCATTTCAGTTGGACTCTCAGATTCAGTGGCAGAGTCCAACTCCTTTTCAGTTTCACCATCATAATTAATGGGCCTTGGCACTTGGTGAATTTGTGGGTGTAAGTGTTCGAGTTGTGGTTGAAAACGTGGTGAAGTACATAGGCAGGTGTAGAGCCGGGTGGAAAATATGGATGTTGATGTGAAGTTTCAGGTTGGCGATATGGTTGTTCAATATTTTGGATTTCTGGGGGAGGTTGGACGTTTGTGAGGCTGAAGGTTGGCTCAGAATCAGAAGACTGATTCTCCTCCAGTAATCCCTCATCAAACTCAAAGTCAGCAAAGGAATCAAGATTCCCTTGAGGTGGCTCATCTTCATCCCAGAGGTCAGTTAAAACTGCAGTCTGATCAGATATGCCCTGGTTCAGATCACTGGTACCTGAACCAGCTTCTGGTTCAACAATTGCTGCTGCAGATGCATCGTCACCAGATTTATGGGTTGGCTCAGCCATAGCTTCATCGCCAGAGACAGTAGACACGGGGATTGCCTTAATGATTCTCGTACCATCATCAAGAATCACTTCATCGGCCGAAGAGTCTGGAATCTCAGTCTCAGGTGGTGCACACCAAAGACTTCATCAATTCGTGCTGCAGTAGAGTGTAAGATTTGTGAAGTTACAGGGGGTGCGCGTGCAGACACGGACTCTATTGTGTGCTGGGCGGACACACTTATATTTTCTTCACCATCTCCTCCTAAAGAAGTTTTAGAGATGGCTGCTTGTGGGTTTCCCTTTAGACTCGATTCCTCTGGTTCTTGTTGGGAAGATCCAGAGGGGTTTGCTTCGGTACTAATGTCCTTGGGCTGTGAGGACTGCTTATATTTACGTCGTTTTAATACGCCCTTTGGAGATCCTGAGGGATCTTTTGGGAGATCCTCAGGTTGGTCAGTGGAGGAGGGAATTGGTGGTTGGGTAGATGAAGTTGCTGGGGTTTTAAACAACTTCAACATTTGACCACCAGGTGCACCAATGGGTCTCGCATTCTTTTGCGACCCGCTCGGTGACCTTTCTGAGCCAGCCGGTCGTGGTGTTTCAGTTTTAGAAATTACCTGAAGCATTGCAGCGGAGAGTTCTGGTTCTGGATCTGAAGTAGATAGCTTTGATAGATCCCTGCAGAACTCCGTCGCTGAAGATTCAAGCCCCTCCAAATGATACACATCTCCAAGCATGTTTATGAAGCAAATGCTCAGAAATCTAGGGAATGAGATATGTGGACTTCTTTTCCCTTTTAATTTTGTTACCAGCTGAGAGAAAAGTATCTCAGCAAAGTCCACCTCAATCCCATGCCACAAGTAATACCCAATTTCTACTTGTGTTAAGGAAATCTGGTCCAATCCACCATAATTTCCTCCTAGGCACTCGACAATCTGAGTCCAAAAATATCTCCAACAATTTCCAAATCCAGACAGAAAGATGTGTCCAGATGTCTTCAGATTGCCGTCTGCATCAACCATGTCATTATGACCAGTGGCCTGCAGTACCTCCCTGAAATTAACTCCTTTAAGCCTTTTTGCATAGGCTGAAGAAGAGGGAAGGTAGTTCAAATGAAGGGCCTCCCGAAACCCATCAAGTGAAAGGATATACTGCTTAGTGCCTTCTTGTAAAGAAAAAGCAATGGACTTTTCATCCTTGCTCAGAGTAGCAGTATACCAGAATTCAAGTAAGTATCTATGATACATTACTTGAGGATTTGCAGTCAAGGCGTAATGGAGAGGGGATTGTTCAAGAAATTTATTTATCCTCCCCATTAAAGTTTTGCCTTTGGCGTTCAGTGCGGCCATGAAATTATTCATATTGAATCTAAGGGTCGATGGCTCGAACCCTTTTGGCCATTGTGCACTGGCCTTGACTACCTTGGATGGTGTGTATTCGAAAGCTATTAGAGATTTAACTACTTTAGCCATTATTTCTACAAGGGAAAACTGAATATGAAAGATTAATTTAGGGTTTTGGAGTTATGAAGGAATAAGAAGAATAGAGAGAGAATGATGATTGGGAGTAAATGTAAGGAGAAGTAAATGAAGGAATTGTTTTGGAAAGGGTATTTATATTTATGATGGAATACAAAGGGTTTTTCCAAAATAAATAAAATAAAATGATTTTGAAATTCAAACCCAAAAATGAAAATATTATTTTAATGAAATCAGTTTTGATCGGGTTTGAAGTCCAAAAATAATTTTTGGGTATACGTCCGCATTTAATGCAACGACGGCTATGACCCCACATTTTCACAAAACTTTTCAACATTTTAAAGAAAAAGTGATCATTACTTTCCATTTACGGCGCAACTTGTGTGACACGTCAGCAAAAAGCATCATTATTCAAACGTTAAACAGTAACCTTCACGTGTTCACACAACGACCAAGTATCCAAAATACATTATAAAGGACTGACTCATTTCAGAAATAATAAACAAAATCTGAGCATGATCAGATTTAAGGAATCTGAACCATCTCAGTTTACACAATTATTCTGAAATCATTTCAGAAATTCTGAAGCATTTCAGTCAAAATATTTTTCTGAAAGCAAAGTTCCCCCTTAGAGAAAAAATTTTAAACATAAAAATATTTGACACTTCCCCCTGAGGTGATGCTATACAGGATTTAGCATACCTAACTCACTGATGAGATGTTTAAACGTTTTGACATCCAAGGTTTGTAAAAACATCAGCGAGTTGTTTATCAGTGGGAATGAAATGAAGTTCAATGTCACCTTTAATAATGTGATCTCTAATAAAATGATACCTGAGGTCGATATGCTTGGTTTTGGAGTGCATGACAGGATTGTGAGAGATGGCAATGGCACTGGTGTTATCACAAAATATTGGAGTCTTTGTATACTTAACACCATAATCAGTTAGTTGGTTCTTCATCCACAAAATCTGAGCGCAGCAACTGGCTGCAGAAATGTATTCAGCTTCAGCTGTGGAGAGTGATACTGCAGTCTGCTTCTTACTTGTCCAACTAACCAATTTGCAACCTAGGAAATGACAACCACCTGTGGTACTTTTCCTATCTATTTTACAACCTGCATTATCAGAATCTGAATAACCCATTAGATCTAGACTTGAGCCTTTGGGATACCAAAGACCAAGTCTGGGGACACCTTTAAGGTATCTGAAAATCCTTTTCACAGCATTTGCGTGTGCTTATCTGGGATCAGACTGAAATCTTGCACAAAGGCATGTTGCAAACATTATGTCAGGTCTACTAGCAGTTAAGTACACGAGGGATCCCACCATACCACGATATTTTGTGGGATCCACTTGTTTTCCATTTGGATCTGAGTCCAAAGTTAATGGTGCAGAAATAGGAGTATCTTTTGATGAGACAGAATCAAATTGATATTTCTTTAATAAATCTCTGACATATTTTTCTTGATTTATAAAAATACCATCACTGGTTTGTTTCACTTGAAGACCTAGAAAATATGTCAGTTCACCCATCATACTCATTTCATACTCGGATGACATTATTTTAGAAAACTGTTCACACATTTTGTTATTTGTAGACCCAAACACAATATCATCAACATAAACTTGTACAAGTAAGATATCACTTTTATCATGCAATATAAATAAAGTGTTATCTATTGCACCCCTTTTAAAACCATTTTTCAGAAGATGTTTAGTAAGAGTATCATACCAGGCTCTAGGTGCTTGTCTCAGACCATATAATGATTTGTTCAGTCTGTACACCCAATGTGGTCTTTCTTCATTTATGAACCCTGGTGGCTGATGCACATACACAACTTCTTCCAATTCACCATTCAAAAATGCACTTTTAACATCCATCTGATAGACTTTGAACTCATGATGAGCTGCAAAAGCTAAGAAAATTCTGATAGCTTCTAGTCTAGCAAATGGTGCAAAAGTTTCATCAAAGTCTACTCCTTCTTCTTGTGAGTAACCCTTTGCAACAAGTCTTGCCTTGTTTCGAATCACATGGCCATCTTCATCCATCTTGTTTCTGAAGACCCATCTTGTCCCAATTGGTTCTTTCTTTAGATTACTGGGGCAAGGAACAAGTTCCCAAACATCGTTCCTTTTGAACTGATTAAGCTCATCTTGCATGGCTTCAATCCAGCTAGGGTCTTTCATAGCCTCATCAATCTTCTTCGGTTCTATTAGTGATAAGAAGCTGACATTTAAGCATTGATCGCTTGTGGCTCTTCTGGTCTGAACCCCACTAGTGGAATTTCCAATGATTTGCTCGATTGGATGTGCTCTTGTCCACTTAGTGTAATGACCAGGATGAACAATGATATCAGTGCAAGAACTCCTCTGAAAACTTCAGGAGGTGCTTCAGAAAAGACTACCTCAGTCTCATCATCTTCCTGCAGATCATGATTTGCATCATGAAACTGTTCAGATTGGGGTAATTCAGTGGAACCTGATATCTGAGGTGAAGCAGCATGTACATCTGATCCAATAGTCAGTTCAGAAGGTAGTTTAAAACTGACTGGAGGATAGAATGAAATGTTGCTTGACTTGCTTATTATTGGTTCTGAACTGAGATGTTCAGAAACAGGTTCAGGTGACTGATCAGATTGGACAATAGGATCAGAATCACCAAAACTTATTGGACTTTCTGAGGGTGGTACAGGAGTTGAATTCTTAAAGATTGTAGAATTAGATTCATCAAAGGTAACATGAATTGACTCATCAACCTTTTCAAGTCTCTTGTTATAGACTCTAAAGGCTTTGCGATTTGTTGAATATCCTAGGAAGTACCCTTCATCATCTTTTGCATCAAATTTTCCAAGCTGACTGGAATCATTCAGAATGTATACTGGGCATCCAAATACATGGAAATATCCAATATTAGGCTTTCTATTTCTGAGTACTTCATAGGTTGTCTTCTTGTGTCTTTTGACATAGACAGATCTGTTCTGAGTGTAGCAAGCAGTTGCAACAGCTTCAGCCCAGAAATTCTTAGGAGACCAGATTCATTTAGCATACTTCTAGCAGCTTCAATCAGCGTACGATTCTTTCTTTCTACAACACCATTCTGCTCTGGTGTGTAGGCTGAGGAGAAGTTCTGAGATATGCCAGTTTCAGTGCAGAAGACTCCAGAGTGGCATTTCTGAATTCAGTGCCATTGTCACTTCTGAGCTGACAAACTTTTCGCTTATGCTTGAGTTCAATTTGTTTTATGAGAGCAATGATTTCAGCAACAGCTTCACTCTTGGATCTGAGGAAAATTACCCAGCAATATCTTGAATATTCATCAACAACAACAAGGGTATACTTCTTTCCTGCTCTTGTCTGAACATTCACTGGTCCAAAGAGATCCATGTGAAGCATGTGAAGAGGTTCAGTTATACTAAAACTTTGCTTTGTCTTGAATGAAGCTCTTTTCTGCTTACTCATTTCACAACCTGGACATGGCTTGTCTTTATTGAAAGACATAGAGGGTATCCCATCAACAAGTTGTTTTCTTGACAACTTATTATGTTCTTGAAGTTCAGATGGGATAATCTCTTGTGCCACAGCCAGTTTGTGTCTTCATCTGCCTTTGTGTAGAAACATTGTTCAGTGGGTGAACTATTCATATCAATGATATAAATGTTTCCTTTTCTTGGTGCAATCAATACTACCTTTCCATCCCTGTTGAATATGGTGCCTTGTGAAATATCAAATAATACCTTGAAGCCATCATCACACAGTTGACTGACACTGATCAGGTTATATTTCAAACCGTTCACATATGCAACACGTGTGAATTTGACTTGTCCATTATTCACAACACCATATCCCTCAGTTTTTCCATTTTCATCATTTCCAAATGTTATTGAGGGCCCCTCTTGCACCCTATATTCCTCCAGCAGGGTTTGATAACCAGTCATAGTTCTGCCAGCAGCGCTGTCAAGATACCATATATTCTTCTTTCGGTCTCCCTGCACAAACACAAAGATTAGTTCTTTTTGGGAACCCATCTCGTGATGGGTTCACTAGACTCTCCCTTAGTAGTCTCAGATTTCTTTGGTTCATAAGGAACTGAAGGATCGAAGGGGATCTCAGTCATAATCTCAGATGACACAAAAACAGTTGGTTTGATGGGGGGCTCAACCTTTTTCTTCTCAAATTTTTGCTTGATTTGTTTGGAAAAAGGTTTTGCATTTTGTTTAGGTTGAAGAGGAGTGGTTTCAACATTTTTTAAACGTGCATTACAACTCTGCACTTGTCTAGCCAATAACTGAAATTGACTCTCTAACCTCAACAAAATTGATTCTTCATTAGACACCTAAGCCTTACCTGAATCTGAGGTAGAAGGCTCAGTGGGGGAGATATTTTTCTTCTTCTTTTGGCCTTTTGGTTTTAGCCTTCTTTTCTGAAACAGTTGTCTGAGCTGTTTCAGATTTACCCTCAGATTGTTCCTGGGCCTTATCAGTCACAGTTTTCTGTTTGCCAACTTTAGGAAAAATAATTTCAGGTTTCATTTCCTTTGGAAGTGCATCTAAATCAGTGATTATAGATGCCATGTGAAGATCACCAGATTCATATGCTGTTCTTTGATTTGCAAAAGTATTTTTAATTGCAGCATCTGGTTTTGGTGCATTCATCCAAGATTTAATTATTTTCTGTTCTTTTTCAAGGATGGTTTTTAATTCTTCTTTTTCCAACTCTAAAGTGGCAACCATAGAATGATAACTTTTTAAAGCCAAATGAACATCTTTCAGTTCTTTTAGTCTGGCCTGACTGGCGTTCAGTTCAGAAGCATTATTTTCAAACATTTTTAGGCTTTCTGAATGCACAGTTTCGACAAATGAAATGTCAGCCTCTAAAAGAACCAAAAGGTCCAGTTTTTGTTCCTTATTACTTTCAAAACCAAAGTCACTAACCTTTTTCATGACTATATCCACCCATCGACCAGATTCAACATCAGACTTGACCAAATGACCTTGATCTTCACGTGCCATGAAACACATATCCCTAACTTCTTCCTCATCATCAGATGATTCATCAGATTCTTCCCATTTTTCAGTCTTGGCAATCATACAACTATTATTGCTTGAGTTGTTTTGAGCCATGAGAGCTATTTGGGCTTTCAGCTTCTTATACTTAGCCTTATAGCTGTCATCAGGTTTCTGAAAAATAGAATGATTAGGGGCAGATTGTGATGATGAAGGCTGACTAGATCTGCATTCCTTCATGAAATGTCCTTTCTGCCACACTTAAAGCATTCAAGATTAGACTTATCAATAGAAGCGCTGGAAGCAAATGGTTTGCCAGATCGATTAGATTTGGCCTTAAAACGATTAAACGTTTTAGCCAGCATGGCAACCAGATCATCATTGTCATCCTCATCACAACTATGAGTTACATTACCAGAAATACCAGTTTTTAACATTTCAAAGACCATCTTCTTCATCGAGTTAGAATGATCACTCTCAGAAGATAGTAGAGCAGTCCCATGTGGTTCAGAATTATGAACCATGACTGAACTGGTAGAAGCATGATTTTGGCATCTTGCTCAGCCACAGCTCTCTCAGCTTTGTTCTCTTCAGTGTATCTGAAGGCTCCATATAGGGAAGCAAGAGTGTGACTGTGCAAGGTTTTTCCTTGTCTTAAAACCAAGATCAAGTTTTCCCATTTAGATGGTAAGATGTCACAAAATTTTTCCAACAAAATTTCTTTATCTTTAGTTACACCCAGGGCTTTCAATTGATTTACCAGATTAGTGAATCTGATGTATGTTTGTGTTAAAGTTTCACCAGGGATAGCAAAAAAAGACTCATATCTTTTATTTAAAGCAACTTTTCTTGTGACAATTGTCTCATTGGTGCCTTCAAACTGTGTCATAAGTTCCTCCCACATTAATTTTGAATTTTCAAGTAAAACAAGGGTGGGCATAAGAGTTTCAGAAACAGCATACAAGATCATATTTTGTAGCTTAGTATCAAGGTCTACCAGCCTATGATCTTCTTCAGACCAATGATCCTTCTCCTTAGGTGAAACCCTAGGAGTCCCATCGGCATTTCTGACAACAGTGGAGGCATTCAAGGGGACAAAGGGTCCTTCTTTAAGAATATCGGTCAAATGTCTTTCAACACCAGCAATATATTTGAGCATGCATGCTTTCCATGTTTGAAAATTTTCACTGTTCCCAAACTTGGGAACATGATTATTTGGAAAGTGTACGTGCACATTATGCGATGGTATATTGTTGTTGATGATAGGGGGAGTAGGTGGAGTAGTATTAGCATTAGCATTAGCATTAGGGTCAGGGCCTGTATTGAACATTTGGTCAACCATCTTTGCAGATCAAAGGTTAATGAATTAATATAATTCAACCTGCTGCTCTGATACCAATTGTGAGTCCCAAATATAGATGATTAAAACCCGACTGGCAAGTAGTTCTAACTGGAAGTTGACCAGTTCAGAATACGATCCAGATATGGATGAACAATACGATAAAGGTACTGAAAGTAAATGCAAGAAACAATAAGGGCTGAAACAATATAGATAATATGTATAGATCAAGTATGTAGCATTGAGACACGATGTACTTTTCAATGTATTTGATTTATTGATATATAAACAAATACAAAGGTTGTTGCGGAACAAAGATAAACACCCAAGTGTAAATATCTAAACAACCTAGAAATACAAGTGATCTAATAACTTGGAAATACTCGTAAGGATTACTTAGAGTATATCTCACAAGTTGCAATGCTAAGGTTTCAAGCTGTTTGCAAGTTGTGAGAAGACTTATATTTATAGACCAAGTCCATGATGACGTGGACCAGATCGTACAAATATGGTTGGGAGCATTTAAGGAATTAAAGCTAATTCCTTACATGCGTACTTTTAAGGTTTAAGTATATAAGTCAATTGATGTGACTTATTATACCGTATTCACAACCTTTACTTTACCTTGTACCTTTATTAATAGTTAAATCTATTAACTGGGTAAAGAAATGTAAAGTAAAAAGTCTTCCTCGTAATCAGTGTAAAAGTGTGTAAATACTTTTATACTGAGATGCTTCAGTCTTCGATCAGGTAGAATCAGCTTCTGAGCTCCACATCTGAGCTGATTCTCTTTCTTCAGACTTCAGTCTTTGACTTCATTCTGAACGGTATTCTGATACGTTGATCTGAACTGAAGTGAAGCTTCAGTGAACTAATTCTGAGCGACCTCAGAATTCTATACAAGTATTCTTCACTGAGCTTCAGCTATTTCTGAACAAATTATACTTGGTCGATTTTCGACCTAACATATATATATATGGTAAAGTTCATGAGAACCATTCACATGTAAGCACAAGTAACATTATGTATAACTTGATTTGTTCATATATGCATGAATCTATTCATATAGACTATTTGCATATGAACATCAAGTTATAATTTCAAGGTCTCATGGTTCTTTCATTTCAAATGGTTCTCACATGAACTTTTTCTTAAAGTATCTTTGAAATGGTTTGAGTGTTTACTATCCCTTTGTTTCAGATACCTTTATTAAATATGGATAAGGATCAACGTCATTCCATAATTTATCGATTTTATTTCTCATTTCTACAACTAATTAAGATTACCAAATTAATCGAGACACATATGGAATTCATTTGGGTACGGCCATACACACATCTTAATTAATTCTAATGAGGGGCCCAATGGTATCATTCTTCAATAACTAGTTGAAGGAACAAATCCTATTTTGACTACACGTGTCACTCATGTACTTCACTACACTTCTGAAAATAGCCCTTTGTTACTACCTTATTCAGGATAGTTAGAACTATATCAAGAAAATGCAATCCATACATGCATAACCTGCTTGTATCTCAAGTCTAAGGATAAGTAAAGCAACCATTTCACGAATTTTACTTAATGACGCCGATCCATAAAGTGATAATTCGTTAGTGGGGTAGTCCAATATGCATCTTATGAATATCATGTGAGTTTGGTGGGACCATCCTTAATATTCTAAGAATATTACCAATCAGTCAGATTTGTTTCAGTTTAACTATATTCCCATATAGTTAATCGACAATGGACAATTTAGAATATAAATTATTCATGGATTAAAAATGAAAATATAGGATACAATTATATATTAAATGAAAACAAACATACCAAGTACTTTAATTCATTTGTTAAATAATAATTGTTTATCATCCTTTATCCAAATACTAAATCACATATTTACATGAAATAACTAGCTAATTTAAGACCTATGCCCTCGGCATGCTTATCGAGCTTTCCTTTTGACAAAGCCTTTGTAAAAGGATCAGCTAAGTTATAATCTGTGTGAACTTTGAGTAACTTGATTTCTCCTAGTGCGATCTGCTCACGAACATAGTGATATCGTCTAGGATAATGTCTGGCACCTTTCTGAACTCCGGGTTCGTTGGCTATGATTATTGCACCAGAATTGTCGCAATACATATCTAAAGGTGTGTTATTTGAGGGCATCACGTTAAGCCCAGAAATAAACTTCCTAATCCAGACTTCTTCCATGGCGGCTTCTAAGGCGGCAATGTACTCAGACTCTGTCGCAGACATAGCAACTGTGGTTTGCTTCTTGCTCTTCCAATCCACCGCGCCTCCATTTAAAACGAAGATGTATCCCGACTGAGATTTTGTATCATCTTTATCAGTCTGAAATCCAGCATCACAGTATCCAGTCACTTTGAGCTCTGCATCAGGATTTCCTCCATACACCAGAAATAAGTCTTTAGTAGCTTGCAAATACTTAAGAATGTTCTTCACAGCGGTCCAGTGACTTTCACCTGGATTCTGTTGATATCAGCTAACGATGTTTTGCGCGAACGCTATGTCAGGTCTAGTGCATCTTACTGCATACATAATAGATCCCACAGCCGAAGCATAAGGAACCCTTTGCATACGCTCCACCTCATCAGGTGTAGAGGCACCTTGTTTGCTAAATAAGCCAAGTCCTTCCTGCATGGGTACGAATCCACTCTTGAAGGTCTTCATCTTGAATCTCTTCAAGATCTTATCAATATAAGCACTTTGACTTAGTCCAATCAACCGTTTAGTTCTATCTCTATAGATCTTGATTCCAAGAATGAATGCGGCTTCACCCAAGTCTTTCATAGCAAAACACTTTACAAGATGGGATTTTACATCATGCAACATTGGAATGTGATTTCCTATGATCAATATGTCATCTACATATAAGACAAGGAAAGTAACATTACTCCCACTAGCTTTGCGATATACACATGGCTCATCAGGATTTTGAGTGAAACCAAACTTTTTGATTTCCTCATCAAACCTTTTATTACAACTTCTTGATGTTTGCTTTAGTCCATAAATGGACCTCTGAAGCTTGCATACTTTGTTGGGATGTTTTGGATCAACAAAACCCTCAGGTTGTACCATATAGACTTCCTCGTCTAGGTAACCATTCAAGAAAGCGGTCTTGACATCCATTTGCCATATCTCATAGTCATAGAATGCTGCTATGGCTAAGAGAATCCTAATAGCTCTAATGTCTGCTACTGGAGAAAAGGTCTCATCATAGTCAACTCCATAGAGCTGAGTAAAACCTTTTACCACGAGACGAGCTTTATAGGTGTGTACATTTCCATCCATGTCGGTCTTCTTTTTGAAGATCCATTTACACCCAATGGTTCTACCATTAGGTGGAAGATCAACCAAGCTCCAGACTTGATTATCTTTCATGGATTTCATTTCCACATTCACAGCTTCAAGCCATTTGTCAGATTCTGGATCTGATAATGCAGCTTTGAAATTTGGAGCTTCATTAAGATCTCCTAATACGTGTTCCTCGGATTCTATATTTAGATTCAACTTTTCACGAGCACGTATTGTCCTTGAGGACCTACGAATTGGAATCGCATCAACTTCATCAACTTGAGGTTCATCACTTTGAACATTCCCCCCCCCCAAGTTGATGATCGCTAGTGTTTTCAGAAGGTGACGCATCTTCCTCTTGAGTCTCATCAAGTTCTACAATCCTCCCATTGTTTTCTTGAGTGATGAGATTCTTTTCAAAGAACTCAGCATATCTAGCAACTTTAACAGTGTTTTTGGTAGGAAAGTAGAAGTAGTAACCCATTGTTTTCTTTGGGTATCTTACAAAGATGCACTTAACTGATCTGGGTTGAAGTTTGTCAGGCGTATCTCGCTTCACAAGTGTCTCACATCCCCAAACACTTAAGTAAGACAAATTAGGGACACTTCCATGCCACAATTCATGCGGTGTCTTGTCAACTTTGTTGGTTGGAACCATATTGAGAATGAGTACAGCAGTCACTAGAGCATAATCCCAAAATGAAAATGGGAGTCATAGGTTCATCATCGATCTCACCATGTCCAACAAGGTTCGATTTCTCCTCTCAGATACACCATTGTGTTGTGGAGTATATGGAGGAGTAAGTTGTTGAATAATTCCACAAGCTTTTAGATAATCCTTAAACTCTTGGCTTAAGTATTCTCCACCTCGATCCGAATGAAGAATCTTGATGGTTTTACCGAGTTGATTTTCTACTTCATTTTTAAACTCTTTGAATGTTTCAAAGA
Source organism: Erigeron breviscapus (assembly GCA_034093135.1). Classification (NCBI taxonomy): domain Eukaryota; kingdom Viridiplantae; phylum Streptophyta; class Magnoliopsida; order Asterales; family Asteraceae; genus Erigeron; species Erigeron breviscapus. The sequence continues at coordinate 27,487,601 of CM067174.1, forward strand.
CTTCATGTTTATGTTTAAGCAAGTAAACATAACCATAACGACTGAAATCATCCGTAAAAGTTATGAAGTAGCTAGCACCTTTCCTTGACACATGTCTAAATGGGCCACAAACATCGGTATTTATGAGTCCAAGTAGCTCTTTAGCCCTCTCCGGTTTATCCAGAAAAGGTTTTCTTGTCATCTTACCAGAAACACAAGATACACATTTTTCAAATGATTCTTCATCATTTGATTGTAAGATCCCTTCACGTTGAAGTCTTTCAATGCGTTTCTTGCCAACATGAGCAAGACGACAATGCCAAAGATAGGTAGAGTCCAAGTTAGGCTTGACTCTTTTGCTAACATTATACATTGAATTATCATTTGAATCACAACCACGCATATCAATTTCAAAAATACCATTACAAGGAATAGCATTAAAATAATGAACATTATTTCTAGAAACTGAAATACCATAATCATTAAAAACATTAATGAATCCGTTGTCTTTCAACAAAGAAACTGAAATTACACCTATAGTAATAGAAGGTGCATAGTGACAATTGTCTAACACAATAACTAATCCAGTAGGTAAAACTAAATGAAAGTCTCATATAGCTTCCACTGCTGCCGGTAGACCATTGCCCACGAACAGTTGCAAAGCTCCTGGCTTCAGTTTCTTCCTTTCCCTAAGACCACGTAATGTATTACAGATATGAGTTCCACAACCAGTGTCATATACCCATGAATTATGCTTAGAAAAGGACTACAATTCAATTGTAAAGATACCTGAAGAACTGGCTATACCAGCTTGCTTCTTCTTCTCATTCAACTCAGCTAGATACTTAGGACAATTCCTCTTCCAGTGTCCCACTTCAGTACAATGATGACAAGTCTGGTCCATAGCCGGATGCTCCTTTTTCCCTGGAGGGGTCTTTTTAGGTTTGGGGACATAAGCAATTTGCTTACCCTTACCAATGTTCTTGCTTTTTGAACCTTTCCCCCCTTGATCATAAGAACTTGGGGCGTCTCAGATTTCTTGGGAAGGTTTTTCTCATACTCAACTAACATGGCATGAAGTTTAGCTATCGTTTTGCTCATGCTGTGCATATTGTAGCTGCGCACAAAACCCTCAAAGTCCTTTGAAAGGGAATTAAGGATCATGCCGACAGCAATAGGCAGAGGATACGAATAATTTAGCCTTTCCAAGTGCTCAAAGTAACTCTTCATCTTGAGTACATGAGCGCTGACCGATTTCCCATACTCATGCTTGCAATCATGGAGTGACTCAATTAACTCAAATAATTCAACTCCAGCTTGTTTTTCATACATAGACTTGAGTTCTCTGATCATATCATACGGATTGTATAATTCGAATTGCTTTTGAAGCTCGGGAGTCATGCTACCTAGCATCAAACAAGCAACCTCATTATGTCTATTGTACTGAGCATTGTATGCTTCCAATTGTGTTACAGTGGCAGTAGCATCATCAGGAGGAGCGGTCATCTGTTTTTCAAGAACATCGGTTCGTTTCTCAACTCTTAGGATGATCCTCAGCTAAAGATACCATTCATTGAAGTTGGTTCCAGAAAGCTTTTCTCTTTCTAGCATCGACCTGAAAGCCGATTGGTGTATGTTTTGTGAAGGATTTGTTGCCATCTACAAAACAGATTTAAGTTCAAAAATTTGTATTTTTGATAATAAATTCCTTAAGAAATATAATTACCCAAAGTTAAATCAATTTAACAATTAATTTCGTTAAGGCTAGTATCCAATTGACATACCATCATTTCATTCAGTTGATCTGCTAGAAATGATGTATTCAAAAGGTAAGTGACGATCAGTAATTGCATTACAAGTACAATTCCTAGATTTTATGGAACTTACAAATGACACTTGTATAGGGGCATCAAGTGCTTTGTAATCATGTTTTGTCCCATCTTATGCCACGGGTCAAGGACTCACCGCTTAACTCGTTTTAAGTCGCCCAACTAAGAACTGCAAATAGTTTACCACCGTCTCACGATGAGTAGTAATTTACCTTGGGGTTGCAATTCACCTACGTCTCACGTAGAGCAAAAGCAATTGCAAGTGTTCTTAGCAAATTGGGTGGCAAACACTTAACTTTAATTGGATAATGCAATTGATGTGAATCAAAAGTTATGTATGAAGATTCATGCACATCTTCGTAACATAATGTTTAATAAAATCATTTTTATTCTCTTAACAATACAAAAGAGCTCGGTAGCTCCAACTGAACGCACAAAGAAGCGCATAAGTAAGGTTTGCGCGAAGCAATTAAGTACCCACTTCTTTAGGGAGCCAAGGCGTCCCGACTTATACCTCTCTTAGAGTTTGTTCAAATGGGTGAGCCGGTGTATCTTTTGATTGTAAGACACCAATTTATTAAAACAAAATCATATTTCATATTTATTAGTCAAGTTTATTTTTTTTTCTTAAAACAATTTTGCATCACCATTTACAATAATAGCAAAATAATAAACTTACTAACTATTAACACTTAATCATGCAACGATTAATGGTGGGCAACCTAAATCATGGTCTCTATGGATTAATGTACATGTTTAAGAATGGCTCCCCCTTCATACGGAAGAGGACCACATACATCAAGTTACCTTGATTGCGTAAGCCTTTAAACAATGTACAAACATACAATTATCAAATACAATACATAGTTAAGGTGCTGTCTGGAAATTTCCAGTAGCTTCACGACAAGATTTGGCCTGTTTAACAATAGAATTGGCCTTCGACCAGAACTACAAAGTTGTGGCCCTATGAATCGAGCATCTACAGTCCAAAGGAGAGCTCCTAACTCATTACGGTTGATTTTATATGAATTTTTTAGTGAACTGGTGTCAAACATAAAAATCACACGAAATATTCACATTGTCACATAATTATCAAATAATAAACCCTTATTATTGGACCTTAAAACTAAGCAAATTATATCAATATATCTAAGCAATAACCATTAAGAATTTTGCATGAATTCCTTATGGTTTTACTTCTTTTTAACAAGATTAAATAAAAAGATACAAATAACATGCAATTTATCACATAAACATTTTAATTCACATAATCAAAACTTGCAAAGAGAGTTTAATTTAACCATTAACTTTAAGTGGTTTTAATTATAAAAAAAACAAAACCCTATTTTTTTTTCTTCTTGTTCGATTTAAACATACAAAAAAAAACAATAACTTTTTTTTTATATTTATTTTAATCGAACCAACCCTCAAAACCCCTCAAGTTTTGAACTTTGTAACTAATATATCACATAGTAGGCTCGTGATACCACTGTTAGGATTTAATCAATTTGTCACATACAAATAACACGAGTACGCAGCGGAAATAAATATGTAATATAATAATTAACAAAGTTATGAATCGTGTACCTTTTAGCAAAGCTCCAATAATCAATAATAATAATTATTATTATTATTAGGGTTTAAAGTAAAACCCTCTACGATCGCACACTTGACCCCACTACGTATGTATGCTAGTACCCGATCACGAACTTACAACCCTTTTGTGTTTAACCCTTGTAGTCGAAAAAACCAAACCCGAAAACCCTTTTTCTTTGATGTTTCGGCCGAACCCAAGAGAGAGAGAAGAGAGAATTGATTAGAGTTTTACTTTCTAATTGTCATACAAAAAACCTTAACCCTTAACCCCTTTATATAGGGTTAATTATTAGGGTTTTAAACTTGGTGAACAAGTTTGGTTTAGGCTTTCAAAAGCCTCTAAAAACCGGCCCCCTTTTAATTAGGATTAGGAAACTTCCCTAATTCCTAATTTTCACTTAAGTCCTTCTCTTTTCAAAACATTTAATTAATAAACGTATATTTAACATTTAACGAACGTTTATTTAATCATTTCGTGAACATATTAATTAATATTAATTAATATGTAATATAATAATTAACAAAGTTATGAATCGTGTACCTTTTAACAAAGCTCCAATAATCGTCCTTGAGCTTTAGCTCAATGGTTGTATAACCATCCCCTCTTGCATGAGGTCTTGAGTTCAAGCCTTGGGGAGGACATAGGAATTAAGTCCCTTTATGAGGGCTTGGCTTGGGTATACCCAGGTTCAAGTCTGAGGGGGCAGGTTTACCCCTATTAATCGTCGTGCCTTCGGGCTGATTAGTAGGGGGTTTTCCCCACATCGGGTATTTGAAATAGGCATTTCTACTTCGAGGGAGCTCTCTAGCGCGGACCCGGTTAAGACAACGTATGTTAGACCTCCCGTTGTCGAATCGCGACACGAAGTTTCCAGCGAAATTCACCTTTCAAAAAAAAAGCAAAACTCCAATAATCAATAATAATTATTATTATTATTAGGGTTTAAAGTAAAACCCTTCTACGATCGCACACTTGACCCCACTACGTATGTATGCTAGTACCCGATCACGAACTTACAACCCTTTTGTGTTTAACCCTTGTAGTCGAAAAAACCAAACCCGAAAACCCTTTTTCTTTGATGTTTCGGCCGAACCCAAGAGAGAGAGGAAGAGAGAATTGATTAGAGTTTTACTTTCTAATTGTCATACAAAAAACCTTAACCCTTAACCCCTTTATATAGGGTTAATTATTAGGGTTTTAAACTTGGTGAACAAGTTTGGTTTAGGCTTTCAAAAGCCTCTAAAAACCGGCCCCCTTTTAATTAGGATTAGGAAACTTCCCTAATTCCTAATTTTCACTTAAGTCCTTCTCTTTTCAAAACATTTAATTAATAAACGTATATTTAACATTTAACGAACGTTTATTTAATCATTTCGTGAACATATTAATTAATATTAATTAATTACATAGTGTATTTGTGTGAATACGTGTGACCCCGTAGGCTTAAACATTTTCTGGACATGCGTTTATTTAACGTGGTCATATTCCAACATGATAGTACGCAATCTAGTCCATAAAAGAAGGAAAGAGGCTGGAATTCTATATTTTAGATCGCCAAGTGATTTGAATCGGCATGATTTTATACAAGTACCAAAAGAGAGGAAAGATAGATGATGGAGGTTAAAGTGTGGAAATTTAACTCAAATCATGACCTTAAGGATGACTGTCTTCATATGAATTTGAAACTCATAAGTTATGAAGGAACAATGTCCGGCCTTATTGTACGTGACCTTGAGTTTCGGCCAAGTTAATATAACTGGGACTGCCGCACCATGTCCATTCGCCGACAGCCTCCTCCCTCTAGCAGCCACAGGTATCAATCATGTTCAACTCATTCATTATTTCCTCTTTACATTGTTGATCGAAGGATTTGTACGATTTATATTGTTATAAATGAATGCTTGTAGTTTATGACTAGATTTTAGGTTCGCGTCTAATACATACGGAATTACGATTATCAATATTAGATGTTAATTTATTATGGTTTAAAAGTTAGTTTACTATTTTCAATAATAAAAATTGGTCTATATATTAAAATTTTGAGTTTTATATTAAAATATATTTTTTTTAAAATATGTCAATCAAAGTTGTTTACAGTGACACGCTTAGCGATATTTCAATGTTACAAAATTATAATAAGTCTATTAAAGTTGTAGATTGTGACATACTCACCGAGCAATATCTTAATATAAGAATGCTCCTTTATTAAAAAAAAAGGGTAAATTGCAAAAATCATACCTGAGGTTTGTTCGAAATTACACTAGTCATACCTACAATTTAAAAATTACACGAGACATACCATCGTTGTCAAAAACTTACACTGACCATACCTATCGCTGACGGTCGTCTATTTGGCCGTTAAGTCATGTGAGGTATCAAAATCGTAATTTCGTGTATACTTCAGGTATCATCTGTGTAATTTACCCTAATAAAAAATTATTAAGATATTTATATTTATATTTCATTTATTAAAGTGGGTAGATATTCTATATTAAAATTCACACACACACACACACACACACACACACACACACACACACACACACACACATATATACATATATATAAATATATATATATAATATATTATATATATATATATATTTAAAAAACCTATTTCAAAATAAACAATTAAAAATTTATAAAAGGATGTCATCAAACGATACAGGTTTAGGCTTAGAAATTCTAAGGTTAGACTAACGACTAACCGTGGAACTTCAAACCCAAAATGCTACAGATTGCTAATTTGAGGTATATTCTAAAACCGTGACGAGTCTTCAACTTTGCTTTACCCCTCTAATCTGATGGGGATGACAAAAACCATACGAAAAAATTATATTTTTAATTTTTTTTTTGTTTTGTATCTTTTTAAATAGGTTTCTATTAAAAAGAATAAATCATTAAAAAAATAATAATAATATAATAAAATAAATAAAAGTAACTTTATATGGTTTTCATGGTTCTCATCCTTGTTATATTCAATATACACATATAAAAAAATAATAATGACACATATAATAATAAACGCATTCTTGTATCAATTATTTTTCTTGATACATTTTTCATTAAAAAAAGACTATTTTTTCATAATAAATTTCATATCTTTTTTTTTTCCATATCTACCAAACTTAATAATTGAAGTATAAATAAAACTATAAAATTCTTAATAATTTTTTATTAGGGTAAATTACACATGTCTCTAGTATTAACCAGAGTTTCGAATCTTGGTGGGATAGAGACATACCCAAAGTCTCTGGTATTAACCAGAGTAGGAACCGAAGCAATGTAAAGAAAAAGTTTAAGGAAAAGAAAAGAAAAGATTTTAGATGCAGAAAATTAAAGTACAGAAAGAAAGGTAATCTTGCAAACACTTTTCAGATCAGTTTCAGTGTATCGAAACACCGCTCTGATACCAACTGAAAGTCCCAAGTTTGCAACGATTAAGTAATTAAACAACTAATGTAAATTACACTAAGAACATAAGACAAAAATGTAAAGATGTTTAATCATAAGTGACATAGATTAAACAGTGAATACATGGTCGGTTTACAAAGAAATAAAAGAGAAAATATTGTTAAGTTTTTGACATACTAAAAACTTAACAATTATACAAAGAGAGAAAAAACACACTAAGTGTAAAT
>CM067174.1:27495646-27510661 GCA_034093135.1 Erigeron breviscapus
AGGTGTCTCATCCAAGCTAAGAGCCATAACCTCTGCAAACAAATCATCATCAGATATATCTCCTGATCCTAAATTTGCAATCTCCTCATCTCCAATGTCTGTCTCCATCAATTCCTGAAACTCTCGGTCTAAAGCATCATCAATCACATCAATCCTGAAACAAGACTCATCATTAGAATAAGAATGCTTAATAGACCTTTCAACATTAAAAATAATCCTATCCGTACCCACACCCAAAGAAATTTCCTTATCCTTCACACGGATGATAGCATCCGCGGTATTAAGGAATGGTCGTCCAAGAATAAGGGGTACCTGCGCATCCTCCTCCATCTCGAGGATAACGAAGTCAACTAGGAAAACAATATGGCCCACTTTGACTCTAATGTTTTCAGCAATCCCCATGGGATACTGAAATGAATGGTCAGCTAGTCTAATACTCATGCGAGTCGGGCGAAGGATTCCTAAAGCCAACTTACTCCAAACCGAGTAAGGCATCAAATTAATACTAGCACCTAAATCAGCCAAGGCCTTACAAATAATGGTTCTAATAGAGCAAGTAATAAGGAAACTCCCTGGATCTTCAAGCTTAGGTGGAATGCGGTTCTACAAGATAGTAGAACACTCGGCATTGAGAAAAGTAGCTTTTGCCTCCTCCATCTTTCCTTTGTCCGTCACAAGCTCCTTAATGAACTTGGCATAATGAGGCATCCCCTGTATCAAATCAACTAAAGGCACATTAATATGAACATTTGAAATCATTTGAACAAACTTGTTATATTGTTCCTTTAACTTTGCCTTCCTGAACCTCTGTGGAAATGGAACCTTTGGCTTATATGGCTTAACCTCGGGTTCCACAACCGGTTTTGGTGGTGTAACCGGAGTCTTCACGGTCGGATTCTCCTCCATCTCAATCTCCTCATCAACCTCATCATCATCACTCCTTTTTTCCTGCACATCTGAAACAACAACATCAGGCATAGTAGGAGGGTCATAGGATTTACCTGTACGAGTGGTGATGGCCTTTGCTTCCTCATTACGGGCTTGAGGTGGAGTGTACTTCTGCCCCGAATTCTGTCCTTGATTTGGTCCCATGCTAAACTGAAGCTTAGGATTCTGTTGAGTATTGCTAGGTAAAGTACCTGGAGGCCTAGAAAGGGCAGCCATCCTACTCTCAAGATCCTTAAAATTGACACATTGATTCTTCATGTTAATCTCCACCTTGCGATCTATCCTATCCAACCTCTCATTCAATGCCTTTGTATCATGCCTAATCATCTGAATGCTAGTGTTAGTTTCAGCCTGATTACTCACCAACTGTTTCATCATCTCCCTCAACTCGGCATTTGGATCAGCATTAGAGGAAGAAGATCCGGATCCATGTCCTTGTTGAGTTTGTTGTTGTGGCTGACTCTGAAAGTTATCCCTTTGCCACCTATTTCCTGAAAAACGAGAATTATTAATAGGAAAAGAAGAGTTATAAGAAGGATTACCTGAAGAACGGTTTTGGAAACCGGTATTGCATGGGTAGCTCCCTTTTTGTTGATTCTGGATGTAACTCACATCTTCGGGTGCCCGATTTGGACACTCCTCAGAATAATGCATATTACCACAATGATCACATCCATCGGCGACTACCTTAACATCCCTTTCAATTGCTCCAAACCGATTCTCTTGCATAGCAAATCCCTTTTCCATGCGTTCAGATAGCGCTCTAATCTCTCCAATCATCCCAGAATCATGACTAGCTTCAACCTTTGCAACTCTACCTTGGCTAGTACCTTTCTTTAACCTTCTCTCATTCTTTAAGAATCTATCATCGTCCATATTCGCATTGTCCTTTGCCATGGACTCCAAAATATCAAAACCTTCATTTGGTGTAATCTTGTTGAAACCACCCCCAAAAGCATATCCTAACTCCCGCTTAGACTTCTTATCTAGGCCATCAAAGAAAAGCTCAACATATTGCTCCTTAGTCATGTTATGGCCCGGACAATTCCTCAACATCTCCTTAAAGCGAATCCATGCATCTACCACATCTTCATCTTTATCTTGGTCAAAGGACCTAATCAAATTCTCCAACTTCTTTTGAGTTCTAAGTGAAAAAAACTCACCAATGAACGCTTGCTTGAGTTGGTCCCACGTTGTGATGGAATTTTCCAGAAGATCATTAAACCAATCTAGAGCATCACCGGTAATGGACATGGGAAATGTTTCATGTTTAACGGAATTCATTTGGTTGTTCCCATATTGGTATAACCGTGCCAACTTCTCAAACCTTTCCAAGTGTTGGTACGGATCCCATTTCCTTTTACCATCAAACTGTTGCTCCTCAATGCTTTTAAGATGATTACCTTTTAGATTGAAATCATAAGCAATGGCTGGAGGTCTTATAGGACTACCACGGTTGGCAGGAATAGTACGGACCCTCTCACCATAATGAATATCATTCGGATCCCTTGGTTGTTCGTCCCCCATTTCCTCTTCTAACTTAACTTCTAAATTGAAAAACTCTTCCAAAAAGAACCCTTCCTCGTCCGAATCAGGAGTGGGTCTAGCAATAGGTGAGAATGGTGTAGGTGTGGTGAAGTTAAACCTACGTCTTGTTGGTGTTCTCAATGGACTATTTAGAGGTAAACCCGAAGACCGCAAGTTCATCAACTAAGAAGTAGACCTGCAAAACACAACTAACCAAACACGTCAACTGCACCTGTGATAAGACAAGAAAAGAAAAGCTAAACTATAAAGCAAGTAACTTCCTCACGCGTGAGGAAGGATCAAACCACTAAATTAACAACTAAAACGGCACACAATCCCCGGCAGCGGCGCCAAAAACTTGATGTGCTAAATCGAGTTTAAAAATTAAAACTAGAAATACCTTGAAACTCACTACTACACACTATCGGGCAGTGGACCCGATCGTATGCAATATAGTTAAAAAGTAAGTCCAGGTTCGTTCACGGGGATTGGTTTGAATCAATTGTCTAATAAAGTAGTTTGGAAAACAGGGTGGAACGCTTTGAATCACACTTTGACAATTAAATTAAAGTAAATTTAAAGCACAAAACACTTGAAAATAAAGAAAAGCTTCAAACAATAATAGTAAAGATCATCCACCTTGACTTCGCTAGACTTCAAACATGATTGCATTCAATTAAGACCAAATTCATTTAGAGTTGACAAGATAATCGTGAAAGGATAAAATGCTCGCGTGGTACCACCAACCGCTCACAAATCACCCAAACACCTAAGTTGCTAGTTTAATTACCCAAGCCGGTACCACCAATGCCTAGACAACCTTACCAACAATTAGTTTGCTTGACTATCAGATTACCAATTGTGCCTATGTGAAAATAACGTGGTACCACCAACCGTTACAAATCACGTTGACAAGATGATTCCTTTTATTAAAATGACATTCACTATCATACCATGAACTAGTGATAATTGCTCATAGACAAGCAACCGTTTGAAAATCACATATGTATTCAACTAGTACCACTAACGAAGAACACACATGCCACCAATATCATAATAATATATATAAAGGAATTAAATCATCAAGATCTCGACACAACGATAATTGAAATCAACTCTTTGAATTAAAACATATAGCAATCACATCATTTGTCTAGTTTCATCAAGGTGGATGATTGAATGTTTAGCCACTCATGATTGAATTGAAATAACAATCAAAATAAAGGAAGAACATGATGTACCAATCGTTTGAGAAATAGAAATTGCAAGACAATAAAATAGATACGATCTAGATGGGTGCACGTGAATCTTCAATGAATCGGAAGATGGTGAAATCTTGATTTGATCCTTGAAGGATTTCCTTGTAGTGCAGCTCCTAGAAAGAAAACTTGATAAGTTGGGAAAATAGGTCATGTTTTCTATTTATACCCCATGGAAAATCTGGTGCAAAAAGTCTCCAAACCCTATCAGCCCGTTCCCCCACTGCGGCGCAGTGGGTATCCCCTGGTCTCTATATCGTATGTTTTCAATTTGACTGCGGTGCAGTGGGCACATGCACTCCCCACTGCGGCGCAGTCGTATTCCACTGGATTTGGTCTTCGATTTCAACAAGGCTGACTGCGGCGCAGTGGGCCTTGGGCACCCCCACTGCGGCGCAGTCTGAATCTGCTGGTCCAAATAACACTTTTTCACTATGAACTTGCTGAACTTTTTTCTATCTTTCCACATGAACAACTCTCGAACTCACAAATCAACATCTTGGCTTCTGAAATCATCCGAACTTGCACCAAATGGACACGTAACCTGTTTAGAGCCTGAAACACTAACAAACAACATAAACGCGCCAAATGCACACAAAATCGACTTAAATCACTTAATAAAATGGCCAATAATGATGTGGGCGATGGGTATAAATTGGTCACATCAACATCAAAAGAAGGCTATCAATCCTAAGTACAATGCAATAGAAGGCAAATGGATCCTTGATCCATATAAGTCCAGTCCGGGTTCAATAGCAAGCAAACAAATCAAACTCCACGTCCGGGAAGAACCTGATTACCTAAAAAGAGTACTAAGCATACTCAACACAAGGTTGGTGAGTTCGCAGTAATGGTTCAAAAGGAACTATTGTCAATAATCACGATACAAGAATAGGGGCGTAATACAACTTACTTGAAGCCCCTAAGTAACACAATAACATCCACGACAAGATTACACAATTATAGGTAAATGAGTAATAAATTTGCACAAATGATATAGAAATCAATACAAGTGCCAAGTGCATAAATAAGCCAATATGCCTATCTTATGTGTGAACTCAAGTCACCTATGCAACGATACCCGCCTGTCATCACCATGAACCAAGCTGTATCTCAAAAACATCGAGATATATATGTCTATATACTCGGGATCATGTCATCTACATCCATCAGATTGAGTGTATACATCTATACACTTGGATGTTTGCAATCCTCTACTGAGGGATTATCTACTAGATATGCATACTTACAATCAATAGTAAATGCATCAATCACAATACGTCAATCATGAACCAATAATCACAATACGTCAAGTAACACCCCAAGCCGAGGCTCGAAATATCACCGAAATCATATAGCACAAGGTGGGATTACAATAGAACAAGAACTAAATGCAATTTAAGATTCAGTGAATCCATTACAAAACGAAACAAGTACCAAAATACATAAGGAGCAAATAACCATCAAAGTTAACAAAAGAACATCCAAAAGATGGCAACTCGATCCTAAGTATAATGCAAAAGAGAAGGTCTATGAATCCTTGATTCATCAAGTCCAAAGCCCGGGTTAAACAGCAAGCAATTAACTATACTCCACGTCCAGGGTTAACCTGATTACCTGAAAAGTGTACTAAGCATAGTCAACACAAGGTTGGTGAGTTCGTAGTAATGGTCCACAAGGAACCATAGACAATAATCATAATGTACGAGTAGAGGCTAGACATGACTTACAGTGAGCCTCTAAATAACACAACAATGTCCAACAACAAGATTTCACAAGTACGAATGAGTGTAAAATGAATGCACAATGATATAAGTATCAATGCAAGTACCAAATGCATAAATAAGTCAACATGCCTATCTTATGCGTGAACACCAGTCACCTATGCAACGATACCCGCCTGTCATTACAATGAAAAAGGCTTCATCTCAAAAACATCGAGATATATATGTCTATATACTCGGGGTCATGTCATCTACATCCATCAGATTGAGTGTATACATCTATACACTTGGATGTCGGCAATCCCTTGCCGAGGTATCAGGTACAATGTATGCATGCTTACAATCAATTGTAAATGCATCAATCACAACCCGTCAATCATAATCCAATAATCACAATACGTCAATCATGAACCAATAATCACAATACGTCAATCATGAACCAATAATCACAATACGTCAATCATGAACCAATAATCACAATACGTCAATCATGAACCAATAATCACAATACGTCAATCATGAACCAATAATCACAATACGTCAATCATGAACCAATAATCACAATACGTCAATCATGAACCAATAATCACAATACGTCAATCATGAACCAATAATCACAATACGTCAATCATGAACCAATAATCAAAATACGTCAATCATGAACCAATAATCACAATACGTCAAGTAACACCCCAAGCCGAGGCTCGAAATATCACCGAAATCATATAGCACAAGGTGGGATTACAATAGAACAAGAACTAAATGCAATTTAAGATTCAGTGAATCCATTACAAAACGTAAACCAAGTCAATCAAACGAAACGAACCATCACATCAACCCAACAATCACACCAATCATTAAATCAATCAACAATGTAGGTAAACACGCCAGTTTTACACTTTTCAGCCCGAAACTCAAGCGAGTAGGGAGATACGAAACTCACCTTGATCGGCAATAAGATGTTATAAAAGAGATGATACGAGATTATAAACGTTCAATGTTCGCCACTTGTCCACCACCTATACATAACAATAATATGCATACACATTAACGTACAAATACATACAATACACCTTTTAGGTTAAACCTAAACCTAATTACGTTTCAAAAGGTCATACCAATTATGAAAAGGTTTTTATGACCCGAAAGGTTCATTAGAATAACCATAGAAGGGTTTAAGAGAGCCTATACTCGAATAAAACAAGAAAGGAGGGAAAACGAGAAATCTAGCCAAGTTTCACCCTGGCCCACCGTGCAAGACGGTGATGCCCACCGTCTCAGACGGTCTGCCAAAGACTGGACTACCGTCTCACACGGTCAATGCCACCGTGTGAGACAGTGGCTTGGATTTGGAAATTCCACCGTGTGCTCCACCGTTTTGCAGAAGTTTTCACCGTTTGGTCACCGTCTCATCAAATTCACATTTGCAGGGCACCGTCTCAGACGGTCAAGTCACCGTCCCAGACGGTGGGTCGTGCCCAGGTGCAACACCAGCAGTCAAGAACACAAAAATGCAGAAAAATAATAATAAACCCTAATTTCACATGAACCAAAACCCTAATTCGGATTCTAAGGTCGAGAGACTCGTTTTGAAGCTACAATCAACCTTCCAACACCTAAATGCACTTACCCAAGCCCATAAATCCATCCATAACATAATCAAAACAACCAAATCGAACCAAACCCTAAATTAACCCTAATTGACCCAAATTCCATTTTTAGTCTATTTAGCACTTGTAATTGAACGAGATGACTAGAAACGAGTATACTAACATAAATAGAAGTAAATGGGATGAATTTGACTTACCAAAACTTCCTTTCTGAGTTAGAACCCAATTTATGGCAAAATGGGTAAGAATGCAAGAACTTCAACCTTTGATTCTTTGATATGACGATAATGTGGTATAGATGACGATGATTCTAGCATTATTTCAGTTCCAAACACACCAAGTTGATGATAGAGAGATGGAGAAATGAAGAGGAGTTTCTTGCTCTTTTTACTTAGAGAGAAAAGAGAGAAAGAAGAGATAAGATAAGAAATGAAATGAAAGGATAAGGGAGATGGGTCACTAGTAGGCTCATGGGTCATGGACAACCCATGGGTCGACCCGTTTCCCATTGCAAGCCAAACACAATCGTTTACACAATTAAACGCCGATTAAACATACTAACGACCTGACTAACATACCACATAGTCATATAATCACAAAATGGACCCAATTATTTTATTCAACAAAATTGTTAGTCAAATTACACATAAAGTCAACGGGTCAAAATTCACGGATGTTACATTATCCCCCCGTTGAAAGAATTTCGTCCCGAAATTCCACAAAACACTAATTATTAAATAAATGCGGATACTTAGACTTCATGTGGTCCTCTCGCTCCCAAGTGTACTCGGCTCCACGTCTAGCATTCCATCTTACCTTTACAATGGTGTAGCGCTTCTTCTTGAGTTTCTTTTCTTGACGGTCCAAGATCTCTACCGGTTCTTCAACAAAGTTTAGACTCGAATCCACCCTAATTTCGTCCATGGGCACATGATGGGTAGGGTCCGCCAAACACTTACGTAGGTTACAAATATGAAACACATCATGTACACCACTAAGCTCTTGTGGTAACTCCAATCGGTAGGCAACTTTCCCAACCCGTTCAAGAATCTTGAAAGGACCAATATACCTTGGCCCAAGTTTACCTCTCTTCACAAAACGTACAACACCCTTCCAAGGAGACACTTTCAAAAGTACAAAGTCACCAATTTCAAACTCCAACGGTCTCCGCCTCACATCGGCATACTTCTTTTGACGTTCCCGGGCCAATTGCAACTTCAACTTGATTTGAGAAATCACTTTTGTCGTCTCAATTACAACTTCCGGCCCGAGGAGTTGACTCTCACCAATTTCCGCCCACGCTAGAGGAGAACGACATATCCTACCATACAATGCTTTAAAGGGCGCCATACCAATGGTAGCATGATAACTATTGTTGTACGAGAACTCAACTAGCGGCAAATGGTCTTCCCAACTTCCACCAAAATCAATTGCACAAGCCCTCAACATGTCTTCAAGGGTTTGAATGGTTCTCTCGGTTTGTCCATCCGTTTGAGGATGAAATGCCGTGCTCATATCGAGTCGAGTGCCCATTGCTTTTTGGAAGGCTCTCCAAAAGTCTGATTTGAAACGGGCATCTCTATCAGAAATGATAGAGATTGGCACTCCATGCTTAGGTATCACTTCCTTGATGTACAAACGAGCCAAAGTGTCAAATTTATCGGTTTCACGAATGGCTAAAAAGTGAGCCGACTTCGTTAACCGATCTACAATCACCCAAATCGTGTCACGACCACTTCTCGTCTTTGGTAGTTTAGTAATAAAGTCCATTGAAATGTGCTCCCATTTCCATTCGGGCATCTCCGGTTGTACCAACAATCCAGGTGGTTTCTTGTGATCGGCTTTGACTTGTAAGCAAGTAAGACACTCACTCACATACCTAGCCACATCATGCTTCATGCCCGGCCACCAATACAAGTTTTTCAAATCAAAGTACATCTTATCCGACCCGGGATGGACCGAATAAGGCGATTGATGAGCTTCATTCATAATAAGCGTTCTTAAGTTACCGAAGATAGGAATCCAAAGTCTTTCACCCAAGTATAGCCCATTATCCCTTTTTCTATCGAATAGTTGTTCCATACCATCTAGGTTTTCGTTTCCAAAGTTTTCCGGTAGGGTGGCTTGAATTTGGGCTTCAATAATCCGGTCACGAATATTTGGCCCCACCGTGAGGCTCATAGCTCTAGCTCGTCTTGGTTTCACTCTCTCCTTTCGGCTCAAGGCATCGGCTACAACATTTGCCTTGCCCGGGTGATATCGGATGTCACAATCATAATCACTAAATAGTTCAAGCCAATGCCTTTGCCTCATATTCAATTCACTTTGGTTGAAGATGTGTTGAAGACTTTTGTGATCGGTATAAATCACACATTTGGTACCATAGAGATAATGTCTTCAACACTTCAAAGCAAACACAACTGATCCCAATTCCAAATCATGTGTCGGGTAGTTCTTCTCATGCATCTTCAATTGACGAGAGGCATAAGCAATAACTTTACCCATTTGCATAAGAACACAACCCAACCCTTGTCCCGAAGCATCACAATAAACAACAAAATCTTCAATCCCATCCGGTAGCGTTAAAATAGGAGCGTTACATAGCATATCTTTAAGAGTTTGGAAGGCGTTTTCTTGCTTCTCGCCCCATTCAAAGTTTCTCTCCTTTTGAGTCAAGAGAGCGAGTGGTTGTGCAATACGGGAGAAATTTTCGATGAATCTTCTATAGTAACCCGCCAATCCAAGGAATTGGCGGATCTCGGATGGCGTTTCGGGTCTTCTCCAATTCTTGACCGCTTCAATCTTGCTTGGGTCCACATGAATACCATCCTTGCTCACTACGTGACCAAGGAAGTGGACCTCTTCCAACCAAAACTCACACTTGGAGAATTTGGCATACAACTTCTCTTTTCTTAGTGTTGATGCAAGTTGATGTGACAACAGCAACTTAGATTTAATTGTGTCTTATTCATTTATATGTAATTGATAGATTATGGACTTCGTGTTTTAGTAATGATTGATTACATGTGTTGGGTGTTATATATATGTTTATATATGATGTTTGTTATGTATGTCATACAAGTACAAACATAATATATGTTACAGTTCTTGTACATAAAGTACTTGGAAAATAACTAAGCATAGATATTGATGGTATTTAGTACTAACGAAGATGATCTTCGTTGGGAACGAACGAAGATAATCTTCGTTTTATGGGCTGGGCTGCTAAGTTCGTAAGAACAAAGCCCAGCAAAGCCCAATATCGAATTGCAACATATATAAACGATTAGAAACCCTAAAGTGAGGTTCTTCCGATCCGTTTCATACACCCTTAGACGACTAAGATCGTTTGTAGCTTATAGCAAACGAATATAGTTCATATAAGGCAGATTATATTGATATAATTTGCTATATACACGATAACTAATCAAACTAGTTATCTCGTGAGGATTCCGCACTCACGACATAACAATAGACGATCTCGAGAGCGATCCGTAGCTATCGAGGGACTTACAAGTGGTATCAGAGCCTTTCGATATCTCATCGAAGGGTTGAGATCGTTTGTTTGATTGTTATTTTCTCTCAAAAATACCTCCCGAACCCCTTTCTGTCGTTAAGTTCGTTTGCCTTACGAACTTAGCGAAACGAATTTATTCAACGAAGTTAGGAACGAATTTAACTTAAATTCGTTCGAAATTCATCAAACGAAGATTGAAAACGAAGTTATCTTCATTTTCGTTTTGAATCTTCTACAAACGAATTTAGTCTCAAACGAAGTTAAGTTCGTTCAGATCCTTAGTCAACGAATTTACCTAACTTCGTTCAGAACCTTTGTTCACGAACTTAAGTTATCTTCGTACTGTTCTTGCTCTACGAATTTAAATCTATTTTCGTTCAGTTCTTATCTTCGTTCGTTTGAACAAGAATTTTCATTTATGGCTTCCTCATCTTCAGCCAACAATGCAGTTGCACAATACCTCAATTCTCTAGTTTACCATGATCATCTGGTAGGACGTACTAATTCTCCACCTAAGTTAGTTTCATTAGCTGACTTTTGGGCGTGGAGAGGTCGATTTGAAGATTTTATTCAACGAGAAGACTTAAACATGTGGATAATGATCACCGAAGGTTATGAGTGGCCCACTCTTACTGTAAACGGAGTTACTTCTACATACAAGGTGGGAGAATTAACAGGTGAAGAAAAGACTAACTATGCCATTGAAGTAAAGGCTCTCTCTACTCTTCGTATGTGCATTCCTCAAGAGTTGGTACACCTATTTCCTAAACAAGAATACAAGACTTCAAAGCAATTGTTCGATGCTATTGAAGCTCATTGTGAAGGTGATCCACTATTGAAGCAAAATAGAATTAAAATGCTGAAGAAACAATTTGATTGCTTCAATGCCACAAAGAATGAACAAGTTGAGGATCTTATCTTGAGATATCAACATCTTCTTGCTGAATTAGCTTATTTTGATCTCAGATACACTCCTACTGAGATAGTGGATAAATTCTTGGATGGTTTGCCGAAAGCTTACAGAGAATTTCGTCATGGATTGCAAGAAAGAACTGATTATGCATCCCTTCGTATTGACGGAGTTATATCCACTTTAAGAAACAGAGAAATGAAGGATAAGGTAAAAGATCTTCAAGACAACTTCACACAAGATCCATCTCTCTATCATGCCACTTTAAAAAATCCAACAGCTGATGTTAATGCTTTCTTTTCTGGAGTTGGTAATGCTAGGGAGACAGACAACTGTGGTCCACAAATGGATGGAGATGATTCTTCCGGGTTCATGGCTACTGATGCTGGTAACAAGGGAAAAAGGGCTAATGAAGGTGCAAAGACTGGAAATGTGAAGTTCGGAAACATTTCATCCTTTTCTGCTGGTTACAAGTCCATGCCTATGAATATGAAATCAGCTGAGGGTAGGATGAATGTATTTGCTGCAATGTGTGCTGCACATGAAGCTTTTGTTGCAGGAAGAATCACAGATCCAGCACTTATTGATGAAGATTATGACCAGATAGATCCAGATGATGTTGAAGAAATGGATCTGAAATGGCAATTGGCAATGATCACCAGGAGAGTACAAAAGTTTATGAATAGAACAGGAAGACAGCTTACTGGAGGTACTCAAGGATTTGACAAGTCAAAGGTAAAATGCTATAACTGCGAAGGTTTTGGACATTTTGCCAGAGAATGTCAACGGCCTAAGAGAGAGACAAATACTACTCCTGCACATCAAGATAGACGTGGTAATCGTCCGTTCAATCAAAATCCTACTAGAGCTCTTTTGTTGACTGATGATCCTACTACTAATGTAAATGGAAATGACAAGGCTGTTGTAGCTGTTCAACCAGATGGTTCTTATGTTTGGAATCTTCCACATGATGAGAACAATAACGCTTATTTGGCCGAAATTCTTGATGATATGGCTCAAATAGTTGATTCTCCCGATGATTTCTTGGACACCACAGTCTACCACAGTGAAGAGCAATTGTATGAAAATACTAACAATTCAAATGTGGAATCTGTTGCTGCTGGTGTATATGATACTGATTCCGAATCTGATGATGAATTAGAAGAAGTCAAGAACCTTGATGAAGTAAAAGCTACTGAAGAGGTGAAAGCAGCTGAGGTTAAAGATAATTCTGCTGCAGAAAAGGTTGAAAAGACTATTGAGGAGCAGATGCAAGAGTTTGAGATTCCAGCTGGCATGACTGTGGATGACTTTGTTGCTTACATGGCAGATTGCAAGGAGGCAGACCAACAGGTATCTTATTCTTTACATACTATTGTTCATGTTTGCAAAATTGTTAATCGCATGTTTGATGAACTTGATCAAAAGAATGAACAAATTAAGAAATTAGAATCTGTTATCAATATTGCTCATGATGAAAGAGATAAATTAATTAAAAAGGGTCTAACTGTTAATGATAAAGAAAAATTCTTCAAAGAAAAGATTAGATCCTTAGAGTCTGACATTAGAGCAATGAAAGATAAAGTAAATCAGTCCGTGGCCATAGAAAGAGTCAGTAGTGAAGCTTATTCCTTGTTAGCTAGGAAGTGTGCTACCGTAGAAAAGGAACTTGCTGATGCTAGGATAGAAATCTTGGAATTTAAGGCTAAATCTGATTCTGCTAGACATTCTGAGCTTTTAATGCATATGAAAAAGTTTGAGAATTCTTCCTCTAAGAGTCTTGAAACTAATAAGATCTCTTATAAAGATGTGCCTCCTCCTTTTAATAATAACTATACTCCTGTTGAACCTAATATTCCTGAAATCCTAATTCAACCTAGTGTTGTAGATGGTAAACCAAAAGACTCAATTTTCGAAGCAAAGTTGACTGAGGGAACAAAAGAGTCTAAAGGAGTTAGTTCTCAACCTAACAAGGAAGAGAAATTGAAAGTTGTTGTCGTAAATCAGTCTACTCCTTATGGTCAGAAAGACAGTATTGTACACTTTACACTTCATAAGAGTAATAGGGTTTATACTGAGTTAGAATTCCCATTAGAATCTATTGACCCTAAGAGGATTGATAAAGTCTGGGATGTTGTTATTGAGGATATGAAGAAATTAAGTCAGCAACGTCTCACTCCATTACCTAAGCAGTCTAGGATTAGAAAATCTGAAGATAACTTAGCCAGTAATGAAGAAGCAACTAAGGTTTTAAAGCACATCTTAATGCCTGCACTTAAGAAATCTTCAAGAAAAGATAAACTTGAGAAAGATGGTGCTAGGAAGTCTAGGATATCACCAACTAAGCAAGACCCTGAAAAGGAAAAACAAAGAAAAACAAGTAAGTCAGTGGACACTAGTGCTAATAATGAATCTGTAGGTACCGATAAAAAGGTAGATACAAACAAAAAGGTCAAGGTCCTCTCTTGCTTTGCTTGTCATGAGAAGGGTCATGTTTATAGTATATGTCCGAATAGACCACGAAGATCAGGTTCTCCTTCAAAGGCTTCCACCTCAGAAGGAAAAAGGGGGTTGGGTTATAATAAACAGGTTGATGAGTCTAATGTAAAATCTTCTCCAAAACCGTTTACTATACCTCAACGACGTGAATCTCCACTGAAAGGTTCCTCGAGAAATGTTTATAAGATTTCAAATCGTTTTCAAACACCTCCAAGACCTGATTGTTCTGTTCCTAAAAGTCAAAATTCATTCTATAATCAAATTCATTCGAGTGTTCGATCTTCTTATGGCCCTCATTCTCCTAGAACTTCTCCATCGAGAGTTCAGAAGTCTCCTCCTGTGAGAAGACGAATGAGAATCATGTTCTACCCACGGCTTCTAGCAATGGGTATTGGACTGAACTGATTCTAAGGGATGAGAAGGGACGACCCAAACCTCAGAAGGTTTGGGTCCCCAATGAAAACTAATTTCTCTCATTTTATGTGCAGGGAGTTCCTAGGAAACCAATCCATTTATGGTACCTTGACAGTGGATGCTCCAGGCACATGACAGGGGACAGGAAACTCTTGTCCAACTTTACTGGTATAAATGGGTCGTATGTTTGTTTTGCTGGATCCAAGGGCGGCAACATCACCGGTCAGGGAGATGTCGTCAATGGACAACTTACTCTAGAAAGAGTTAACTAT
This sequence comes from Erigeron breviscapus, assembly GCA_034093135.1. Taxonomy (NCBI): domain Eukaryota; kingdom Viridiplantae; phylum Streptophyta; class Magnoliopsida; order Asterales; family Asteraceae; genus Erigeron; species Erigeron breviscapus. The sequence goes on from CM067174.1 coordinate 27,510,327, forward strand.
GTGGAACAACTTACTCATAATCTAATGAGTGTCTCACAGATTTGTGACAAGGGCAACAATGTTCATTTCACAGAAAAGGAGGCATTCATCTTGAAGCCGGGTTTTGTTATTCCAGAAGATTGGATTATGCTCAGAGCTCCTAGGAAGAGAGACATCTATGGCTTAGTTTTAGGTGTTGATAATCCAACGGAGCCCCTCTGTTTGTTGAGCAAAGCAAATGAGTCTGAATCTCTCCTCTGGCATCGTAGAATGGGACATATCAACTTTCGGAAGATGAATGAACTTGTTAGTCTTGGATTAGTTGAAGGTGTTCCAGTTAAGAAGTTTGGGATGTG
>CM067174.1:27511661-27571309 GCA_034093135.1 Erigeron breviscapus
TTTAGGAAAAGATTAGATCCTTAGAATCTGACATTAGAGCAATGAAAGATAAAGTCAATCATTCTGTGGCTATAGAAAGAGTAAGTAGTGATGCTTATTCCTTGTTAGCTAGAAAGTGTGCTGCCGTAGAAAAGGAACTTGCTGATGCTAGGATAGAAATCTTGGAATGTTCCTTGGAACTGAGTTGACCAAAGTTGCTGGTAATGAAGGACTAGTGGTTGGGAAGCTGAATGAGCTGGTGATGACTTGCAACAAGGTGAGCTCTGCAATCAGAGAAGCCTTCAGGTTGACAAAGAGAGATGTGCAAGCTTCGGTGGTTGCGAACTTGACATCTAGTGTTGAGTTGTTGAAGCAAGAGTTTATGATAGTTGGAAATGAAGTTCATGAGTTGGTTCAGAAGCCAAGTGTCAATGAGAAAGAACTTGGAACTTCTATTAGTGCTGGTATTGTGAAAGATCTGAAGTCTGAGCTATCTCAGAATCTAGCTGCTCAGATTTTAGATTCTGTCTGTCAGAAAGTTGGTGAAGAGGTTAGAATGATGATTGCTGAACTGACCAAAGACACAAATGACAAGGTGGAAAGGCTGTAAATGAAGTAAAAGATACAGTTTCCAAGCTTGAAGGTTCAGTTCAGAATCAGTCAAAACAGTTAGAAGAAATTCTAACTCTTCTAAAGAAAGAAACTGTTGCTGCTCCTCCTCCCCCTGCTTCTTTTACTGAAGAAGATAGAAAGATGTTGAAGGACTTGAAAGATCAAGAAGCACTGAACCTTAGGTCTTCATTCAGACTAAAGGCTCAGTTTGCTACAATGGCAAAAGGTATTTGTGAGTGCCTAGAACAACAGAGTTGGGAACCACTGAAGGCAATTAAATCTACTGTTGATCTTTATGCTAGATTGCCTTCAGAGATTCCCAAAGGGGGAAGTGGTGTGCCTATTGGTTTGCTTGCTAGTACTCAAGAGATAATTGAAGCAACCAAGAAGCAAGCTGAGGGACCTTCTGGTAGTGCCTCAGTTCAGGGGGAACAACTTCAGAAAAAGGATAAGGGAAAAGGCAAGGTTCAAGAAGAAGAACCAAAGAAAAGTGCTAAGGGTTCTGGAATCATTGTTGGTGAAAATGTAGACGAGCAAGGTTATCCCTTACATAATCTTGAAGCTGATAGTAAGAAGTTGGAAACATTGCAAAAGCAGGTTTCTAACCAATTCATTATGTGGAGGGAGAACAAAGAAAGAGAAAGGGAACAACATCTAAAGATGGGGACCCTTGATCACATAGATGCTGCAGCTCTTGGGTTATCATTGGAAAGATATCAGAAAATTAAAAATGACCCAAGAGTGCAAAAGGCTATAGTTGATATGCTGGAATATGAGTGTGGGATGAACTACTCTCCTCTGGAACAAAAGTTGGAAAGTCTGACCTTTAAGTTGTCCATTGAAGACTTAAAGAAAAATAGAGAAAAAAGAAATGGCGATAAAAAGGAAGGAAATTCTGGCCGAAGTTCAGAATGTTGAGAAAGAGTTGCTCAGACCAACCTCTAAACCCAAAGTGACTGGACCTAGATCATCAAGAAAGAGTGTTCGTGATGCTGATCTTTCTACCTTCAAACCAATGTCTGATGATGCTGTTGAAATTCAAAGAAAACATGAAAGGGATCAATATGAGCATTACATGAAGCATCGATCTCATCCAGCCAAGATAGTTGATATGGAAGTAACAAAAGTTGATGGATTGAAGCTTTTTGACTTGGTTGTTAAAAGAGAAGGAAGGGCAGCTGAAGAATACCATCAGGTTTCAGTGCACGAGTTTGGGATTTCTGAGCACAGGGAGATGATCCAGGTTCTGAAAGGGAAACCAAAATCTGCCTTGACTGGTGCATGGTTAGCAAGAATACAACAAAAGATGCAAACCAAGGTGGAAATTGAAAGCAGATTGTTTGGCAAAAAGGATCATTCTCCACTGAAGAGAAAACCTACTGAGGCACCTTCTGGTTCAAGGCCTGCCAAGAAGTAGTTTTCTTTTCAGATTATCATGTACTTGTAAAGAATTTACATTTGTAACTATCATTTCAGTTTGTATATATATGTTGCATTTTGTAATCAATAAGTAGATGATAGGTTTAAGTTAGAAAACCACAAGTAAAATTCTGAGACATCAATGATCTATAAGATGTACTTAGAAAACTTTTACAACTTAAACAAAACTTGCATTTCAGACTTACAAACATGTATAGATAGAAGTCTGAGATGCATGCACTATTTCAGAACAAATAGGGGGAATTTGTTAGGTCGGAAATTGACCAAGTATAATTTGTTCAGAAATAGCTTGAAGTTTAGTGAAGACATTTGTACAGAATTTTGAGGTGTCTCAGAATTCCTTCACTGAAGCTTCACTTCAGTTCAGATCGAGATAAATCTGAAGCATTCATTCTGAAGTCAAAGACTGAAGTATGAAGAAGAGAATCATCTCAGAAGCGAGCAAAAGAGTGATTCTACCAGATCAAGACTGAAGCATCTCAGTGTAAAGTATTTACAACACTTTACACTGATTACGAGGAAGACTTTTACTTTACACCTTTATCCGGTTAATAGATTTATCTATTAACAAAAGGTACAAAGTATAGGCTTAGAACCTAGTACTATAAGTCACATCAAGTGACTTATATACTCTTCCAAGTGCAGCATGTAAGGAATTATGGTTTAATTCCTTAAATGCTCACAACCACATTTGTATGATCTTGTCCACATCATCATGGACTTGGTCTATAAATACAAAGTCTTCTCACAACTTGCAAAGGGCTTGAAACTTTAGCATTGCAACTTGTGAGATATACTCTAAGTAAACTTACGAGTATTTCCAAGTTAATTAGATCACTTGTATTTCAGGATTGTTTAGATACTTACACTTGGGTGTTTATCTTTGTTCCGCAACAATCCTTGTATTTGTTTATACATCAATAAATCAAATACATTGAAAAGAAAACAACGTGTCTCAATGCTACATACTTGATTATATTTATATATATCCTTATATAGTTTCTGCCATTTGTTCTTGCATTTTTATATCTAGTTAATTGTTTCTTGTTATCCATATCTGGATCGTAAACTGAACTTGTCCATCAAGATCAGTTGTACTTGCCAGTCGGGTTTGTTATTCATCTATATATTTGGGACTCACAATATATATAATAACATATAATAACATTCTTCATATTTATATACGTGTATATATATATATTTGTATACTTTATAATGGTTCAAACTACTTGTTCATATAAATATGACATATATTTGTGTTTGTAGTTGTGTATATGTGTGTAAGAGTTTTCATTTATATGAAAAATGAAAAAACGCAAAAGGTGCCTTGATAATTCCTTTGAAAGTTCCAACGACTTTTCAAGGAGCAGTTTATTTTTTGCTTTTTAATTTCCGACTTAACAACCCTCGCATCTATAAACAAGTTTTTGCACATAAACATAGACATATCTAAATGTTTATGCATGATTTTTTGTACATTAATACGTAGATAGTATACATATGTGTATCTTTGCAACTTTAGAGTACTTGCGAATATGTATGTCTTGTATATATACGTGCACATATATATATATATATTAATGGTTTAAGCTATTTTTCATACATATAATATGTATATATGTATATATACGTGCACACATATATATATATATATTTAATGGTTTAAGCTATTTTTCATACATATAAGACATATATTTGTGTTTGTAGTTGTGTATATGTGTGTAAGAGTTTTCATTTATATGAAAAATGAAAAAACGCAAAAGGTGCCTTGATAATTCCTTTGAAAGTTCCAACGACTTTTCAAGGAGCAGTTTATTTTTTGCTTTTTAATTTCCGACTTAACAACCCTCGCATCTATAAACAAGTTTTTGCACATAAATATAGACATATCTAAATGTTTATGCATAATATTTTGTACATTTATGCGTAAATAATATACATATGTGTATGTTTGCAAGTTTAGAGTATTTGTGAATGTGTATGTCTTGTCTATATACGTACATATATATGTATATTTAATGGTTCAAACTATATTTTGATATAAATAAGAAATATATTTGTTTTTGTAGTTGTGTATATGTGTGTAAGAGTTTTAAATTATATAAAAAGTGGAAAAACGAAAAAGTTCCTTGCAAATTCCTGTAAACCTTTCAAGGAATTTCCAACGGAAGTTGAAAAATAAAATAAAATAAAAGTCGTGCTTGAATATCTGTTGAAAAACTTTAAGGAACTTCCAAGGAAAAAAAAAATCTTACTGTTAAATTTTTATTAAAAAAAACACACTTATATCCATATGTTTGTTAGGGTTTCAACAATTTATCAAACAGACAGCCTACAACTTTTCATCCCCTCCATCATGTAACTTTTCAACAACCATTTCTTTGATTCATAGCTCGATCCAACACCCATAAATCTGAATTAAAAAACCCTAACATGTAGAAATTCGACATCCATCCTAGATCTGGATTTAATACCAGCTGTACCAAACAACTCGAATTTTATTCAAGTAACATCTCCATCTTCGAGTTTCATTCAAACAACACCAAAAAACCAGCAACATCTTAACACAAACGTTATTGAGATCTTCGAGCAACACCAAAAATCGTCTTTGTCATCTTCTTACGACATCTTCAAAACACTGCTGCCATCAGTAACCCGCCATTGCCATCAGTTTCCCACCCCCTTCATCTTTAATCAACTAAAGGTTACTAATTCTTCTACTTATCTTGATGAAATACATTTTTGCTTATTATTTTTTTTGTGTGTTTTTTCTTGAAATTAACCAAGTACAGTATGTAGTTTTCTCTTCTTAATGTGGCTAATGATGTAAATTATATGCTACATTATATTTAGGCACTAAAATTAAACAGAAAAATGAGACTAATAATGTATTTTAGTTTTTGACCTTCATTTGTGGCAGATAGTTGTAGATATATAAATGACATGCATAAAATTCATATGTAATGGTTATGTCTTGCTTGTAGTTTTAACTATGTCGGCACTTAGGGATAGAGAATGGATGTACAAACGGCTTACTCATGACGGTTATCTACATGACGATTACTTGCTTAAGATAGATGAGTTTCTAGACATAGCGTTTTCTAATGAGGAACATGTTGAAAAGAAAAGTGTACGTGGGACCATAGTACGTAGTATCAAGTGTCCTTGTATAAGTTGTGGAACTACTTACTATAGAGTAAGAGATGTTGTTAAAGCTCACTTGATAAGAAAAGGATTCATGCACGGTTATACAATTTGGTGGGCACATGGTGAAACCGACAATACATTTCACGTGGGAGAGTGTTCCAATCCCATAAGAAATGATGATGAAGATGTTGACGGTTGTAGACAAATGGTGCTGGATATCATGTATCCAACTTTTCACCCAAATTTGGGTTCAAATATGTTTGAAGAACATGTTCCAAATCCAACTGCTAAAAGATTTTATGAAATGTTAAAATCTTCTGATAAGCCTTTGTGGGATGGGTGTGAAGGTTGGTCAAAGTTAGAAGCTGCCACGAGGTTGCTACATTTAAAATCAGAATGTAATATACCGGAGTCAACCTTTAATAAGATTCTTTCTAGCTTTAAAAGCATGCTACCAAAGGACAATACACTACCTGAGAATTTCTACCAAACGAAAAAGAGTTTAAAAGAACTTAATCTCTCAAAAGTTAAGATTGATGCTTGTAAAAACCATTGCATGTTATTTTATAAAGAATATCTTAATTTAGCGAACTGTCGATGGTGCGGGGAGTCTCGTTACAAAAGTGGTGGACGCGTTGCCAACCTGGTTTTGACTTACATGCCAATTGCTCCAAGACTCCAAAGGTTGTATATGTCAAAAAAGACGGCTAAAGAGATGATTTGGCATTCTACTCACCAAACAATTCCGGGTAGCATGGTACATCCTAGCGATAGTAAGGCTTGGAAGCATTTTGACCAAACTAATCCGTTTTTTGCTGAAGAGGTTCGAAATGTTCGCCTTGGATTATGCACGGATGGTTTTAGTCCAATGAACTCAAATTCAAGTCCGTATTCTTTATGGCCGGTCTTTCTTACGATCTATAACTTGCCTCCATGGATGTGTTTGAAAGATTCGTACGTTGAATTGTGTTTGGTTATTCCTGGAAAAAAGAGCCCGGGTCAAAATTTGGATGTTTTCTTGAGGCCGCTGATAGATGAACTAATGGTGTTGTATGATCTTGGTGTCGAAACATTTGATGCTTATTGTAAAGAAAATTTTACACTAAGAGCTATATTGTTGTGGACAGTTAGCGACTTCCCGGCGTATGCAATGTTGTCTGGCTGGAGCACACATGGACGCTTAGCTTGTCCACACTGCATGGGTGATGTGGAATCCTTTCAGTTAGATAACGGTGGTAAACCATGTTGGTTTGATTGCCATCGCAGAAATTTACCCATGACACACCCTTTTCGACGTGATAGAAAAGGATTTAAGGCTGAAAAAATGGCCAGGTCATCAACTCCACCACCCGAGCTAACCGGATTACAAATCTGGGAGCAAGTTCGTGACATACCGCCTGTATATGAAGGTGTTCCATATAATCCAAAGAATAGAAAACCTCCTGGTTTTGGGATAACTCATAATTGGGTTAAGAGAAGTATTTTTTGGGAGTTGCCATATTGGCACACTTTGTTAATCCGACACAACCTTGATGTAATGCACATAGAAAAAAATGTTTTTGAGAATCTTTTTCAAACTGTTATGGACACTTCAAAAACGAAAGACAATATCAAGGCAAGGAAGGATGTCGAGTTGTATTGTGATCGTCCGATGTTGCATATTTATCCTAGTGGAAACAATAAGTTTATGAAACCAAAGGCATCATATGTTTTAACCAAGCCACAAGTGAAAAAAGTAGCTGAATGGTTAAAGAAGAAAGTTAAATTTCCGGACGGGTATGCTTCAAACATAGGTGGATGTGTAAATCTTAAAGATTGCACCTTTTACAGTTTAAAAAGTCATGACTGCCATGTGTTGATGCAACGATTGCTTCCTATTGCATTAAGAGGGATGATACCGAATGTGATATGGGATGCCATAACCGAATTGTGTACATTCTTTCGTGTATTATGTTCGAGGGTTTTACACATTGAAGACCTAGAAACGTTGCAAGAAGGTATTGCTGTTACAATTTGCAAATTGGAAAAAGTATTCCCACCTGCTTTCTTTGACTCAATGGAACACCTTGTAATACATTTAGCATGTGAAGCTGTCATTGGCGGTCCTGTGCAATATAGATGGATGTATCTTTATGAGAGGTATTGGCTGTCTATTTATTCTGTTCACATTAAGAAACTCATATAATTGCTAACACCTATTTTTAACCCTTTTTAGGAAACTTGGGTCATTGAAAAGAACTATCAGAAACAAAGCAAGAGTTGAGGGTTCTATTGTTGAGTCTTACCTCGTAAATGAGCTTTCAACTTATTGTTCCTTATATTTTGAGCCGACGGTGGAAACACGACTTAATCGAGAGCCTCGGAACTTTGCTCCCGAGATTTCTAGTTTGGGAGAAACTGATCATCGATTAAGCATCTTTAAAGTTCCGTCTAAGAGATTATTTGATAAGGGTGGGAAAAAAAGATTCTTATCTGATGAAGAGATGCACAAGATTCACACTTATATCTTGCTTAATTGTGAAGAGGTTCACTCATATATATGGCTATTTGATGAATGGGTAAGAGAAACACAACCATTAATTGAAGAAAGGGCACTTGATGTTTATAGAGAACAGAAGTTTTCTGAGTGGTTTGAGAGTCATGTAAGCATACTGTTTATTAAATTTATTATAACTTTGATGGTCTAGTGTCGGCAAAAGCATAACATAGATTGATTTGTTATTGTAGGTTAAGCAAGGCTTAAATGATATCAATGAAAGCCTGAAAGATCTAGCATATGGGCCCATACGTGAAGTTCGATCATATAATGGGTATTTTGTCAATGGCTACAAGTTTCACACCGTGGCACATGGTAATAGGCATGTCACATACAATAGTGGGGTATGCGTTAAAGGGTCTACTTATAACGAGGTCGAAAGTGACTACTACGGATTGTTAGAGGAGGTTTTAGAGGTTGAATATGCTAGTGATTTAGGGAGTTGTGTGGTTGTCTTGTTTAAGTGTCGTTGGTTTGATCCTATTGATGGAGTTAGGGTCAACCAAAAACATAATATGGTTGATGTTAAATACAAGTCCAAGGGATGCATTAATGACCCATTTGTCCTAGCGTCTCAAACAGAACAAGTGTATTATGTCGAGTATCCTTCTATGACCAAAGATTTGAAAGATTGGTGGGCAGCTGTCAAAACGAAGCCAAGGGGTGTATACGAAGTAGCAGAACAAGTCAGTGAGGTAGATGACGATGAAAACATAGATGGAGAACATTTCTTTCAAGAGAATGAAAGATTAATTTGTACAGGTATAGATGAGGATATGCAACCTGTTTGTCTTGTACAAGGAGGGGCGGAAGAAATTGGCAATACTGGTGATGACAATACTAATGTGGATGGCAATGAGGAAGCTGAGTTTGATGACGTAGATGTAAATTCAGACGAGGATGGTGATCCATATGAATCAGATGATTTTTCTGACTAATTAATGTATATATTATGTTGTATGCATGTTAATCTTTAATTAAGTTCGTTTTTTATTCCAACTATATATGAACACTTGTATGCTGAGGTATGATTTACAATTATATAACTCTTTATTGTTGTAATGCAGGTTGTTGTTTGCTTCAGCCCCATTTCAAAGTTCCAGCCGGTTTTTACTCGTTTATACTTTAGGTATGATTATTAGATGCTCTTTATTTATGTAACTTGTCTTTAAAAACTATGATATTTAATTAGTCTTATTATTTATTTTAGGCATCATGGCTTCTGGTGGAGGTAGTGTAGTTCGTGGAATAGATCGAGGAGGTAGCACGGGTCGAGGAGGTGGCACGGGTCGAGGAGGTAGTACGGGTCAAGGTGGTACCGGGTCGAGGAGGTGGTACGGGTCAGGAGTGGTACTGGTCTAGGTAGTGGTACTGGTCTAGGTAGTGGTACTGGTCTAGGTAGTGGTACTAGTCGAGGTGGTGGTACTGGTCCAGTTGGTGGTACAATTCAAGGAGGCGGCACAGTTCCAACAAGTAGCACAGGTCAAGGAGGTAGTATAAGGTCGAGGAGGTAGCATAAGTCGAGGAGGTAGCACGTCAGGAGGTACAAAGCAGGAGGTAGCAGGTCGAGGAGGTAGCATAAGTCGAGGAGGTAGCATAAGTCAGGAGGTAGCATAGGTCGAGGAGGTAGCATAAGTCGAGGAGGTAGCATAAGTCGAGGTAGGGGATCCTTTAGTAAAGGCAGGGGTATAAGTGGCAGCAATGGTTGTGGGCGTGGCACCGAGACATCAGATTGTCATGCTAGTCATGGTTCGTCTCATCATGTCGGCCCTCGTGTATTTAATTCTGGTAGTCCTAGGAAATCTTATAATCATACTAGTCCAGGTGTATCTCGTCATACCAGTCTTAAGAATGTTAGTCCTGGTGTATCTGATCATGGTAGTCCTATCGTACCTGATAATGCTAGTCCTAGTGTATCTCAGTATGTTAGTCCCAATGTATCTCATAACGAAGGTTTAGATAATATGGACATGGAAGATGAATATTTTGAGGAAGAAACGTCACAATTTGTCGAGGAGGATTCGAATGTTGTAGAGCAACCACTTACAAATCCATCAAATCGTATAGAAATTTGGCTTATTGGCGAAGAGTATGTATATAGTTCATAATCTATAATATCTTTGATCATATTATATCAAGATTAATTATCTCGAAATGATTTCATAAATTGTGAATGTAGGTTTGGAGACCCAAAGGTTGGCCGCAAGGCAATATCAATTTTAAGGAGCATGTTCAACGGGCCGTGGGCTACATGGGCTGATGTCGAGCCTGGTTATGTTGACAAGCTGTGGCGGCGGTTCCAGGTTATTACTTTCTACTTGTTGACCTGTATTTATCAGTAAAGATTGATGAATATCCTCAAGAAATATACTTTTATGTGCAGAATTATTATTATTGGGGAGTTGAAATCCATGAACAAGTTCGTCATGCATGGAATAAACACATGCAACTTCGATTTTATAGTGTTACCCAAGGGGCCAGGGCGTATGCAAAGAAAAAGGCATTTGAAGATGATGGTGTCGTATTAGAGGATGATTTATCTGTTCTTATTCCCTATAAACCGAACTGGATCAAACATGAGCATTGGGTCACACTCATTGAGCAAAAATGGAACAACACTAAGTGGAAAAAAAAGTCAGCAGTGAATTTCAAAAACAGAACAACTTTAGTAGATGGGCATATGGCGAAACATTCTTGCGGATCTGTAAGCATTGCTCAGACTAAACATCGGTTGGTAAGATATCTAGACTTTGTAATATTTTGATTATTACTAATTACGCTAGAATTTCGTTTATTGTCTTATACTAATTGTTGTCTTTTAAAAATTATATTAACAACCACTTATAAAGGAAAAGAGACTCAAGCACTCTATAACTTTCGTTGAGCTGTTAACATATTGTCATTCAAAGAAAGGGACCAGGCTTACTGAGAGGGATCCATTAGACAAAACACCACCTGTGTTTCATGACCCGAGGGCCCAAAGTTTGCTGGTAAGTTTAGTCAATTACTTGAATTAGTTATCATCCTATTAATTAGTTATTTAATCCGTTGCTGTTTTGTTGCTGTTTTTGTTGTTGTTTTGCTGTTTAGCTGTTTAGTTGCTGTTTTTGTTGTTGTTTTGCTGTTTAGTTGCTGTTTTTGTTGTTGTTTTGCTGTTAAATTGCTGTTTTTGTTGCTGTTTTGCTGTTTAGTTGCTGTTTTTGTTGTTGTTTTGCTGTTTAGTTGCTGTTTTTGTTGTTGTTTTGCTGTTAAATTGCTGTTTTTGTTGTTGTTTTGCTGTTAAATTGCTGTTTTTGTTGTTGTTTTGCTGTTAAATTGCTGTTTTTGTTGTTGTTTTGCTGTTTAGTTGCTGTTTTTGTTGTTGTTTTGCTGTTTAGTTGCTGTTTTTGTTGTGTTGTTGTTTTGCTGTTTAGTTGCTGTTTTTGTTGTTGTTTTGCTGTTTAGTTGCTGTTTTTGTTGTTGTTTTGCTGTTAAATTGCTGTTTTTGTTGCTGTTTAGATGTTAAATTGCTGTTTTTGTTGTTGTTTTGCTGTTTAGTTGCTGTTTTTGTTGTTGTTTTGCTGTTTAGTTGCTGTTTTTGTTGTTGTTTTGCTGTTAAATTGCTGTTTTTGTTGCTGTTTAGATGTTTTTGTTGCTGTTTTTGCTTTTTTGTTACTGTTTTTGTTGTTGTTTTGCTGTTAAATTGCTGTTTTTGTTGTTGTTTTGCTGTTTAGTTGCTGTTTTTGTTGTTGTTTTGCTGTTTAGTTGCTGTTTTTGTTGTTGTTTTGCTGTTAAATTGCTGTTTTTGTTGTTGTTTTGCTGTTTAGTTGCTGTTTTTGTTGTTGTTTTGCTGTTTAGTTGCTGTTTTTGTTGTTGTTTTGCTCTTTAACTGTTTTTGTTGTTGTTTTGCTGTTAAATTGCTGTTTTTGTTGTTGTTTTGCTGTTTAGTTGCTGTTTTTGTTGTTGTTTTGCTGTTTAGTTGCTGTTTTTGTTGTTGTTTTGCTGTTTAGTTGCTGTTTTTGTTGTTGTTTTGCTGTTAAATTGCTGTTTTTGTTGCTGTTTAGATGGTTTTTGTTGTTGTTTTGCTGTTTAGTTGCTGTTTTTGTTGTTGTTTTGCTGTTAAATTGCTGTTTTTGTTGTTGTTTTGCTGTTTAGTTGCTGTTTTTGTTGTTGTTTTGCTGTTAAATTGCTGTTTTTGTTGTTGTTTTGCTGTTTAGTTGCTGTTTTTGTTGTTGTTTTGCTGTTTAGTTGCTGTTTTTGTTGTTGTTTTGCTGTTAAATTGCTGTTTTTGTTGTTGTTTTGCTGTTTAGTTGCTGTTTTTGTTGTTGTTTTGCTGTTTAGTTGCTGTTTTTGTTGTTGTTTTGCTGTTAAATTGCTGTTTTTGTTGTTGTTTTGCTGTTTAGTTGCTGTTTTTGTTGTTGTTTTGCTGTTAAATTGCTGTTTTTGTTGTTGTTTTGCTGTTTAGTTGCTGTTTTTGTTGTTGTTTTGCTGTTAAATTGCTGTTTTTGTTGTTGTTTTGCTGTTTAGTTGCTGTTTTTGTTGTTGTTTTGCTGTTTAGTTGCTGTTTTTGTTGTTGTTTTGCTGTTAAATTGCTGTTTTTGTTGTTGTTTTGCTGTTTAGTTGCTGTTTTTGTTGTTGTTTTGCTGTTAAATTGCTGTTTTTGTTGTTGTTTTGCTGTTTAGTTGCTGTTTTTGTTGTTGTTTTGCTGTTTAGTTGCTGTTTTTGTTGTTGTTTTGCTGTTTAGTTGCTGTTTTTGTTGTTGTTTTGCTGTTTAGTTGCTGTTTTTGTTGTTGTTTTGCTGTTAAATTGCTGTTTTTGTTGCTGTTTTGCTGTTTAGTTGCTGTTTTTGTTGTTGTTTTGCTGTTTAGTTGCTGTTTTTGTTGTTTTGCTGTTAAATTGCTGTTTTTGTTGCTGTTTTGCTGTTAAATTGCTGTTTTTGTTGTTGTTTTGCTGTTTAGTTGCTGTTTTTGTTGTTGTTTTGCTGTTTAGTTGCTGTTTTTGTTGTTGTTTTGCTGTTAAATTGCTGTTTTTGTTGCTGTTTTTGTTGTTGTTTTGCTGTTTATTGCTGTTTTTGTTACTGTTTTTGTTGTTGTTTTGCTGTTAAATTGCTGTTTTTGTTGTTGTTTTGCTGTTTAGTTGCTGTTTTTGTTGTTGTTTTGCTGTTTAGTTGCTGTTTTTGTTGTTGTTTTGCTGTTAAATTGCTGTTTTTGTTGTTGTTTTGCTGTTTAGTTGCTGTTTTTGTTGTTGTTTTGCTGTTTAGTTGCTGTTTTTGTTGCTGTTTTGCAGTTTTTTGTTGCTGTTTTTGTTGTTTATTATTGCAGAATTGTAGTTCTTTTGTTGTACAAGTATGGTATTTTATGCTCTTAGTAGTTTAGAATTAGGGATATGTTTTTGCTTCAGAATTACGTCTAAGATAAGTGGAACATTGCTTAACTTAAGCATAGTCTAAGATAAGTTGAATTAGTTTATTGTCTCAATTCTAGTATCCAAGTCTCTGCAATAAAGATGGTTTTTTTTTCCACATAATATTGCAGCTGCTATTGTTGTCTTGAAGTTATTAAAAATAGTCTAGTCATTTGTTGTCAATTGCCATGTGATATGATTTTATTTAGTTGTTTTATAACATATTGCTCTATAGATTTTAGTACAGGCTGTTTGGTTATTTAACATATGTGTTATATCTCGTTTTCAGGTTCGTACTCTGATGGCAACGGTTGAGCGACAACAGAAAGAGATGGAAGAACAACGAGAACTTGTAGAGAAAGCAACATTAGCCGTTGAAGAACAAAAGGAGTTGACAAAACAACAACTAAAGGAAGTGGAGGATAAGTATAACGCCTTTACCGTAATGATGCTTAAAAATTATCCACCTCTTAGCTAGTATCTAGTATTATTATTGGTAACATTAAACGTTGTTATGTCTTTTACTACTAGCTAGTATAGTATTAGAAACGTTAAACATGGTAGCTTGGAATATGTAGTCGTATTTGATGCTTTTGAAGGTTTAATGCAATTTCATGTATCTTAAAAGTTTGCGTGGTTACAATTGTGTATTGAGGATTTAGTTTTAGTTTCATATAATTTCAATATTCTGGAAATATGAGAAGAAAAAAACAGCTATATTCTAAAAATACTGAAAGGTTTTCAAAGGATTTCCAAGGAGGTTATTAAGGAATTTTAAAGGAAATCGAATCAAGGAAATTGCAAGGACAAATTACCAAGGAAATTTCAAGGACTCATTACCAAGGGATTTTAAAGGATGAGTTTTGTAAGGATTTTTCAAGGAAATATTTATTAAGGAAGTTTCAAGGAAGGCTTTTCAAGGCTTGGGCCCTTAGAAATTCCTTGATAATTGGTCCTTGAAAACGCGTTGGAAATATAAGAACTCCTTGAAAATTCCGTTTGCAAGGAAACTTTTTCCAACGACCAGATTTCCTTGGAAAATTGTCTAAAACGTCCGTTTTCAAGGAGCTTCCAAGGAAAAAACTCCTTTATAAATTTTATTTTTCTAGTAGTGGAAGTCTCTGCAGTTGAACCCTTATAACCCTAGCATTCCCTTGGTATTTACCCTTCATGGCATCCCAAATTTCTTTTGCAGTCTTCTTTTTAGTCATCGTCTTTAGAATTTGCTTGTCAATTGATTGAAACAAGTAATTCTTAGCCTTCAAATCTTTCAATCGCATTGCCTCCAGTTGTGTGCGCTGAGCGGCAGTGATTTGTTCTCCCTCACCAGGTTCATCAAATCTTGGTTCAATCACCGTCCAGTACTCCTTTGATCTCAGCAACGTTTTCATCACCATGCTCCAATGGTCATAGTCACCATCAAACTTTGGAACCGTTGGAGCTTGAAAACCTGTCTACTCTTCAGCCATGGAGGCAGTTTCTCTCGTCTTTCACTATTCTCTCTCTCCCAGTGTTTGCGCTCTGATACCACTTGTAAAGAGGTATCACACAATAGACTCACAATTTCTGGTGCTTCATTCATTCAACCTCAAAGCTATTAAATAGCAATACAAAAGATAACTGACTCTCAACATCTACCACTAACATCCATGTTCTCCTATAAACTAGGACAACATCAAAGACTCGATCAAATCCCAACTGAAAGATAAATACTAGGTAAATCAAATAAACAAACGTGCTGACACACTAATGGACACAAACAAAGACATGGGCCAGGTCCAGAGCCCAAAATAAACTTACTGAAATGGACAACAAGAAGCACCAATAAGCCCATTACACTGGAGTCAAATTTTGTCTAGAGCAAACTAATTCTTAATCCACATTTGATTTAATATGCATTTAAATATATCTATGCAATGTTGTACAATCTCGTTTTCATATCTGGAATACTTCATACAATTCAAAATTTATACCTT
Source organism: Erigeron breviscapus (assembly GCA_034093135.1). NCBI lineage: Eukaryota > Viridiplantae > Streptophyta > Magnoliopsida > Asterales > Asteraceae > Erigeron > Erigeron breviscapus. The sequence continues at coordinate 27,526,734 of CM067174.1, forward strand.
CTTATCTGAAATACTTCATGCGATTCAAAATTTTTTCCTTCTTGACACGGTACTTCGTCTTCTCACAAAGGAAAAATCATTTCATACACATGTGTTGCCTCTGAATGTCCCTTGACTGGTTTTTTTAAATACTCAAGTTCATATTCAATCCTTGCTAGCTTACAAAAATTCATACAATGCAAAAACTAAACAACTTACCGATACCACATACATGTATCGCAACTTGAAACTTCTGCATTCTCGTTGTCAAGACTCCAACTCCTCCAAAAACCGACTTTCATGGCCTTGTTCTTGACATCTTGTGTTATCTTTTCCAGAGTAATCCAATTCTTAATCCACATTTGATTTAATATGTATTTAATTTTAACTCTGCAACGTTGTACCATCCGATTTCCCTCTCTTGAATACTTCATGCGATTGAAAACATTTTTTCCTTCTTGACACGGTACTTCGTCTTCTCACAAAGGAAAAATCATTTCATACACATGTGTTGCCTCTGAATGTCCCTTCTTGACTGTTTTTTTTTTAAATTCTCAAATCTATATTCGATTCTAGCTAGCTTAAAAAATCTCCATATGTAAGAGTGCAACATCAATAAATTCATGAGAGATCTTGAATAATATAATTAGCTAACAAATTAATGCTATAGATCGTTCTTAATTACCATTCGATGTCTAAATAGTGCCTCAGGGTTTCCTTTTTCAAAGCAATAAATTAGGAAAGAAACACTCGACTCAGTGGAAACCAAGGCATTACTGCAAACTTATCTTGTGAAATAGTCTGGTAGATAGAGTCATCCTTTGTTGCGTTGAGCAGAGCCTTGCAACTATATAATTATACAATGCAAATTTGTAGCTAGGTTAGATGCAATATATATGCATGAATTAAACTATTTTACACTATATTAATAAGATTGAATATCCATGTTCGTTTGCTTGGCTTCTTTTTTGAAGTCTTGATTTTCTATTTCTCTTGTTTATATAACTATATATAGGAAACTATATATGTCTTAAGTCATAATAATGTACGATAAAAAACAAATAAGGTCATCACAAATTTATAAGTAACAACCTTAGTTTAGCTTTAAATGACTATCAAACGAATCTGAAGCAACACGAATTAGTATGTCGACTAGAATATCTCTTGGAGGTGACCCGAATGTCGTCTTCTTGGATTGAAGAACAAATTTCCCAACTTGGTTTTCTTCATGTTTATGACTACTGAAACTCATACTGTCATTTCAAATTTTTCTTGATCATTTTGAAACACCAATTGTTGCTAATCTCTTGAGGAAGCTTAATTATCTTTAAAAGAATTTACATATGAATTCACACTGTTAGGTCAAAAATCGACCAAGTATAATTTGTTCAGAAATAGCTGAAGCTCAGTGAAGAATACTTGTACAGAATTCTGAAGTCGTTCAGAATTAGTTCACTGAAGCTTCACTTCAGTTCAGATCAACGTATCAGAATACCATTCAGCTGAAGTCAAAGACTGAAGTTTGAAGAAAGAGAATCAGCTCAGATGTGGAGCTCAGAAGTTGATTCTACCTGATCGAATACTAAAGCATCTCAGTGTAAAGTACTTACAACACTTTACACTGATTACGAGGAAGCCTTCTGTTGAGTCCCAATGTCAATTGTAAATTTAATGATGACAAATCTGACCTATAAACACTTAGTAATCTTTTGGTTCTTGTAATCTGATCTGGGTCAGACTAAGCTGACACAGCTTATGATCTGTCTCTGACCCAGATCATGCTTCATACTTGTAATTGTAATATCTTATGGAAGCAAGTGTTATTCAAGCTGCATCAAATTATATTAGCATTCAGTCCAAGTCGAAGAGGAGGATTGAAGATAGAAGACCAAGATGTTAGTGGAAGACAGCTTGGGATTAGCAGTCAGCTTGGAAACACTTAGGCAGATTGGTGCCTTGACAAATGGCCCAATCTGTGTCTGACAATCTGTGAGTCCCTCGATAGCTATGGATCGCTCTCGAGATCGTCTATGGTTATGTCGTGAGTGCGGAATCCTCACGAGATAACTGTTTGATTAGTTATCTATTATATTGCTAATTATAAGTGTATAATCAGCCTTATATTGCACTATATTCGTTTGGTATATGTCACAAACGAACTTAGATGCTTTAGGTGTGTGTGATATATCGACTGGCTTTTTCAATTTAGGGTTTCCAATCGTTTATATACGTTTATAATCGATATTGGGCCTGCTGGGCTTTGTTCTTACGAACTTAGCAGCCCGGCCCATCAAACGAAGATAATCTTCGTTTGAGCATAACGAAGTTTATCTTCGTTAGCTGTAATCCGTTTGTTATTTTCCAATTACTTAACATATAAGGAACCTAACATATATTACGTTTGTTCTTGTATATCATACATAACAACCATCATATATAAACATATATAAAACACCAAAACATGTAATCAATCATTACTAAAACATGAAGTCCATAATCTATCAATTACATATAAATGAATAAGACATAATCAAATCTAAGTTGCTGTTGTCACATCAACATGCATCAACAAACTCCCCCTTGACAGCAGCATCTTCGATTTCTTCAGTCTTAAAAAAAAATCTTCATCATCCATCAAATAACAATCGTTTGCTATTTGCATGGATATTTTCATGTAAGCAAACTTGGAGAATCTTACGATATTTATCTTCTTCATTCTTCCAGAATGGTAAAAATGAGCATTCAGTATCGTACAATTTTCTCTGATCATTTCTTGAGAAATTCACCAACTGCATTGGATCATACATTCTTCTCAACAAAATCTTCTTCTTTGAGTCTGCATACATCTTAGCTTCACCAGAATTTCGATCAATCTCCCAATTATCCAGTTTATCCAAGACATCTTGTGCCCATTTCTTGGCAGGGACTTTGATCATGCACTTGATATCACGCTGAATATACTCAATGCTTTTGTCTGGCTTCACCACTTTCTTCTTTCTTCTTGGCTCAATATGAAACTTCGGTTTCTCTGAATCTTTCATATTCAATCTCAGCCTGAAATCTTCATGAAGCTTCTTACCAAGAACATCAGCAAGACCGTACTCACTTGGATTGATAATCCAATTGTTTCCTAGTTCATGTAAATCTTCCTCACATAAACTTCTGAAATGTCTTTCTTTCCATGCTAAATACTGACAACCTTCTGGTCTTTTAAGAACAAATAGCTTCAGTTCTTCATCATAAAACCAACTCCAGATTATTGTCTTGTATTTTGCAGCATCTTTGTCTGAGATATGAGTCCAATACACAGAGGGTCTTAGAGTATCCCTAGTGACTATAAATTCACAAACACTTTGTCCAGGCACAAGCCTATCAATCACTTGTAATGGATCATCATCTCTGAGAGGAACTGGAAATTCATTTGGATTAAACGATCTTGTCAAATTAATTTCATACGCAAAAGGAACTAATGCGTCATCAACCTTAGCAAATACCACAAAGTTTAAAACTTTAGCATTGCTACTAAACGAAACTTGAAGCATTCTTTCCTTCACATCTTTTCTCTTTAACTCCAATGCTTTTCTTTCTTCTGTAGATGGATCGCCAGGAATTGAGTCCCAAACATCATCAAACCCATAAGGTTTCTTGAATATATCCATATCCGGTTCAGGAACAAATTCTCCTTCCTCAAGTTCATCTCCATCGAAGAATAATTCTGCCTCATCTGTTTCATCTATTAAGATTACACAGAATGAACACCAGAGTATAATGATAATAATAATAAAGATGAAATACAATTGCATTAAGGTAAGATATATTACATTTACATGTCATAACTTATTACATGCAACCTACAATATACTTCATCTAATCTTTATCAATATCATAAGTTGAATCAGAATTAGAATCAGATTCCAAAACAGTTGGCTTTTGAATCTGTAATTCTTTTTCTCTTTCAGTAACTGCTTCTTGTTGTTTATCTAACAAGTAATCAAATACATCATGAAAAGCATTTTCTTCGGTATTATAGTCATGTCCAAATTTTGCCTTAACTTCACGCTTTAATCGTTCAGTTTCAGCTTCAACTTGATCATCACTTAAATAATCAACCGATTTCGAAGAATTACCTGAATCAAGTGCTTCAATAACTTCAGCCTCTCGAGGAGCACTTGAACCACCCGCACCAGAAGTACCAGTCTGGGTAGTCTCTCTTTCTGTCTCCCCCTGAGTCTCAACCCCTTTTCCTTTGTCAGAAACTGGGCGAGAATCACTCCTATTACCAGCATCATCAGCATCATCATCATCATTCTGACGTCTTGGCTGTACTACTGATAATCTGCAAACCTCTTCAGGTACATCTCCCCCTTGATTCTTGACCCAGTTGATGAGAAAGGTCAACGCAGCTCGGGTATCCGTAAGATCAGACTCTAAAGTATTAACACGAGCCTCTAAAACATCTATACGGCGAACTAGCGGAAGAGGAGGAACAACTGGCATCCTTGGAAAAACAGGTAAAGGACGCAACAGTGGAGGCAAAGTGACACTACCAGCAACAGAGGCAATCTGTGCTGTAGATACAGTAGGGATAGCAACAGTAGTTGGACGTGCATGTTCAGGAACCGATACTGAAGTAGCCTCAGTAGTCCGCGCACGCTTAGCTCTGCTATACATAAGAGGAGCATCCGAAGTTCTTTTAAGAGTCTCGGTATGAACTGGACTCGTTGCATTCTCCGGATCACTGATATCTTCAAACAGTTTAGCTAATTCAGGATCGTTCTGAGCCGCAACCTCAGGATCAATACTTGCATCAAGCTCCATAGCCTTATCTCGTTGTTCAACATGAGCAGATTGAGCTGTATCAGAAACTGTAGGAGACGAATGACATGCCTTGCTCCTACGTTCTCTGCGTAACTCACCAGATATGCCTTCTCGAGAAAAGTGATAAGAACGATCACCTTCAGAAGCAACGTCACTTTCAGACTCAACCGGAACATCATGAACCCTTTTTGTTCGATTTTCATTGCCAGAATCAGCAGCAACACTATCATATTCTTCTGTATCTGCTTCAACAATATCATCACCACCATCATTCCCACTATCAGAATCATCATCAGAACGGTCATCTGAACTGTCATCTGAACTCTCTTCATCTTCATGATCAGAGTTGTCTTCATCATCCACTAACATATCGTCCTCAAAACGAGAGCGATAATTTGGATTAATCAGATGACCAAACAGTGGTGGATCAGTCAGACCAGCCACATTGCCTGTGTTAGCTGCCAAATCAGCATATAAACGTAATGGCCAAGCATGAGGCAAGTATCGGGGACCCTGATCAAATACCAAGTTCGGACAGAAATGCCTCACTATGGCCATAACAAAACGAGGATATAGAAGAAACCTATTTCTCGGTTTAGCATTAATTTGACCAATAAACTCATGAAAGAAGAATGTTGAAAACGGATAAGGACGATTATAGCAAAGATTGAACGAAGATAGACTTAAGTTCGTTAGTTAAGAAGGAACGAAGATAGACTTAATTCGTTAGTTAGAAGGAACGAAGATAGACTTAATTCGTTAGTTAGAAGGAACGAAGATAGACTTAATTCGTTAGTTAAGAAGAACGAAGATAGACTTAAGTTCGTTAGTTAAGAAGGAACGAAGATAGACATTAAATTCGTTGAATAACAATAAACGAAGATAGTTGTTAAGTTCGTTGATAACAATGAACGAAGATAGCTTTTGAAGCATAAATAAGTTCGTTTGTCACAAGAACTTCTAAGTTCGTTAGTTGAAGGAAAGAGTCTTAAGTTCGTTAGTTGAGAAGGAACGAAGATAGACTTTAAATTCGTTAGTTAGAAGGAACGAAGATAGACTTAATTCGTTAGTTAGAAGGAACGAAGATAGACTTAATTCGTTAGTTAAGAAGGAACGAAGATAGACTTAATTCGTTAGTTAGAAGGAACGAAGATAGACTTAATTCGTTAGTTAGAAGGAACGAAGATAGACTTAATTCGTTAGTTAGAAGGAACGAAGATAGACTTAATTCGTTAGTTAGAAGGAACGAAGATAGACTTAATTCGTTAGTTAAGAAGGAACGAAGATAGACTTAATTCGTTGTTGAAGAACGAAGTAGACTAAGTTCGTTAGCTAAGATTGAACGAAGATAGACTTAAGTTCGTTAGTTAAGAAGGAACGAAGATAGACTTTAAATTCGTTAGTTAGAAGGAACGAAGATAGACTTAATTCGTTAGTTAAGAAGGAACGAAGATAGACTTAATTCGTTAGTTAGAAGGAACGAAGATAGACTTAATTCGTTAGTTAGAAGGAACGAAGATAGACTTTAAATTCGTTAGTTAAGAATGAACGAAGATAGATTAAGTTCGTTGGTTAACAATGAACGAAGATAGCTTTTGAAGCATAAATAAGTTCGTTTGTCACAAGAACTTCTAAGTTCGTTAGTTAAGAAGGAACGAAGATAGACTTAAGTTCGTTAGTTAAGAAGGAACGAAGATAGACTTTAAATTCGTTAGTTAGAAGGAACGAAGATAGACTTAATTCGTTAGTTAAGAAGGAACGAAGATAGACTTAAGTTCGTTAGTTAAGAAGGAACGAAGATAGACATTAAATTCGTTGAATAACAATAAACGAAGATAGTTGTTAAGTTCGTTGATAACAATGAACGAAGATAGCTTTTGAAGCATAAATAAGTTCGTTTGTCACAAGAACTTCTAAGTTCGTTAGTTGAAGGAAAGAGTCTTAAGTTCGTTAGTTAAGAAGGAACGAAGATAGACTTTAAATTCGTTAGTTAGAAGGAACGAAGATAGACTTAATTCGTTAGTTAAGAAGGAACGAAGATAGACTTAATTCGTTAGTTAGAAGGAACGAAGATAGACTTAATTCGTTAGATAAGATTGAACGAAGATAGACTTAAGTTCGTTAGTTAAGAAGGAACGAAGATAGACATTAAATTCGTTGAATAACAATAAACGAAGATAGTTGTTAAGTTCGTTGATAACAATGAACGAAGATAGCTTTTGAAGCATAAATAAGTTCGTTTGTCACAAGAACTTCTAAGTTCGTTAGTTGAAGGAAAGTCTTAAGTTCGTTAGTTGAGAAGGAACGAAGATAGACTTTAAATTCGTTGGTTAGGAATGAACGAAGATAGACTTAAATTCGTTAGTTGAACGAAGATAGACTTAATTCGTTAGTTAAGAATGGAACGAAGATAGACTTAAGTTCGTTAGTTAGAAGGAACGAAGATAGACTTTAAATTCGTTAGTTAGAAGGAACGAAGATAGACTTAATTCGTTAGTTAAGAAGAACGAAGATAGACTTAATTCGTTAGTTAAGAAGGAACGAAGATAGACTTAATTCGTTAGTTAGAAGGAACGAAGATAGACTTTAAATTCGTTAGTTAGAAGGAACGAAGATAGACTTAATTCGTTGTTGAAAACGAAGTCTAAGTTCGTTAGCTAAGATTGAACGAAGATAGACTTAAGTTCGTTAGTTAAGAAGGAACGAAGATAGACTTAAGTTCGTTAGTTGAAGAAAGATAGACTAAGTTCGTTAGCTTAAGATTGAACGAAGATAGACTTAAGTTCGTTAGTTAAGAAGGAACGAAGATAGACTTTAAATTCGTTAGTTAGAAGGAACGAAGATAGACTTAATTCGTTAGTTAGAAGGAACGAAGATAGACTTAATTCGTTAGTTAAGAAGAACGAAGATAGACTTAATTCGTTAGTTAAGAAGGAACGAAGATAGACTTAATTCGTTAGTTAGAAGGAACGAAGATAGACTTAATTCGTTAGTTAGAAGGAACGAAGATAGACTTAATTCGTTAGTTAAGAAGAACGAAGATAGACTTAATTCGTTAGTTAGAAGGAACGAAGATAGACTTAATTCGTTAGTTAAGAATGAACGAAGATAGACTTAATTCGTTAGTTGAAAACGAAGTCTAAGTTCGTTAGCTAAGATTGAACGAAGATAGACTTAAGTTCGTTAGTTAAGATTGAACGAAGATAGACTTAAGTTCGTTAGTTAAGAAGGAACGAAGATAGACATTAAATTCGTTGAATAACAATAAACGAAGATAGTTGTTAAGTTCGTTGATAACAATGAACGAAGATAGCTTTTGAAGCATAAATAAGTTCGTTTGTCACAAGAACTTCTAAGTTCGTTAGTTGAAGGAAAGTCTAAGTTCGTTTTTCATCATTCAAGTTCGTTTGTCATCATCTAAATTCGTTTGTCAATTCTGAACATTCTGTTGGTTCCAAACTCAAATAAGTCAACTTTCAGACTCAACCGGAACATCATGAACCCTTTTTGTTCGATTTTCATTGCCAGAATCAGCAGCAACACTATCATATTCTTCTGTATCTGCTTCAACAATATCATCACCACCATCATTCCCACTATCAGAATCATCAGCAACACTATCATATTCTTCTGTATCTGCTTCAACAATATCATCACCACCATCATTCCCACTATCAGAATCATCATCAGAACGGTCATCTGAACTGTCATCTGAACTCTCTTCATCTTCATGATCAGAGTTGTCTTCATCATCCACTAACATATCGTCCTCAAAACGAGAGCGATAATTTGGATTAATCAGATGACCAAACAGTGGTGGATCAGTCAGACCAGCCACATTGCCTGTGTTAGCTGCCAAATCAGCATATAAACGTAATGGCCAAGCATGAGGCAAGTATCGGGGACCCTGATCAAATACCAAGTTCGGACAGAAATGCCTCACTATGGCCATAACAAAACGAGGATATAGAAGAAACCTATTTCTCGGTTTAGCATTAATTTGACCAATAAACTCATGAAAGAAGAATGTTGAAAACGGATAAGGACGATTATAGACCAAAGCAATCATTTGTGAAGAAAGCTGAGCAGAAAGTTGATCAAACCCCGCCTTACGATTACTCAGACTTACTAACAAAACGTAAGCAAGGTATCTCCAGCGTCCTTGAAATCCACTCTTATCAAATGGAAGCTTTATCTGACCAGCAAACCCCATTCTTTGAAAGCACCGACGAATAAAGTCAAAATCATACGCTAATTCTACTGCTTCGTCTGATTCCTCACCCAAGTGTAGAATTTCACGAAGTATCGCAGCATTAAAATCAAAGGTAATTCCTGCAACAGTTGCTCGAACAATGCTACTACCATCAACCATTACTTGATGAGCAGTTCTCCAGAAATCATCAATGTACTGCCTAACCAATCTTGGTGAATCACAGAATGCAAAAGACAGTCTTGAACGAGCAATAAAGTTAAACATTTCATGATAGCGTTCTGAATTATGCTGATCTGGATCCAGATTTAAGGCCAAGTTGTGCTTCTTAAAGAACTGACGAGGAGCAAGAGCCATTTCTGCAAAACAAATCATAATATAAAAACAGTTATTAGTACAAGAAATGAATCGCAGGTTAAATAAACTTAATCACTAATTTCATAAGTTAAACTGTTCGAAATTAGTCGTTAAGTTCGTTTGGCTAAGATTGAACGAAGATAGACTTAAGTTCGTTAGTTAAGAAGGAACGAAGATAGACTTAAGTTCGTTAGTTAAGAAGGAACGAAGATAGACATTAAATTCGTTGAATAACAATAAACGAAGATAGTTGTTAAGTTCGTTGATAACAATGAACGAAGATAGCTTTTGAAGCATAAATAAGTTCGTTTGTCACAAGAACTTCTAAGTTCGTTAGTTGAAGGAAAGTCTAAGTTCGTTAGTTAAGAAGGAACGAAGATAGACTTTAAATTCGTTAGTTAGAAGGAACGAAGATAGACTTAATTCGTTAGTTAGAAGGAACGAAGATAGACTTAATTCGTTAGTTAAGAAGAACGAAGATAGACTTAAGTTCGTTAGTTAAGAAGGAACGAAGATAGACATTAAATTCGTTGAATAACAATAAACGAAGATAGTTGTTAAGTTCGTTGATAACAATGAACGAAGATAGCTTTTGAAGCATAAATAAGTTCGTTTGTCATCATCTAAATTCGTTTGTCAATTCTGAACATTCTGTTGGTTCCAAACTCAAATAAGTCAATTTCAAAAACATTGATGAACCCTTGTTTTTGCCCGATTTTAGTTACAAAACAATCATAACACATAAAAAGAACATAACCCATATCGAATTTGTAAACGAATTAAGAATCCAAAGGATCTAAAATCAAAAACGAATATAAACCCTAAAATTCAAAATTTAAAATAAATCTTAAAAACGACTTGAGTTCATGTTAAAATTGAGCAAAAACTATAATCAAGAACCAAGAAATTGTGAATGACAATGCCAGATAAGATACCTGTAGTACTTATTTCAACAAAAATCGAAATATCAAATCGAGAAACAAGTGAAATCAAGAATTTAGATCGAAGAAGATACTGGGGTTTAAGCAGCTTAATTTCGTTTTCTATAATGAATTTGGCAAAGAAAGAAAAGAAAACGAATTAAGCTAAGGTATATATATATGGATGGTTAAAAAATTGTTCAAAACGGGTCGGGTCAAGGGTCGGTCGAAAATAAGAGGAACGAACTTAACATTCGTAAAACAAAATGGAACGAAGATAAAAGTTCGTTAGTTAAGAAGGAACGAAGATAGACTTAATTCGTTAGCTAAGATGAACGAAGATAGACTTAAGTTCGTTAGTTAAGAAGGAACGAAGATAGACATTAAATTCGTTGAATAACAATAAACGAAGATAGTTGTTAAGTTCGTTGATAACAATGAACGAAGATAGCTTTTGAAGCATAAATAAGTTCGTTTGTCACAAGAACTTCTAAGTTCGTTAGTTGAAGGAAAGTCTTAAGTTCGTTAGTTAAGAAGAACGAAGATAGACTTAATTCGTTAGTTAAGAAGGAACGAAGATAGACTTAATTCGTTAGTTAGAAGGAACGAAGATAGACTTAATTCGTTAGTTAGAAGAACGAAGATAGACTTAATTCGTTAGTTAAGAAGGAACGAAGATAGACTTAATTCGTTAGTTAAGAAGGAACGAAGATAGACTTAATTCGTTAGTTAGAAGGAACGAAGATAGACTTAATTCGTTAGTTAGAAGAACGAAGATAGACTTAATTCGTTAGTTAAGAAGGAACGAAGATAGACTTAATTCGTTAGTTAAGAAGGAACGAAGATAGACTTAATTCGTTAGTTAGAAGGAACGAAGATAGACTTAATTCGTTAGTTAGAAGGAACGAAGATAGACTTAATTCGTTAGTTAAGAAGAACGAAGATAGACTTAAGTTCGTTAGTTAAGAAGGAACGAAGATAGACATTAAATTCGTTGAATAACAATAAACGAAGATAGTTGTTAAGTTCGTTGATAACAATGAACGAAGATAGACTTAAGTTCGTTAGTTAAGAAGGAACGAAGATAGACATTAAATTCGTTGAATAACAATAAACGAAGATAGTTGTTAAGTTCGTTGATAACAATGAACGAAGATAGACTTAAGTTCGTTAGATAAGATTGAACGAAGATAGACTTAAGTTCGTTAGTTAAGAAGGAACGAAGATAGACATTAAATTCGTTGAATAACAATAAACGAAGATAGTTGTTAAGTTCGTTGATAACAATGAACGAAGATAGCTTTTGAAGCATAAATAAGTTCGTTTGTCACAAGAACTTCTAAGTTCGTTAGTTGAAGGAAAGTCTTAAGTTCGTTAGCTAAGATTGAACGAAGATAGACTTAAGTTCGTTAGTTAAGAAGGAACGAAGATAGACATTAAATTCGTTGAATAACAATAAACGAAGATAGTTGTTAAGTTCGTTGATAACAATGAACGAAGATAGCTTTTGAAGCATAAATAAGTTCGTTTGTCATCATCTAAATTCGTTTGTCAATTCTGAACATTCTGTTGGTTCCAAACTCAAATAAGTCAATTTCAAAAACATTGATGAACCCTTGTTTTTGCCCGATTTTAGTTACAAAACAATCATAACACATAAAAAGAACATAACCCATATCGAATTTGTAAACGAATTAAGAATCCAAAGGATCTAAAATCAACCATTAACAAACCTGAAGATAATCAATGAACATATTAACATCGTTACCAAACACGACCATGATACGGAGAGCATTTCTCTACTCATTGAGATGCTTGACGACAAACGATCTTGAAACACTTAAGTCCCATATAAGATGCCGTCTACAAAACGAACACACAATGAATAGTCTAAAAATCCAATGAAGAACTTTGTAAAGTTTCCGAATTCATGTCATAAGTTAAGGTACGAAAATCAAAGGAACAAGTATCAACACTGATTATTTTCACCAATTACATGAAATCTAAAGTAAATAAATACTCCAAAGACAGATTCATGTATTCTTTCTTCACGTGCTTATTATTGCATCACAACATTGTCATTTCACACCAAAGATCTTATCTCAACGATATCATCAGTATGAATAACACTGTGTTGTAATCAAGGATCAGCACCCCAACTTTATCTTCTTAACCTGAGCACTGCACACTTACCACAAACTCATTAACGCATTAAGAGCAAAGGCATAATAATGCAGAAAAGTTAAGCTAGAAACATACAAAATCAGGGTTAACAAATACAAAATAACTAAGAATCGAACAAACGATCAAGGGAGGTCATTTCATTGTCAAACCCTAAAATGTCACCAAGTTATTAATTAAATTCGTAACTTGTAACAACTTAAAATTGTGAAATTTCAAACACTGTGACTTTTCACATAACACTTGAAAGATCATTTTCTAAACTTAAACAAATTAATGTCCATATTAGAAAATCTTCTTTTTAAACAAACCACACAACCTCATAAAGAATTCTCATGAATGAATTCGGTAAAACATATACTCAGAATTTCAAATAGAATCTCTCGTGCAATAAGAACTTATGAAAATACTATTTTGACTCAATAAAAAGAAAAATAACTCAGAATAAAAATAACAGAATAATAAACTAATATATTCACTAATTAACTTGAATTTATTCACTATTTACATGAATCTTCGTTACTGCTGATTAGATCAGTTTAGCAATTACATAAGCCTGTGGGTGAGAAATAATTCTCTTATTATTAGTTATGAACAGTGATCCAAAAACGATTACCAATATGTTTGTCCTCTTAAACACTCGGTACTTCCAGTCTCCTTTTTTTGCTTTGTGGCACTTTCGTATTACTTGAGCCAAGGACAGTCACCATGTAACCTAGTAAGTTACTCATGCCACAATTTTAGTTTGCGAACTTATGTGCCCCATATTCAGATACACTCTTACAATCGAAAAAGCACTAAGATTAAGACATTTGGTGATTAAAGTGAGAAAGTCTTTAAGAATCAAGTCAGCGGTGACAGGTCGGTGATTCCTCACGCGTAAAGCGACATAACTTGACTCACGTACGGAAATATACTTAACATTGCATAATGTCAAGTACTTGCATATTTGTGACATTAATTTACTTTAAAGCACTTATGAAAACCCGTGACTTTCTATGAGACCCGTGTAGCGAACTTTCTGACAACCTATCCCAAGTTGAAAACTTTAGGTAGGCTAGGTATACAAGGACACCCCAAGGACTTACTTGTTCGAATCTCAAAGGCCACATTAGCTTCATACTTTCAATAGATTTATTTTGATATTTGCATATCTTGTCACAAATATACATCCGAAAAAGCAATACATACACATATATGTACCCGAGACCTTCTTTATAAAGACCAAATATACCTAATTACAATGCAAGATCTTTCATAAGATTTAAAGGACTTGTCTATTTTAAGAACAAGTATTCGCAGCCATATATCTGAATAAGTTTCCCATAAGAACATTGTATACATTTAAGTTCAGATTATAAGGAAACCTTGGTACTTTGTGCCTATCGATACATCATATAATGGTATCACTGAACTAAGCATTTTAAAGTACAATTAAGTAGGCTTAAAAGCTAAAGTATCGTCACGTCTAATCATTTAGTGCAGTGACCGTACTTCATTTATTATATTTTTGGATTTTCCAATTTTTCTGATGTTTTTGGATTTTTCAGACACTAGATATGTACAAACTTATACTAAAACAACTCTTTTTGTATTTTAATGACTCTATCTATGCACGACTTAAACTACAAAGACACAAAACCGAAAAATTTAAGTTCTTTGAGAGAAACTACTCGGCATTCTTCATACCATTGAGTTGATATAACAACTCATGACGAGGTCTATCAAAAGCTTTAGTATAAAGATCAGCAAGGTTATCATCAGTAACAACCTTTTCTAAATGAATAAGCTTTTTCTCAAAACAGTCACGCAAAAAATGATGCTTTATATCTATGTGCTTGGTGACTTTAAAGTTTTTCGGATTCTTAGTAATATCTATGGCAGACTTATTATCAATACAAATAGGAGAGTCTGAGATATCCATACCATAGTCGCGCAATTGTTGCTGTATCCAAAGTACCTGAGAACAGCATTGACCAGCAGCTATGTACTCTGCTTCACAGGTAGACTGTGCAACAGATGTCTGCTTTTTGCACTGCCACGATATAATTCTCCCCCCTAAAAGTTGACATCCACCTGACGTTGATTTCCTATCCGAACTGCAGCCACCATAATCCGAATCAGTATAAGCTTTGAATTCAAAGGAACCATGCATGGGATACCAAAGCCCTAGACGAGGCTTGGCCTTCACATAACGAAGAATCCTTTTCGCAGCTTTCATATGTGACTCTTTCGGATTAGCCTGATATCTAGCACACATGCAAACAGCAAAGGTAATGTCTGGACGTGAAGCCGTCAGATACATCAAGGAACCAATAATAGCCCGATATTGAGTTGCATCGACTTCTGGATCATTAGTCTTATCAGGACACAGCCCATGATTAGTCTGAATGGGAGTAATTGCATCTTTAGCATCGGTCATTCGAAACCTTGTGAGAAGATCCTGAACATACTTGCTCTGATGAATAAAGAACCCATCCTTCAGTTGATCCACCTGTAATCCAAGGAAGAAAGTTAATTCCCCCATAGCACTCATTTCGAACTTAGCCTTCATGCTCTGCTCAAACTCCTTGCACATGGTCTTATCAGATGAACCAAAAATGATATCATCAACGTAAACCTGTACAAGCAAGTAGTCCTTCCCTTTCCATTTGATGAACAACGTGCTGTCAATAGAACCTCGAGTAAAACCATTTTCATGCAAATGAGTAGACAGTTTTTCATACCATGATCGAGGAGCCTGATGTAAACCATATAGAGCCTTATCAAGACGATATACTCTATTGGGAAAATCTGGATCCTCAAACCCCTGAGGTTGATCTACATACACTTCTTCTCTAATTTCTCCATACAAAAAGGCACTCTTTACGTCAAGTTGATACACCTTTATACCTTGATAGCTAGCAAATGCCAGAAATAATCGAATAGCTTCTAGTCTAGCTACAGGTGCAAAAGTCTCATCGTAATCAAAACCTTCTTGTTGCTCAAATCCTCTAACTACCAACCGAGCCTTATTGCGAGTGACAACACCTTTGTCATCCTTTTTACAACGAAAAACCCATCGCGTAGACAAAGGAGATTCACCAAGAGGTAAGTCAACTAACTTCCATACATCAAGCTTCCGAAACTGAGCCAATTCTTCTTGCATCGCCTCAACCCATGACGGATCTTTAAGAGCCATACCAACATTCTTAGGCTCAACCTGAGAGATGAAGCAATAGTACAAGTACCAAGTAATCGCCCCAGTATCCTTAACCTCAGCAAACATACTTGACATTTTCTTATGCTGATTCCTCATGCGAGTAGAGGCAGAGGCATCACCAATAATTTGATCTACTGGATGATCCTTGTTGACTCTTGTCTGAGGAACCTTATCGACCGTAAGATCACTTCCCAAGTTTGTCTGCACATGATGTTCCGGAGTTTTAGGCTCTTCCTGATTTTCACCTTCCGTGTCATCAGTATCATAGAAAGGATCATCAGGTAGCGGTATATGTAAAGGATCAGTAAGATTTTTAGGAGCAGTATCTAAAGTAGAGTCTGCTTCTTTGGTCCCACTTGATTCACCAGATTTAGAAGCAGGCTCAACGAATGGTGAGGAAACAGGAGTGGAAACTGGAACCGGCCCACCATCAATTGGATCATGTAGAGTAACTACATCTTCCACAATCGGAACACCTGTAAAAGAAACAGGACCACGAAAAGAAGTGAAAACACCATCATAATCGAAGTCATTAGCAGGACCAATGTGCACAGCAGGTTTATGACTGACAATTACGACATTTGTACCAAAATCGACTTTGCCAGTTTTCTGATTGTACACACGCCGAATCGGTGTACTTGGCACATAACCTAAAAAGAATCCCTCCTCAGATTTAGGATCAAATTTCCCTTGAGGAAGAACTTTCAGAAAAGTACACGGAACACCAAACGGCTCAACATTCTGCAAATTGGGCTTTTTGTTGTGCAACAGCTCATAACAAGTCTTCTTAAACCGTTTAACTGTTAAAACCCGATTCAAAATGTGGCAAGCTGTATTCACCGCCTCTCCCCAGAAAGTAATAGGAAGCCCTGAATCAGCAAGCATCGTCCTGGCTGTTTCTATCAATGTCCTGTTCTTCCTTTCAGCTACTCCATTCTGTTGTGGCTCATAAGGTGCACTGAATTGATGTTGAATTCCTTTTGTCAAGCAAAATGCAGTAATAGTATTATTCTTGAACTCAGTGCCATTGTCACTCCTGATTCTCTTCACTTTAATCTCATGGACATTCTCTACTTGTTTAATGAAATCCATAAATCGAGCAGCAGTCTCATCCTTGGTCTTCAAAAAGAATACCCATGAGAATCTAGAGTAATCATCAGTGATCACCAAACAGTAAGACATCCCTCCAATGCTTCTTATGTTCACAGGACCAAAGAGATCCATATGAAGTAACTCGAATGGTTTGGATATAGAATTTTGCACCTTTGATTTATGGGGATTCTTATGTTGCTTCCCTTTCAAACACGGTACACATTTATCTTCCATCCCAAACTTCTTTACCGGAACACCTTCAACTAATTCAAGACTGACAAGTTCATTCATCTTCCGAAAGTTGATATGTCCCATTCTTCG
This sequence comes from Erigeron breviscapus, assembly GCA_034093135.1. Classification (NCBI taxonomy): domain Eukaryota; kingdom Viridiplantae; phylum Streptophyta; class Magnoliopsida; order Asterales; family Asteraceae; genus Erigeron; species Erigeron breviscapus. Next base: position 27,543,814 of record CM067174.1, read on the forward strand.
ATGCCATAGGAGAGATTCCGACTCATTGGCCTTGCTCAACAAACAAAGGGACTCCTTTGGATTATCAACACCTAAAACTAAACCATAGATGTCTCTCTTCCTAGGAGCTCTGAGCATAATCCATTCTTCAGGAATAACAAAACCCGGCTTCAAGATGAATGCCTCCTTTTCTGTGAAATGAACATTGTTGCCTTTGTCACAGATCTGTGAGACACTCATAAGATTATGAGTAAGTTGTTCCACAAAGTTTACTCGTTCTAGAGTAAGTTGTCCATTGACGACATCTCCTTGACCGGTGATGTTACCGCCCTTGGATCCAGCAAAACTAACATATGACCCATGTATATCAACATAATTGGACAAAAGCTTCTTGTCCCCTGTCATGTGCCTGGAGCATCCACTGTCAAGGTACCACAAATGAATTGGTTTCCTAGGAACTCCCTGCACATAAAATGAGATAAGTTAGTTTTCGTGTGGGACCCAAACCTTCATTGGTTTGGGTCGTCCCTTCTCATCCTTGAGAAGAAGTTCAGTCCAATATCCATTGCTAGAAGCCTTGGATGGAACACGTTTCTCATCTTTTCTTCTCACTGGAGAAGTCTTCGGACCTCTCGTTGGAGAAGTTCTAGGAGAATGTGGGCCAAAAGAAGGTCGAACACTTGAGTGAATTTTGTCATAATATGAGTTACGACCATGGTTCATGAATCTATCTTCTCTAGGTGATATACTCCTAGATTGAAATGATACAATCCTCTTTTGATTTGAATTCCTATGAACATTTCCAGATGAAACTTTCAATGGAGATTCACGTCGTTGAGGAATAGTAAACGTTTTTGAAGAAGATGCAACTTGTGACTCATCAACCTTTTTATCATTACCCAACCCCTTTTTGTCTTCCGAGGTAGAACCCTTCGACGGAGAACCTGATCTCCGAGGTCTGTTGGGACATACACTGTAAACATGACCTTTTTCATGACACTCATAACAAGTCTTCTTAAACCTTTTAACTGTTAAAACCCGATTCAAAATGTGGCAAGCTGTATTCACCGCCTCTCCCCAGAAAGTAATAGGAAGCCCTGAATCAGCAAGCATCGTCCTGGCTGTTTCTATCAATGTCCTGTTCTTCCTTTCAGCTACTCCATTCTGTTGTGGCTCATAAGGTGCACTGAATTGATGTTGAATTCCTTTTGTCAAGCAAAATGCAGTAATAGTATTATTCTTGAACTCAGTGCCATTGTCACTCCTGATTCTCTTCACTTTAATCTCATGGACATTCTCTACTTGTTTAATGAAATCCATAAATCGAGCAGCAGTCTCATCCTTGGTCTTCAAAAAGAATACCCATGAGAATCTAGAGTAATCATCAGTGATCACCAAACAGTAAGACATCCCTCCAATGCTTCTTATGTTCACAGGACCAAAGAGATCCATATGAAGTAACTCGAATGGTTTGGATATAGAATTTTGCACCTTTGATTTATGGGGATTCTTATGTTGCTTCCCTTTCAAACACGGTACACATTTATCTTCCATCCCAAACTTCTTTACCGGAACACCTTCAACTAATTCAAGACTGACAAGTTCATTCATCTTCCGAAAGTTGATATGTCCCATTCTTCGATGCCATAGGAGAGATTCCGACTCATTGGCCTTGCTCAACAAACAAAGGGACTCCTTTGGATTATCAACACCTAAAACTAAACCATAGATGTCTCTCTTCCTAGGAGCTCTGAGCATAATCCATTCTTCAGGAATAACAAAACCCGGCTTCAAGATGAATGCCTCCTTTTCTGTGAAATGAACATTGTTGCCTTTGTCACAGATCTGTGAGACACTCATAAGATTATGAGTAAGTTGTTCCACAAAGTTTACTCGTTCTAGAGTAAGTTGTCCATTGACGACATCTCCTTGACCGGTGATGTTACCGCCCTTGGATCCAGCAAAACTAACATATGACCCATGTATATCAACATAATTGGACAAAAGCTTCTTGTCCCCTGTCATGTGCCTGGAGCATCCACTGTCAAGGTACCACAAATGAATTGGTTTCCTAGGAACTCCCTGCACATAAAATGAGATAAGTTAGTTTTCGTGTGGGACCCAAACCTTCATTGGTTTGGGTCGTCCCTTCTCATCCTTGAGAAGAAGTTCAGTCCAATATCCATTGCTAGAAGCCTTGGATGGAACACGTTTCTCATCTTTTCTTCTCACTGGAGAAGTCTTCGGACCTCTCGTTGGAGAAGTTCTAGGAGAATGAGGGCCAAAAGAAGGTCGAACACTTGAGTGAATTTTGTCATAATATGAGTTACGACCATGGTTCATGAATCTATCTTCTCTAGGTGATATACTCCTAGATTGAAATGATACAATCCTCTTTTGATTTGAATTCCTATGAACATTTCCAGATGAAACTTTCAATGGAGATTCACGTCGTTGAGGAATAGTAAACGTTTTTGAAGAAGATGCAACTTGTGACTCATCAACCTTTTTATCATTACCCAACCCCTTTTTGTCTTCCGAGGTAGAACCCTTCGACGGAGAACCTGATCTCCGAGGTCTGTTGGGACATACACTGTAAACATGACCTTTTTCATGACACGCAAAACAAGAAAGGACCTTGACCTTATTCTTTGTATCTACCTTTTTATCGGTACCTACAGATTCAATTTTAGTCCTAGTGTCCACTGCCTTACTCGTTTTTCTACTGTCATCAAAGTTACGTTTAGTTGGTGAATTCCTAGATTTTCTAGCATCAACTATTTCATCCTTACCTATAATTGGAGACTTCTTAAGTGCAGGCATAAGGATTTGCTTCAAAGTCCTAGTAGCTACCTCATCAACAGCTGATCTATCCTCAGATTTTCTAGTTTTAGTCTGCCTAGCCAAAGGAGTGAGACGTGACTGACTTAATTTCTTCATGTCCTCAACAGTCACATCCCAGACTTTATCAATCCTTTTAGGGTCAATAGATTCTAAAGGGAATTCTAACTCAGTATATACCCTATGACTCTTGTGAAGAGTAAAGTGTGTAACACTATCTTTCTGACCAAAAGAATTAGACTTATTTTGAACAATACCTTTCAATTTCTGTTCCTTTTTAGGTTGAGAAGAACCTCCTACAGACTCTTTTGTTTCCTTAGACAACTTGGCTTCGGGAATTGAGTCTTTTGGTTTACTAGATTGAAGTAGAACTTCAGGAATGTTGGGTTCAACGGAGGTATAATTGTTGTTGAAAGGTGGAGGAACATCGTTATAAGAGATCTTAACTGGGTCTAGATTCTTAGTGGAAGAATCCTCAAATTTGTTCATATGCATTAACAGTTCAGAATGCCTAGCAGAATCTAATTTAGCATTTAAATCCAAAATCTCTATTTTAGCATCAGCTAGTTCTTTTTCGATAGTGGCACACTTCTTTGCTAACAACGAGTAAGCTTCACCACCTACTCTTTCTACAGCTACCGACTGTTTGACTTTGTCCTTCATTGCACTTAGATCAGACTCTAAGGACTTAATCTTTTCCTTAAAAAATCTTTCTTTATCATTGACTGTTAAATCCTTTTTAATTAGCCTATCTCTCTCTGATTGTGCAGCATTAACAATAGATTCTAAATTCCTAATTTGATTATTCTTCGATTCAATTTCATCATACATTTTATTCACAATTTTACAAACATGAACAATAGTATGTAAGGAATAAGATACCTGTTGGTCAGCTTCTTTACAATCGGCCATGTAGGCAACAAAGTCATCTACAGTCATCCCTTCAGGAATCTCAAAATCTTTCATCTGCTCTTTAATTGTCTTCTCGACCTTTTCAGCAGCAGAATCTTCATTAACTTCAGTAGCTTTTACCTCTGCAGTAGCTTTCACTTCCTCTTGGTTCTTATCATCTTCGAACTCATCTTCAGATTCGGAATCAGTATCATAAACACCCTCAGCAGAACTTTCCACTTTCGAACTTTGAACATTTTCATACAAATGCTCATCATTATGGTAAACTGTGGTGTCAAGAAAGTCATCAGGAGAGTCCACAATATGAGCCATATCATCAACAATTTCAGCCAAATAAGCATTATTGGCCTCGTCCTGTGGAAGATTCCAAACATAAGAACCATCAGATTGAACAGCTACGATGGCCTTGTCATTTGCAGCAGTATCTTCAGTCAACACAAGTGCTCTATTTGCATTCTGATTATATGGACGATTACCACTTCTGTCTTGTCGCGTAGGGGTAGTATTGACATCCCTCTTTGGTCGTTGACACTCTCTAGCGAAGTGTCCAAATCCATCACAGTTGTAACACTTAACCTTTGACTTGTCAAAGCCCTGAGTGCCTCCAGTAAGAGGTCGTCCTGTCCTTTTCATGAATTTCTGCACTCTTCTTGTGATCATAGCCAATTGCCATTTTAGGTCCATCTCTTCAACATCATCTGAATCAATTTGGTCATAATCTTCATCTATGAGTGCAGGATCTGTGATTCTTCCTGCAACAAACGCTTCATGAGCAGCACACATTGCAGCAAAGACATTCATCCGACCCTCAGCTGATTTCATATCCATTGGCATGGACTTGTAACCAGCAGCAGAAGATGTAATGTTACCGAACTTTAAACTTCCAGTCTTTACACCTTCAGCAGTCTTCTTACCTTTGTTCCCAGCATCCGAAGCAATGAAACCAACAAAATCATCTCCATCAGTATTCTCTGTTGTACCAGAACTACCAACTCCCGAAAAGAATGCATTTACATCAGCTGTTGGGTTCTTCATGGTGGCATGATACAGAGAAGGATCTTGAGTGTAATTATCTTGGAGATCCTTTGCTTTGTCTTTCATCACTCTGTTCCTAAGAGTAGATATAACTCCATCTATACGCAAAGATGCATAATCATCTCTTTCTTGTAGTCCATGACAAAACTCTTTATAGGCCTTCGGTAAACCATCCAAGAATTTATCCACAATTTCAATTGGAGAATACTTAAGATCAAAATACGCTAACTCGACAAGCAGATGTTGATATCTCAGAATAAGATCTTCAACTTGTTCGTTCTTGGTAGCGTTGAAACAGTCAAATTGTTTCTTAAGCATTTTAATTCTGTTTTTCTTCAGTAGTGGATCTCCTTCACAATGTGCTTCAATAGCATCGAACAGCTGCTTTGAAGTTTTGTATTCTTATTTGGGAAACAAATGCACTAACTCTTGTGGAATGCACATCCGAAGAGTCGAAAGAGCCTTTACTTCGATTGCATATGCAGTCTTTTCTTCTCCTTTTAATTCTGCCATCTTGTATGTCGAAGTAACGCCATTGACTGTAAGAGTAGGCCACTCATATCCTTCAGTAATCATAATCCACATATTCAAGTCTTCTCTTTGAATAAAATCCTCGAATCGACCTTTCCACGCCCAGAAATCAGCTAATGAGACTAACTTCGGTGGAGAATTAGTCCTTCCGACTAGATGATCATGATAAACCAGAGAATTCAGATATTGTGCAACAGCACTGTTGACAGACGATGTGGAAGCCATGAGCTAATATAGCAAAAACCTTAAAGGAACGAAGATAAATGATCAAACGAAGATAAGGTTGGAACGAAGATAGAACTACAAACGAAGATAAATCTAAGTTCGTAAGAAGTTCTAAGTTCGTAAGGTGAAACAGAACGAAGATAAATTTAACTTCGTAAAGAGAGTTCAAAACGAAGATGGCCTAAATTCGTAAAGCTAACGAAGATAGGTTTGACTTCGTTAATAACTTCGTTGAAAAATAACTTCGTAGGAAGAATCAAAAGCCAAGGAACGAATTTAAGATTAAATTCGTTTGGCTAAGTTCGTAGAGGAAAACGAACTTAAAAGACAGTTTGGGTTTTCGAATTTCTCAGAAAATAAAATATAAAAAATCAAACAGACGATCTGAAACCTTCGATAAGATATCGAAATGCTCTGATACCACTTGTGAGTCCCTCGATAGCTATGGATCGCTCTCGAGATCGTCTATGGTTATGTCGTGAGTGCGGAATCCTCACGAGATAACTGTTTGATTAGTTATCTATTATATTGCTAATTATAAGTGTATAATCAGCCTTATATTGCACTATATTCGTTTGGTATATGTCACAAACGAACTTAGATGCTTTAGGTGTGTGTGATATATCGACTGGCTTTTTCAATTTAGGGTTTCCAATCGTTTATATACGTTTATAATCGATATTGGGCCTGCTGGGCTTTGTTCTTACGAACTTAGCAGCCCGGCCCATCAAACGAAGATAATCTTCATTTGAGCATAACGAAGTTTATCTTCGTTAGCTGTAATCCGTTTGTTATTTTCCAATTACTTAACATATAAGGAACCTAACATATATTACGTTTGTTCTTGTATATCATACATAACAACCATCATATATAAACATATATAAAACACCAAAACATGTAATCAATCATTACTAAAACACGAAGTCCATAATCTATCAATTACATATAAATGAATAAGACATAATCAAATCTAAGTTGCTGTTGTCACATCAACATGCATCAACACAATCAAGTGAAGATAACAACCTGGATTGAAGATAAGGACAAATGACGTGACTAGGAAGAATCCTAGGATCCAGGTTGGTGGTTGTTTACATATGCGTGTCCATACTCCTATTGGTAGATGAAGAATGTGCGTCAGTACATGGGGGACCACAAGTACCATGAAAGGCACGATTGATTATTCCTTCATCAACCACTGAACGAATTACACGTAGCTGCAATGGACACCTAATGAATGAGCGCTTGTGCCTATAAAAGCCTCATTCATGGATTGCATATGTGTGACATTTTCCTGAGAATCATTCTTCACACAAGTTTCTCTGCTCTTACACACAGCTTAGTCTGTACGAGATCAGCTTGGGCTGATTCTCTTGAGCTGAAACTAATTGATTGTTGTTTGTCACTTCATAGGGTTGTTTAGATATCTATAGGCTATCTTTATTCCGCAACAACCCTGTAATTCTTTGTATAGATTATTTCTTAATAAAGGATTACATTTGAAAATAACAATCTGTGTTCAAGAATGTTCTTATTTCTTTACTGCTTTACTGTTTTAATGATTCCTGCACTTTACTAACTTGCTTGTTATTCATTATCTGAATCTTAAAACATTTTGTGTTAAAAGTTTGTAAAGATTGTGGAAAGTTGTATTCATCCCCCTCTACAACTGTTCTGTGTTCAATATACTTTGGTATATGTCACAAACGAACTTAGATGCTTTAGGTGTGTGTGATATATCGACTGGCTTTTTCAATTTAGGGTTTCCAATCGTTTATATACGTTTATAATCGATATTGGGCCTGCTGGGCTTTGTTCTTACGAACTTAGCAGCCCGGCCCATCAAACGAAGATAATCTTCATTTGAGCATAACGAAGTTTATCTTCGTTAGCTGTAATCCGTTTGTTATTTTCCAATTACTTAACATATAAGGAACCTAACATATATTCGTTTGGTATATGTCACAAACGAACTTAGATGCTTTAGGTGTGTGTGATATATCGACTGGCTTTTTCAATTTAGGGTTTCCAATCGTTTATATACGTTTATAATCGATATTGGGCCTGCTGGGCTTTGTTCTTACGAACTTAGCAGCCCGGCCCATCAAACGAAGATAATCTTCATTTGAGCATAACGAAGTTTATCTTCGTTAGCTGTAATCCGTTTGTTATTTTCCAATTACTTAACATATAAGGAACCTAACATATATTACGTTTGTTCTTGTATATCATACATAACAACCATCATATATAAACATATATAAAACACCAAAACATGTAATCAATCATTACTAAAACACGAAGTCCATAATCTATCAATTACATATAAATGAATAAGACATAATCAAATCTAAGTTGCTGTTGTCACATCAACATGCATCAACACAATCAAGTGAAGATAACAACCTGGATTGAAGATAAGGACAAATGACGTGACTAGGAAGAATCCTAGGATCCAGGTTGGTGGTTGTTTACATATGCGTGTCCATACTCCTATTGGTAGATGAAGAATGTGCGTCAGTACATGGGGGACCACAAGTACCATGAAAGGCACGATTGATTATTCCTTCATCAACCACTGAACGAATTACACGTAGCTGCAATGGACACCTAATGAATGAGCGCTTGTGCCTATAAAAGCCTCATTCATGGATTGCATATGTGTGACATTTTCCTGAGAATCATTCTTCACACAAGTTTCTCTGCTCTTACACACAGCTTAGTCTGTACGAGATCAGCTTGGGCTGATTCTCTTGAGCTGAAACTAATTGATTGTTGTTTGTCACTTCATAGGGTTGTTTAGATATCTATAGGCTATCTTTATTCCGCAACAACCCTGTAATTCTTTGTATAGATTATTTCTTAATAAAGGATTACATTTGAAAATAACAATCTGTGTTCAAGAATGTTCTTATTTCTTTACTGCTTTACTGTTTTAATGATTCCTGCACTTTACTAACTTGCTTGTTATTCATTATCTGAATCTTAAAACATTTTGTGTTAAAAGTTTGTAAAGATTGTGGAAAGTTGTATTCATCCCCCTCTACAACTGTTCTGTGTTCAATATACTTTGGTATATTGATACACCGTGGGACGTATCAATTGGTATCAGAGAGGTGGTTGAGAATTAACTTGACTTGATCCTTGCATATTTTCATTTATAGTAAAGCAATGTCATCTTATATTGATAATGGTTCTTCAACCCGACCACCCATGTTTGACAAAGATGATTTCAGTGGGTGGAAGGTAGAATGTCTTTGTTCCTTGAATCCATCGATAACAATATGCCTGACATCCTTACGGATGGTCCTTATGTTCCTACATAAACCATTGTGGTAGAAGCTGTGGTCAGGGAAGGTCAACCAACCATTCCTGCCACAGTCAAATCTATAGTTAAGGATAAGGCAGATTGGGGGGATGAGGATAGGAGGTTGGCAAACTTGGATGTGAAGGCTAGAAATTTCATTGTCCAAGCTGTGCCCAAAGACCTTTACCATTCAATTAAAATGTGTTCAACAGCAAAGAAAATGTGGGGTACATTGACTGTTATGTTTGAGGGTTGCTCTACCTCAATGGAATCCACAATTACTACATTGACCAGGAGGTATGAGAGATTTTTCTCTTTGAGAAATGAATCCTTGACTAACACTCATACCCGCTTTAATGCTTTGGTAAATGATTTAGCTGCTGTTGGAATTAATAAGAAAAATGAGGTTTTAAAGTTTTAATGATTCCTGCACTTTACTAACTTGCTTGTTATTCATTATCTGAATCTTAAAACATTTTGTGTTAAAAGTTTGTAAAGATTGTGGAAAGTTGTATTCATCCCCCTCTACAACTGTTCTGTGTTCAATATACTTTGGTATATTGATACACCGTGGGACGTATCAATTGGTATCAGAGAGGTGGTTGAGAATTAACTTGACTTGATCCTTGCATATTTTCATTTATAGTAAAGCAATGTCATCTTATATTGATAATGGTTCTTCAACCCGACCACCCATGTTTGACAAAGATGATTTCAGTGGGTGGAAGGTAGAATGTCTTTGTTCCTTGAATCCATCGATAACAATATGCCTGACATCCTTACGGATGGTCCTTATGTTCCTACATAAACCATTGTGGTAGAAGCTGTGGTCAGGGAAGGTCAACCAACCATTCCTACCACAGTCAAATCTATAGTTAAGGATAAGGCAGATTGGGGGGATGAGGATAGGAGGTTGGCAAACTTGGATGTGAAGGCTAGAAATTTCATTGTCCAAGCTGTGCCAGCCAAAGGTGGAAGAGGTGAAAAATACTCTAAGCTCAACACAAAGTACAAAGCCTTGAAAGCACAAGTAGCTGAGCTGACTGAGAAGGTGAACAGAAATGAGAAGAGTCTGGTAGCCAAAGACTGGGCTGAAAGTGCCACATCATCTGATGATGAGCTGTACAAAGATGCCAAGTGTTTCATGGCTAAAGAAGCTACTCAAAGATTTGCTGAAGATCTGGTAAAAATACAACAGCAATCTGAGTCAGCTCACCAGGCATCCACCAGTCAGACTACTCCACCTGAGGTAACTTTCTTTTCAAATCTGTCTGATAATGAGAAGCTGTCCAGACTGAACAAACTTGGTGATGAGGTTTTACTGCAAAAACATTTTAATCAAGAACTCAAAAAGGAAATACATCTTTTGAAACTTGATAACAGCTCTAAGAGTCACACCATTGAAAAACTGGAATCTGAAGTTAAAGCTCAAAAGCAATTAAACTCCATTTTGATTAAAGAAGCTAAAACTGCAGAAGAAAAGTTTTTAAAGGTAAAACAGATTACTGAAACATGGTGTATAAGCTCTAAAAGCGTTGCTAAATGTGTGAATGAACAAATACCTCATCAGATCCAAGCTATCTTTGATGGTGATTATGATAAGGCCATAGCCATAGCTGAAGTATGTGCTATGGAGCCTTGTTATCATCCTCCTTCACCACCCAAAGTCCAAACCAAAGAAACTATTTCTAAACCAATTAAGTTGGTTCAGAAATCTGGTATTGGGTTTAAAGATCCTGAAACTATGGGTCAGACCATTGCTGAAGCTGTGTCTAAAGCTGATCAGGTTGTTGAGTTAAAACCTGAAGAAAGTCTTGACTTGTCCAAGCTGACCATCACCCAATCTGTGTCAGATTTAAAGAATAAAACAAACAAGAATAGTTTAAAGAGAAACAAAAGAAAGGATAGAGATCACAGTGTTCCAAAAGAGAAAATTAAGCTTTTAAAGAGTAAGAAGTCTGGTTCTCTAGGAAATGAGTCACAAGAAAAATCTGAGTCTATTTCAAGTAACACCAAGTCTGACTCTGACAATTTGATTTTAAAATATGTTGAGTCCAAAACTGATAAGGTGTCAATGAAAACCAATTTTCTTGAGAAGGTGTCTGATCCAAAAATTGTTGATCAAAGAAAATTGAGAGCTGAATGTAAGAAAGTTGGAATAGGCAAAGGTTTTGTTAAGAAGGAAACCTTGAGTGTTGCTAAAAAGAACTTTGAATCTGGTAAAGGACAGACCAAGCAACAATGGGTTTCAAAATGTGATAAGAGTCTGTATTTAGTTCCCCAATCTGAGTCAGACCAGAAGGTCAGCTCTGGTGAACCCATCCTTGGATGGGTTCCCAAAATGAACTAATCTCTTATCATAATTGCAGGGCGGTCACGACGATAATACCTGGCACTTGGACAGTGGATGTTCCAAGCATATGACGGGATGTAAGTCCCTGCTATGTAGCGTTAGGATTCGCGCTGGTCCTAATGTTACTTTTGGAGATGATTCTCAATGAAAGACTGAAGGTTTTGGAGTTCTTTCAAATGGTCCTCTTACTTTCAGAAGAGTCTCATATGTAAATGGTTTGAAGCACAATCTGATTAGTGTGAGTCAGTTGTGTGATGTTGGTTATGAAGTGAGATTCAGGTCTGATAAGGGAATTGTTCTTGATTTGGAAGGCAATGTGGTTCTTATTGCAAAGAGGGATGAGTCTTTGTATTCTTTTGACATAATAAATCCAACTGTCACAAGAGAAGTCTGTTTCTTGTCAAAGTCTCAAGATGAGCTGAATTGGTTGTGGCATAAAAGGCTGTCTCATATGAATTTCAAAGACATCAACAAGCTGTGTAAGAAAGAGTTGGTGTCTGGTCTTCCAGTGATTAACTATGAGAAGGACAAGCTGTGTGGTGCTTGTGAGAAAGGCAAGCAACATAAAGCTACTTTTAAGTCTAAGACATGCTCAACCATTGAAAATTGTTTGGATCTGCTTCATATGGACTTATTTGGACCAATCAGTACTCCATCATTCACTGGAATAAGGTACTCTTTGGTAATTGTTGATGAGTATTCAAGATACACCTGGGTTTTCTTTCTAAGACACAAGAGTGAAGCTGCTGACAGCATTATTCATTTCATCAAGCAAGCTGAAATTCTCTACAAAAGGCCTGTTAGGAAATTAAGAAGTGATAATGGCACTGAATTCAAGAATATCACTCTTAATTCATTCTGCAGTGAAAAAGGAATTTCACAAGTCTACTCAGCTGCCAGAACTCCTCAACAGAATGGTGTTGCAGAAAGAAGAAACAGAACACTTATTGAAGCTGCTAGATCCATGATGGCTCAAAACAATGTCAAGTCTCATTTCTGGGCTGAAGCAGTACACACAACTTGCTTTACCCAGAACAGATCCCTCATTGTAAAAAGACACCAGAAGACTGCATATGAACTTCTTAGGGGGAGAAAACCTGAAATTGGTTTCCTAAGAATGTTTGGAAGTCCTTGCTATATTCTGAATCAGAAAGACCATCTTGGAAAGTTTGATGAGAAATCAGATGAAGGTATCCTACTTGGATATGCAACAATGATGAAGGCCTACAGAGTATACAACAAGAGAACTAAAACAATTGAGAACTCTGTAAATGTAAGCATTGATGAAGGTTGTTCCAAGCCAGACTGCTCTCCTCCTGAAGATGAAGACTTCAATTTTGAAGAACTGGCTGTACCTGAGAATGAGCCTCCAACTAATCCTCCAATTGGAGCTAATAATGCTCAAACTCAGGGGGAGCAACTCATTGAAGAAGAAGAAGAAGAAGTTCCAATCTTTGAAGATGCACAAGCTGATCCTACTCCTACTGAAGTTATTATTCAGAATCCATTAAATGACTCTCCAACTGGTTCAGACTCCTCCATTCCTGTCCAAGCTGATCAGCCTCTTCCTCAAACTGATTAGGCTGAACCATCTAATCTGAATCAGTCCATTGTCCCAGTTACTAGATGGACAAAGAGTCATCCAATCAACCAAATCATTGGTGATCCACTCTCTGGTGTGAAAACAAGAAGAAAGGCAACAGGCAACTTCTGCATGTTTGTCAATTTTGTGAGCAAGATGGAACCAATTGAGGTTGATGAAGCTCTGGAAGATCCCTCTTGGGTTAATGCTATGCAAGATGAGCTAACACAGTTTGAAAGAAACAAGGTTTGGGAACTTGTTCCAAGACCTCATCACAAGACTGTGATTGGAACCAAGTGGGTCTACAGAAACAAAATGGATGAAAGGGGAGTTGTGACCAGAAACAAAGCAAGATTGGTAGCTCTTGGTTACAGACAAGAGGATGGAATTGATTATGATGAGACTTTTGCACCAGTGGCAAGATTAGAGGCAATCAGAATGTTCTTGGCCTTCTCTGCTCACAAGGGTTTCAAGGTCTATCAAATGGATGTGAAGAGTGCATTTCTTAATGGAAAATTGGAAGAAGAAGTCTATGTTGAACAACCTCCTGGTTTTGAAAATTCAAAGTTTCCTGACCATGTGTTCAAGCTTGACAAGGCTCTCTATGGGTTGAAGCAAGCTCCAAGGGCATGGTATGATACTTTGTCTAAATTCTTATTAGCTAATAACTTCAAAAGAGGTAATGTTGACAAGACTTTGTTTGTGAGAAAGTATAATGGTGATATTCTGCTTGTACAAATATATGTAGATGATATAATATTTGGGTCTAGTAGTGAAAGACTTTGCAAAAAGTTTTCTGAATTAATGTCTAAAAAGTATGAAATGGAATTTTTATAAACCAAGTAAAGTATGTTAAAGATCTCTTAAACAAATTTGGTTTTACTGATTGCTCACCTATGAAAACTCCTATGAGAACTGGTGATAAGCTGGATGAAGATAAAAATGGTAAGTCTGTTGACATCACAGCTTATAGGGGTATGATAGGATCATTACTTTACTTAACTGCTAGTAGACCAGATATTATGTTTGCTACATGCCTTTGTACAAGATATCAAGCTAGTCCTAAGGAATCTCATCTTAAAGCTGTGAAGAGAATCTTTAGATACCTTAAAGGTAGTCCCAATCTGGGTCTTTGGTATCCCAAAGACTCAGGATTTGATCTAATTGGATATTCAGATTCTGACTTTGCAGGCTGTAAGATTGACAAAAAAAGTACTTCAGGAGCTTGTCAATTTCTTGGCAATAGACTTGTAAGCTGGTCCAGCAAGAAGCAGCATTCAGTTTCTATCTCTACTGCAGAAGCTGAATATGTTGCTGCAGGAAGCTATTGCTCCCAAATTCTTTGGATGCAATATCAGCTTCAAGACTATGGTGTCACTGCAACAAAAACTCCAATCTTTTGTGACAGTACCAGTGCCAAAGCAATTTCGAACAATCCTGTGCTTCATTCAAGGACTAAGCACATTGATATAAGATATCATTTCATCAGGGATCATGTAATGAAAGAAGATGTTGAGCTCCACTTCATTCCAACAGACAATCAGCTTGCTGACTTGTTCACAAAGCCATTGGATGAATCAAGGTTCAACTATCTCATAAGTAAGCTAGGTATGCTTAATTTGTAAAATGTAGTGAGCTAAGTAATAGCAAATCTGACCCCTTAGAGTTATTCTAAACTTTTGAGGGTAAGTTGTGTCAGACCCAGACTACCCTTTTGCACTTAGTACATTTCGAGTGAGAGGATAAGCTGAGTCTGACCCAGCTTCGTGGTTATTTTTGTTATTAAATATCTCAGTGCGTTTTATTACTTTCATTATTTTATTAAGTATACTTGGTTGATCCTATCGGAGTGTGACACGTGTAGTGGTCCTACCGGTTACTGAAAAAGTACCACCACTACTTGTTGATCAACCAATCAAAATATTTCTCTCTCCAACTTTTTCAAATAAGATATTTTGGGTTTTGTATATAACATTTATTTAACCTAAAATCCCAAATCACTTGTTCACATTTTTCTTAAATCAATTTTTCTCTCAAATCTGATTACTGTTTTATTAAATTTAATTTCTTCTAAAATTTGTTTTCAAAATGGCATCATCTTCTGTTTCTATTCATACCAATGATTCTCCATCTAGTTCCGAATCTGAAAGTCAGTTTCCAGCTCCTATAAGCGCAAACAAGCTTTCACCTTATGTGGTGGGAGATAAGGTAGTAGTGGTTCCTGCTGATCTTGATACTGGTAAAATCAAGATTGGTAGTCTGGTGTACGCCAATATTCATCCTCCTTCATGGACTAAAGGATACGATGAAATAGTGGCTTTCTTGTGGTATCATCCATTTGGCAAAGTGATGCTTGAGAAGCCAGACTGGGTGTTTCAAGATCTCTTGTGTGAATTTTGGGCGAGCTGTGTCGTGAAACAGAATAAGAAAGGAGATGCTGCAATCTATGGCTCAATCCTCAACGGTAAGAAAAAGGTATACATTTCTTACGAAAGGCTTAAGTCTGCTTTTGAGCTGTCATATATGCCTGATAATGAATATGATGATGTTGTGTCTCACACTGAAGCCAAAAATGTTTTGCAAGAAGTTGGATATACTGGTCCACTGGCTTCAGTTGTTAAAATGAAACATTTAACTGGTATTTGGAACTACTTATTGAGCACAATCTCAAAAACCTTACAAGTAAAGGCAGGCAGCTTTGATCAGCCTAATGTCCTAGAATTGCAGATTTTTCATGCAATGGTCATCATGACCAGAATAGATTTTGCTGCTTTAATCTTTAAGGACCTTGTTGATCGCGTTCATAAGAAGAGTCTTACCATACCTTATGGTAGGATTCTTGCTCTTATCATTGAAGCCATTCTTGACAATGATTTTAGTCTGGCAACTGGTCAGACTGTTGAATGCAAATCTATCAATAACAACATCTTCAATAGTCCAAAGGTATCTGTGCAGGGTCTGACCCGAGCAATGCAGATCTACCTTGATTTTTGCAGGAAAAGAGAAGAGGAACAAGAAGCACTTAGGGAAGTTGTCCCTTCTTCAACGCGATCTGGGTCTAACACTCAATCTGCTAATCAGGGGGACCCAGGTACACATGCTTCTGAACCCTCAAACTCTTCTGAATCTATTCACATTTCTACTCCTACAAAAGAGGGTGAAGGGTTGGCCAAAACATCAGCCTCCCTAGCCACACCTTCGTCCATTCGCTCAAAATCCGACTCTAAAAGACTCCTTGTTGAGGACTTAGTACCTCACAAGGCCAAAAAGAAAAGATCTTCAAAGAAATCTGTGTCAGCTTCTGGGGTTGATATTGCAACATCATCTCTTGAGATCCCCCAAGGTGCACTAGAAGCTAAGGAACGTTCCAAAGCTGTCCCTGTCACCAAAGCTGACAAGCCGAAAACACCACGCCCATCTGCACTCTCCCAAAAGAGTGTAGACAAGTTAAAGGGAACACCCATTGCTACCCAACCCTCCAAACAGGGTGAAGGTATTGAAAGAAAGACCTCCTCCCAAGGTCAGACTGTGTCAAAACTAAATTCACCATCATCAGCCTCCCAAAAGGTTGATGATATCATTAAAGGGGTAACAGAGGATCTAGCCCCGATCCAAAGTGAGTCAGAGTCAATGCACATCATTTCTGAGGATGGTCAGCCTAAGGAGAGAAGTATCGAATGCATAGGTGACACTGCTTCTCCTCCCCAAGCTGGTCAGACTCCTTCAATCTTACACTCTGAGTCTGCACAGGCTGCCAATGCCCCTTCTATGTCACAAGGAGGGGTACAGGCCTCAATTCTCCCTAAGGATACTTTGGTGCAACAACACACCTCTGTTGAAGGGCAATCAAATGCACAAAACATTACACCTGCAGAGTCTGTGTCTGCATCTGTCCTTGGACAGAGGGATTCTGCAGGTTACTTGGCTGTCTTTAAGGCAGTCATGTCAGCCCCTTGTGCAGCAAAGGGAACCATTGATGGTCCTCTCGATGTCAATGAGAATATGATCACTATCTCCGGAAGTGATTCTTCATTCGATGATGAGTTTGCCCATCCATCCTCAAGGGATGCTCTGATGGAAGATGCCAGTGGAGGAGTTGATCAAAATCAAGATCAACACATTCCCACTGGCCTTCAGCCTGAATTAAACGTTAATCTTTCTCAGGCTGACCAACTCATCATCAGTTCTGTCAGATCCACTCATGAGACTCACTCTCATGAGAAAATGTTCCAAGACTCCTTAAACCTTCACCCCCTTCTAAATATGCCCAATGACCCTGAAATTAAGGATTGCAGGCTGCTCTTTCCAGAGTCAGTAGCTTTTAAGCCAACTGCAAGTTCTTCCCAAGCTGCCACTATCTCATTCTCAGATGTGGTGGGTCAGCTCACTGAGTTCATTTCAACCTCTAAGGTTGAGAGCTCAAAGCTGACCGAATTCTTGGAAAAGATCCAAAAGGATCAGGATTTGACGGATAAGAAGGTGGATAAGCTGAGTCAAGATCAGACTGCATTGGAAGATTATGTTAAGAAAGTAGTTGATTTGATGCAGCAGAACCAGAGCAAGCTGACAGAGTCTCTTGATAGTCTTACTAAGGCAGTCAATGAAGAAATTGAAAGTGATACAACCAAGGGGGAGATTGTCAATGAAATGGGAGATATAAGGAAGGATGTTGGTGTTGAAAAAGATATAAGGAAGGCTGCTGTAGTTGAAAAAGAAAAGAATGTTGAAAAGAAAAGGAAGTTCTCCCAAGCTGACCCTGTACAAGCTGTGCCAACTCAAGCTGACCCAGCTCCCAAAATGCAAATTGATGAATCTTCATCTAGTGAAGACACAGCCACTCTGTCCCAGTTTATGATTAAGAAAAGAACAACTGAAGCTGGGTCAAGTGGTGTGAAGATCTTAACTAAGAAAGAAAAGGATTGGGAGATTGCAACTGAAACTGCTCCACAGCTTGGGGTAACAGTTGAGATGGCATATAAAATGATCAAGGAGGACAGACTAGAAAGAGAAAGAATTGATGCAACTAAGTCTGATTCTGAAATTGCCAAGGCTGTTCAAGAACAATTAAATAAGGAAGATGAAGAAGATCTTGCAGCCATTGGTTCCAAAAAGAAAGTTGTAGGCAAAGGAAAGGAAAAGAAGAAGATGGTGGTTCATTCTAAACCATCTCAGAAGGTTAAAGATGTGGTGCAAAGTGTGAAAGCCCATAATTGGTTTGATGCCTTGGAGAAAAGACAAGTCACTGAAAATATCCATTATAGAAGGCATCCAGAACCAATCCTCCAAGTTCTACTAAAAAGGCAAAAAGGAAAGAATATTCCCAGCATAAGGTTTACAAGGAAAGGTTATGAAACCAACTGGGAAACCTATGATCTTGACAAACTGCTTGATCTAGGATACACAGAGTGGGTGGAACTACATAATATCATTACTGGTATGTCTGGAGTTCACAAAGAGACAGTCTTGGAAGCCATTGAGAAGAAGTTAGCTGCTGTTGTAAAGTACAAGATTGATATCTCTGGCCTTCCAAGACCAATTGCATATGATATGGATTATGAAGATGAGTCAGCTGAGCCACTGAAAAAGAAAAGAAGAAGGTATGAAAGGATTGATGCTCCTAGAGGTGACCATTCAGTTTTTCTCCAAAACTTGTCTCCTACAGAGTTGCTAGCACAATTATCTTCTGGTGCAATTGACAAGATTCTTGATAATCTTAATCTATCTCTACCTGCTGGTGTCAAAGATGCAAGATGTGGGAAGTTCATAACTGAACCTGAGCATGGGATGTACTTTGTAGATGCTAGAGGAAATTTGGTGTTTCAAAGGATTGCTGAACTAAAACAGGTACCATCTATGCACCTATTTACCTTATACAGATTCTGCAGAAACTTTAGTGAAGAAGGTAATGGGTATGAGCAGTTCCTTATAGATGAAGGGTTAGATAGGCAACTTGATGTGAGAGTTGCTCCATCATTTGAGGTTAAGCAAGAAGCAATTGAAATGCTTGGAGAATAGTGATGTAGATTGTAATATCTTTGATTTATTCTCTATATATACAAAGGCAGTTGTACAAATTTAGCTTCTTGGTTAAAATTTCATATCAGATTGAAAAGAACCCAAAAGATTCAAAGGGTCACAAGCTGTTAGTCATATTTTCATTTGATTCTTTGTAAGCTGATAGTTAGAAGTGTAGTTGGGTTTTGTCATCATCAAATAGGGGGAGATTGTTGAGTCCCAATGTCAATTGTAAATTTAATGATGACAAATCTGACCTATAAACACTTAGTAATCTTTTGGTTCTTGTAATCTGATCTGGGTCAGACTAAGCTGACACAACTTACGATCTGTCTCTGACCCAGATCATGCTTCATACTTGTAATTGTAATATCTTGTGGAAGCAAGTGTTATTCAAGCTGCATCAAATTGTATTAGCATTCAGTCCAAGTCGAAGAGGAGGATTGAAGATAGAAAGACCAAGATGTTAGTGGAAGACAGCTTGGGATTAGCAGTCAGCTTGGAAACACTTAGGCAGATTGGTGCCTTGACAAACGGCCCAATCTGTGTCTGACAATCAAGTGAAGATAACAACCTAAATTGAAGATAAAGACAAATGACGTGACTAGGAAGAATCCTAGGATCCAGGTTGGTGGTTGTTTACATATGCGTGTCCATACTCCTATTGGTAGATGAAGAATGTGCGTCAGTACGTGGGGGACCACAAGTACCATGAAAGGCACGATTGATTATTCCTTCATCAACCACTGAACGAATTACACGTAGCTGCAACGGACACCTAATGAATGAGCGATTGTGCCTATAAAAGCCTCATTCATGGATTGCATATGTGTGGCATTTTCCTGAGAATCATTCTTCACACAAGTTTCTATGCTCTTACACACAGCTTAGTCTGTACGAGATCAGCTTGGGCTGATTCTCTTGAGCTGAAACTAATTGATTGTTGTTTGTCACTTCATAGGGTTGTTTAGATATCTATAGGCTATCTTTATTCCGCAACAACCCTGTAATTCTTTGTATAGATTATTTCTTAATAAAGGATTACATTTGAAAATAACAATCTGTGTTCAAGAATGTTTTATTTCTTTACTGCTTTACTGTTTTAATGATTCCTGCACTTTACTAACTTGCTTGTTATTCATTATCTGAATCTTAAAACGTTTTGTGTTAAAAGTTTGTAAAGATTGTGGAAAGTTGTATTCACCCCCCTCTACAACTGTTCTGTGTTCAATATACTTTGGTATATTGATACACCGTGGGACGTATCACCTTCTTTACTTTACTAACCTTTACCCAGTTAATAGCTTTAACTATTAACAAGTACAAGGTTGAGTAAAAGGTTAGGAATAAAGTGTGAAATGTCACATCAACAACTTTCACACTTAAACCTTAAAAGTACACATGTTAAGGAATTAACTTTAATTCCTTAAATGCTCCCAACCATATTTGTACGGCCTGGTCCACATCAGCATGAACCTTGCCTATAAATATAAAGGCTTCTCACAACTTGCAAAGGGCTTGAAACTTTAGCATTGCAACTTGTGAGATATACTCTAAGTAATCCTTACGAGTATTTCCAAGTTATTAGATCACTTGTATTTCTAGGTTGTTTAGATATTTACACTTGGGTGTTTATCTTTGTTCTGCAACAACCTTTGTATTTGTTTATATCAATAAATCAAATACATTGAAAAAGTACATCGTGTCTCAATGCTACATACTTGAAATATACATATTATTTATATAGTTTCAGCACTTATTGTTTCTTGCATTTACTTTCAGTACCTTTACCTTATTGTTTATCCATATCTGGATCGTATTCTGAACTGGTCAACTTCCAGTTAGATTTACTTGCCAGTCGGGTTTTAACCATCTATATTTGGGACTCACAATTGGTATCAGAGCAGCAAGGTTGAATTATTTTAATTCATTAACCTTTGATCTGCAAAGATGGTTGACCAATTATTCAATGAAGGCTCTGACCCTAATGCTAATACTCCACCTGTCATCAACAATAATATACCATCGCATAATGTACACGTACACTTTCCAAATAATCCTGTTCCCAAGTTTGATGGGAACAGTGAAAATTTCAAACATGGAAAGCATGCATGCTCAAATATATTGCTGGTGTTGAAAGACATTTGACCGATATTCTTAAAGAATGACCCTTTGTCCCCATGAATGCCTCCTCTGTTGTCAGAAATGCCGATGGGACTCCTAGGGTATCACCTAAGGAGAAGGATCATTGGTCTGAGGAAGATCATAGGCTGGTAGACCTTGATACCAAGCTACAAAATATGATCTTGTATGTTGTTTCTGAAACTCTTATGCCCACCCTTGTTTTACTTGAAAATTCAAAATTAATGTGGGAGGAACTTATGACACAGTTTGAAGGCACCTCTGAGACCATAGTCACAAGAAAAGTTGCTTTAAATAAAAGATATGAGTCTTTTTTTGCTATCCCTGGTGAAACTTTAACTCAAACTTACATCAGATTTACTAATCTGGTAAATCAATTGAAAGCCTTGGGTGTGACTAAAGACAAAGAAATTTTGTTAGAAAAATTTTGTGACATCTTACCTTCTAAATGGGAAAACTTGATCTTGGTTTTGAGACAAGGAAAAACCTTGCACAGTCACACTCTTGCTTCCTTATATGGAGCCTTCAGGTACACTGAAGAGAACAAAGCTGAGAGAGTTGTGGCTGAGCAAGATGCCAAAAATCATGCTTCTACCAGTTCAGTCATGGTTCAGTACTCTGAGCCACATGGGACTGCTCTACTATCTTCTGAGAGTGATCATTCTGACTCGATAAAGAAGATGGTCTCTGAAATGTTAAAAACTGGTATTTCTGGTAATGTAACTCATAATTGTGATGATGATGACAATGATGATTTGGTTGCCATGCTGGCTAAAACGTTCAATCGTTTTAAGGCCAAATCAAATCGATATGGCAAACCATTTTTCCAGCGCTTCTATTGACAAGTCTAATCTTGAATGCTTTAAGTGTGGCAAGAAAGGACATTTCATGAAGAAATGCAGATCTAGTCAGCCTTCATCATCACAATCTGCCCCTAATCATTCTATTTTTCAGAAATTTGATGATAGCTATAAGGCTAAGTACAAGAAGCTGAAAGCCCAAATAGCTCTCATGGCTCAAAACAACTCAAGCAATAATAGTTGTATGATTGCCAAGACTGAAAAATGGGAAGAATCTGACGAATCATCTGATGATGAGGAAGAAGTTAGGGATATGTGTTTCATGGCACGTGAAGATCAAGGTCATTTGGTCAAGTCTGATGTTGAATCTGGTCGATGGGTGGATATAGTCATGAAAAAGGTTAGTGCCTTTGGTTTTGAAAGTAATGAGGAACAAAAATTGGACCTTTTGGTTCTTTTAGAGGCTGACATTTCATTTGTTGAAACTGTGCGTTCAGAAAGCCTAAAAATGTTTGAAAGTAATACTTCTGAACTGAACGCCAGTCAGGCCAGACTAAAAGAGCTGAAAGATGTTCAGTTGGCTTTAAAAAGTTATCAGTCTATGGTTGCCACTTTAGAGTTGGAAAAAAGAAGAATTAAAAACCATCCTTGAAAAGGAACAAAAAATAATTAAATCTTGGATGAAAGCACCAAATCCAGATGCTGCAATTAAAAATACTTTTGCAAATCAAAGAACAACATATGAATCTGGTGATCTTCATTTGGCATCTATAATCACTGATTTAGATGCACTTCCAAAGGAAATGAAACCAGAAATTATTTTTCCTAAAGTTGGCAAACAGAAAACTGTGACTGATAAGGCCCAGGAACAATCTGAGGGTAAATCTGAAACAGATCAGACAACTGTTTCAGAAAAGAAGGCTAAAACCAAAAAGACATCCCCTCAGACTTCATCTAAGGTTCCAAAAGGCCAAAAGAAGAAGAAAAATATCTCCCCCACTGAGCCTTCTACCTCAGATTCAGGTAAGGCTCAGGTGTCTAATGAAGAATCAATTTTGTTAAGGTTAGAGAGTCAATTTCAGTCATTGGCTAAACAAGTGCAAAGTTGTAATGCACATTTGAAAAATGTTGAAACCACTCCTCTTCAACCTAAGCAAAATACAAAACCTTTTTCCAAACAAATCAAGCAAAAATCTGAGAAGAAAAAGGTTGAAACCCCCATCAAACCAACTGTTTTTGTGTCATCTGAGATCATGACCGAGATCCCCTTCGATCCTTCAGTTCCTTCTGAACCAAAGAAATCTGAGACTGCTAAGGGAGAGTCTAGCGAACCCATCAAGAGATGGGTTCCCAAAAAAAACTAATCTTTGTGTTTGTGCAGGGAGACCGAAAGAAGAATATATGGTTTCTTGACAGCGCTGCTGGCAGAACCATGACTGGTTATCAAACCCTGCTGGAGGAATATAGGGTGCAAGAGGGGCCCTCAATAACATTTGGGAATGATGAAAATGGACAAACTGAGGGATATGGTGTGTGAATAATGGACAAGTCAAATTCACACGTGTTGCATATGTGAATGGTTTGAAATATAACTTGATCAGTGTCAGTCAACTGTGTGATGATGGCTTCAAGGTATTATTTGATATTTCACAAGGAACCATATTCAACAGAGATGGAAAGGTAGTATTGATTGCACCAAGAAAAGGAAACATTTATATCATTGATATGAATAGTTCACCCACTGAACAATGTTTCTACACAAAGGCAGATGAAGATACAAACTGGTTGTGGCACAAGAGATTATCCCATCTGAACTTCAAGAATATTAATA
Organism: Erigeron breviscapus; assembly: GCA_034093135.1. Lineage (NCBI taxonomy): Eukaryota > Viridiplantae > Streptophyta > Magnoliopsida > Asterales > Asteraceae > Erigeron > Erigeron breviscapus. Next base: position 27,567,370 of record CM067174.1, read on the forward strand.
AGTTATCAAGAAAACAACTTGTTGATGGGATACCCTCAATGTCTTTCAATAAAGACAAGCCATGTCCAGGTTGTGAAATGGGTAAGCAGAAAAGAGCTTCATTCAAGACAAAGCAAAGTTTTAGTATAACTGAACCTCTTCACATGCTTCACATGGACCTCTTTGGACCAGTGAATGTTCAGACAAGAGCAGGAAAGAAGTATACCCTTGTTATTGTTGATGAATATTCAAGATATTGCTGGTAATTTTCCTCAGATCCAAGAGTGAAGCTGCTGCTGAAATCATTGCTCTCATCAAACAAATTGAACTCAAGCACAAGCAAAAAGTTTGTCAGCTCAGAAGTGACAATGGCACTGAATTCAGAAATGCCACTCTGGAGTCCTTCTGCACTGAAACAGGCATATCTCAGAACTTCTCCTCAGCCCACACACCAGAGCAGAATGGTGTTGTAGAAAGAAAGAATCATACGCTGATTGAAGCTGCTAGAAGTATGCTGAATGAATCTGGTCTTCCCAAGAATTTCTGGGCTGAAGCTGTTGCAACTGCTTGCTACACTCAGAACAGATCTGTCTATGTCAAAAGACACAAGAAGATAGCCTATGAAGTACTCAGAAATAGAAAGCCTAATATTGGATATTTTCATGTATTTGGATGTCCAGTATACATTCTGAATGATTCCAGTCAGCTTGGAAAATTTGATGCAAAAGCTGATGAAGGGTACTTCCTAGGATATTCAACAAATCGCAAAGCCTTTAGAGTCTTTAACAAGAGACTTGAAAAGGTTGATGAGTCAATTCATGTTACCTTTGATGAATCTAATTCTGCAATCTTTAAGAATTCAACTCTTGTACCACCCTCAGAAAGTCCAATAAGTTTTGGTGATTCTGATACTATTGACCAATCTGATCAGTCACCTGAACCTGCTTCTGAACATCTAAGTTTAGAACCAATAATAAACAAGTCAAGCAACATTCCATTCTATCCTTCAGTCAGTTTTAAACTACCTTCTGAACTAACTATTGGATCAGATGTACATGCTGCTTCACCTCAGATATCAGGTTCCACTGAATTACCCCAATCTGAACAGTTTCATGATGCAAATCATGATCTGCAGAGGAAGATGATGAGACTGAAGTAGTCTTTTCTGAAGCACCTCCTCAAGTAAATCAGAGGAGTTCTTGCACTGATATCATTGTTCATCCTGGTCATTATACTAAGTGGACAAAAGCACATCCAATCGAGCAAATCATTGGAAATTCCACTAGTGGGGTTCAGACCAGAAGAGCCACAAGCGATCAATGCTTAAATGTCAACTTCTTATCACTGATAGAACCGAAGAAGATTGACGAGGCTATGAAAGACCCTAGCTGGATTGAAGCCATGCAAGATGAGCTTAATCAGTTTAAAAGGAACGATGTTTGGGAACTTGTTCCTTGTCCCAGTGATCTGAAGAAAGAACCAATTGGGACAAGATGGGTCTTCAGAAACAAGATGGATGAAGATGGTCATGTGATTCGAAACAAGGCAAGACTTGTTGCAAAGGGTTACTCACAAGAAGAAGGAGTAGACTTTGATGAAACTTTTGCACCAGTGCTAGACTAGAAGCTATCAGAATTTTCTTAGCTTTTGCAGCTCATCATGAGTTCAAAGTCTATCAGATGGATGTTAAAAGTGCATTTCTTGAATGGTGAATTGGAAGAAGTTGTGTATGTGTATCAGCCACCAGGGTTCATAATGAAGAAAGACCTCATTGGGTGTACAGACTGAACAAAGCATCATATGGTCTGAGACAAGCACCTAGAGCCTGGTATGATACTCTTACTAAACATCTTCTTAAAAATGGTTTTAAAAGGGGTGCAATAGATAACACTTTATTCATATTGCATGATAAAAGTGATATCTTACTTGTACAAATTTATGTTGATGATATTGTGTTTGGTTCTACAAATAACAAAATGTGTGAACAGTTTTCTAAAATAATGTCATCTGAGTATGAAATGAGTATGATGGGCGAACTGACATATTTTCTAGGTCTTCAAGTGAAACAAACCAGTGATGGTATTTTTATAAATCAAGAAAAATATGTCAGAGATTTATTAAAGAAATATCAATTTGATTCTGTCTCATCAAAAGATACTCCTATTTCTGCACCATTAACTTTGGACTCAGATCCCAATGGAAAACAAGTGGATCACACAAAATATCGTGGTATGGTGGGATCCCTCATGTACTTAACTGCTAGTAGACCTGACATAATGTTTGCAACATGCCTTTGTGCAAGATTTCAGTCTGATCCCAGAGAAGCACACGCAAATGCTGTGAAAAGGATTTTCAGATACCTTAAAGGTGTCCCCAGACTTGGTCTTTGGTATCCCAAAGGCTCAAGTCTAGATCTAATGGGTTATTCAGATTATGATCATGCAGGTTGTAAAATAGATAGGAAAAGTACCACAGGTGGTTGTCATTTCCTAGGTGGCAAATGGTTAGTTGGACAAGTAAGAAGCAGACTACAGTATCACTCTCCACAGCTGAAGCTGAATACATTTCTGCAGCCAGTTGCTGCGCTCAGATTTTGTGGATGAAGAACCAACTAACTGATTATGGTGTTAAGTATACAAAGACTCCAATAATTTGTGATAACACCAGTGCCATTGCCATCTCTCACAATCCTGTCATGCACTCCAAAACCAAGCATATCGACCTCAGGTATCATTTTATTAGAGATCACATTATTAAAGGTGACATGAACTTCATTTCATTCCCACTGATAAACAACTCGCTGATGTTTTTACAAAACCCTTGGATGTCAAAACGTTTAAACATCTCATCAGTGAGTTAGGTATGCTAAATCATGTATAGCATCACCTCAGGGGGAAGTGTCAAATATTTTTATGTTTAAAAGAATTTCTCTCTAAGGGGGAACTTTGCTTTTAGAAAAATATTTTGACTGAAATGTTTCAAAATTTCTGAAATGATTTCAGAATAAGTGTGAAAACTGAGATGGTTCAGATTCCTTAAAATCTGATCATGCTCAGATTTAAATAAGTTATTTCTGAAATGAGTTAGTCCTTTATAATGTCTTTTGGATACTTGGTCGTTGTGTGAACACGTGACAATTACTGTTTAACGTTTGAATAATGATGTTTGCTGACGTGTCACACAAGTTGCGCCGTAAATTAAAAGTAATGATCACTTTTTCTTTAAAGTGTTGAAAAGTTTTGTGAAAATGTGGGGTCATAACCGTCGTTGCATTAAATGCGGACGTATACCCAAAATTATTTTCAGACTTCAAACCCGATCAAAATTGATTTCATTAAAATAATATTTTTTTGTGGGTTTGAGTTGTGAGTCCCAAATATATAGATGATTAACAAACCCGACTGGCAAGTACAACTAATCTTGATGGACAAGTTCAGTTTACGATCCAGATAAGGATAACAAGAAACAATTGACAATATGAATAATGCAAAGAACAAATGGCAGAAACTATATAAAGATATATATAAATATAATCAAGTATGTAGCATTGAGACACGTTGTTTTCTAATGTATTTGATTTATTGATGGATAAACAAATACAAGGATTGTTGCGGAACAAAGATAAACACCAAAGTGTAAGTATCTAAACAATCCCGAAATACAAGTGATCTAATTGACTTGGAAATACTCGTAAGTTTACTTAGAGTATATCTCACAAGTTGCAATGCAAAGTTTCAAGCTTTTTGCAAGTTGTGAGAAGACTTTGTATTTATAGACCAAGTCCATGATGACATGGACAAGATCGTACAAATGTGGTTGTGAGCATTTAAGGAATTAAACCATAATTCCTTACATGCTGCACTTGGAAGAGTATATAAGTCACTTGATGTGACTTATAGTACTAGGTTCCAAGCCTATACTTTGTACCTTTTGTTAATAGATAAATCTATTAACTGATAAG
>CM067174.1:27572309-27579809 GCA_034093135.1 Erigeron breviscapus
ATATATATATATATATATATATATATATATATATATATATATATATATATATATATATATATATATATATATATATATATATATATATATATATATATATATATATATATATATATATATATATATATATATATATATATATATATATATATATATATATATATATATATATATATATATATATATATATATATATATATATATATATATATATATATATATATATATATATATATATATATATATATATATATATATATATATATATATATATATATATATATATATATATATATATATATATATATATATATATATATATATATATATATATATATATATATATATATATATATATATATATATATATATATATATATATATATATATATATATATATATATATATATATATATATATATATATATATATATATATATATATATATATATATATATATATATATATATATATATATATATATATATATATATATATATATATATATATATATATATATATATATATATATATATATATATATATATATATATATATATATATATATATATATATTTATATATCTATGTTTGTTTGTTTTTTTTTTAATATATATATATTTGTGTCAATTTTAATGTATTGTATTTGTCAGATCGGGGAAGGTAAAAAAGAATACACGGATGATGATTTGGATGAAGTTCGTGAAGAATGGGCAAATTATGTGGCAAACTTCATTTACCGGTGTTGAATTTTATATAATTTAGTAGTTGTAAACTTTTATGGTTAATATTAGAATTTTATATAATTTAGCAGTTGTAAACGCATTGTTTTGATATATATGAAATGCGCTCTTTTGCTATTTGTGTATTTATTTGTATTGTGAGATTAACTGTTATTTAATGTGTAGATATTAATAATTTTATAAAATTTTTTTTTTTTAAAAAATTGAACCATGACACGCAAATACGGGGTCATAAAATAATGTCATAAAATGCGTGTCGTAAAAGGGTGTCATAAAAGCGTGTCATAAATTTATGACGCTGAAAATGCGTGTCATAAAAATTTATGACGGGTCGATTTATGACACCAAAAAGCGTGTCATCTGACCCCTTTTATGACACGCATTCGGTGTCATTAAAGGTGTTTTTCTAGTAGTGTAAAAATTGTTGGCGTTATTTCTGGACTCAGATTGTGGAGTGCCTAGGTGGAAACTGGGGTGGATTGGACCAGATTTCATTAACACAAGTAGAAATCGGGTACTACTTGTGGCATGGGATTGAGGTGGACTTCGCTGAAATACTTTTCTCTCAGTTGGTAACAAAATTAAAAGGGAAAAGAAGTCCACATATCTCATTTCCCAGATTTCTGAGCATTTGCTTCATGAACATGCTTGGAGATGCGTATCACATGGAGGGGCTTGAATCTTCAGCAATGGAGTTCTGCAGGGATCTATCAAAGCTATCTACTTCAGATCCAGAACCAGAACTCTCCGCTGCAATGCTTCAGGTAATTAATAAAACTGAAACAGCACGACCGGCTGGCTCAGAAAGGTCACCGAGCGGGTCACAAAATAATGCGAGACCCATTGGTGCACCTGGTGGTCAAATGTTGAAGTTGTTTAAAACCCCAGCAACTTCATCTACCCAACCACCAATTCCTCCTCCACTGACCAACCTGAGGATCTCCCAAAAGATCCCTCAGGATCTCCAAAGGGCTTATTAAAATGTCGTAAATATAAGCCGTCCTCACAGCCCAAGGACATTAGTACCGAAGCAAACCCCTCTGGATCTTCCCAACAAGAACCAGAGGAATCGAGTCCAAAGGGAAACCCACAAGCAGCCATCTCCAAAACTTCTTTAGGAGGAGATGGTGAAGATAATACTAGTGTGCCAGCCCAACACACATTAGAGTCCGTGTCTGCACGCGCACCCCCTGAAACTTCACAAATCTCACACTCTACTGCAGCACGAATTGATGAAGTCTTTGGTGTGACACCACCTGAGACTGAGATTCCAGACTCTACGGCCGATGAAGTGATTCTTGATGATGGTACGAGAATCATTAAGGCAACCCCTGTGTCTACTATCTCTGGCGATGAAGCTATGGCTGAGCCAACCCATAAATCTGGTGACGATGCATCTGCAGCAGCAGTTGTTGAACCAGAAGCTGGTTCAGGTACCAGTGATCTGAACCAGGGCATATCTGATCGGACTGCAGTTTCGACTGACCTCTGGGATGACGATGAGCCAACTCAAGGGAATCTTGATTCCTTTGCTGATTTTGAGTTTGATGAGGGCTTACTGGAAGAGAATCAGTCTTCTGATTCTGAGCCAACCTTCAGCCTCACAAACGTCCCCCCTCCCCCAGAAATCCAAAATATACTTGTTGAACAACCATATCGCCAACCCGAAACTTCTCATGAACATCCATATTTTCCACCTGGCTCTACACCTGCCTATGTCACTTCACCTCGTTTTCAACCACAACTCCAACACTTACACCCACAAATTCACCAAGTACCAAGGCCCATCAATTATGATGATCAAACTGAGAAAGAGTTGGACTCTGCTACTGAATCTGAGAGTCCAGCTGAAATGCAATTGGAGAAGGCATTAGATGGACTTGGTAGAATTCCCTTTGTGGCTTCTGTTTCTGCACAACCACCTCCTCCTTTGAGTGTAGAAGCAAAGTTAGAGAAGCAAAATACCGAAGTCCAAAGCCTCCTTCTCAAGGTGGAGGACTTAACAAAATCTCTAACTGCCAATACTAGTTCCATTGCTGAAATGAAGGGTGCTCAGATGTTCCTTGGCACTGAGTTCACCAAGGTTGCTGGAAATGAGGGACTAGTAAGTGGGAAGCTAAATGAGCTGGTGCATTCATGTAATAAAATAAGTACGACTATCAGGGAAGCCTTCAGACTGGCCAAAAGAGATGTGCAAGCTTCAGTTGTTGCAAACTTGACATCTGGTATTGAACTGATCAAACAAGAAGTTATGGCAGTCGGGAAGGAGGTGAATGAGTTGGTTAAAAGGCCAAGTGTTAATGAGAAAGAACTTGGGTCTTTTTTTTTGATTTTTTTTTTTTTTTTTTTTTTTTTTTTTTTTTTTTTTTTTTTTTTTTTTTTTTTTTTTTTTTTTTTCGGTCTTCTATGATTGATGTGATTGAGAAGCTGAAGTCTGAGATATCTCAGAATCTTGTTGCTCAGATTTCAGCTTGTGGCTGAAAAGGTTGAAGAAGGGGTCAGAAGGATGGTCTTAGAACTCACTAAAGACACTTCCAAGAAGGTAGATAAAGCTGTTGAAGAAGTTCAGAAATCTGTATCTACTCTTGATGAAGTTGTTAAGGGCCAGTCCAAGCAGTTAGATGAAATTCTGACCTTGCTCAAGAAAGAAAATGTTGTTGCTCCTCCTCCTCCTCCCTCATTCTCTGAAGAAGATAGGAAAATGCTGAAAGATCTTACTGAGAAAGAGACTCTGAACCTTAACTCATCATTCAGGTTAAGGGCTCAGTTCTCTACAATGGCAAAGGGCATTTCTGATTGCCTTCTGCAGCAGAGTTGGGAACCTCTGAAGGCCATGCAAACGGCAATTGATTTATATGCTAAGATGCCTTATGAGGTCCCCAAAGGGGGAAATGTGCCTATTGGTTTGCTCTCAAGTACTCAAGAATTAATAGAGGCAACCAAGAAGCAAGCTGAGGTACAATCTGGTGGTGCCTCAGTTCAGGGGGAACAAACAAAATCTGAAGTGCAGCAGTCTGAACCAGGAAAGAAAGATAAGGGCAAGGCCCAGATGGTGGAAGAATCCAAGTCCCTAGGGTCTAAGGGTTCTGGTTTGGTTGTTGGTGAGAATGTTGATGAACATGGTTATCCCTTACACAATCTTGATGCAGATGGAAAGAAATTAGTGGCTCTGCAGAAGCAAGTCTCTAATCAGTTTATCATGTGGAGGGAAAACAAGGAAAGAGAAAGGGCACAACATCTTTCGATGGGAACCCTTGATCATGTAGATGATGCAGCTCTTGGTCTTTCACTGGAAAGATATCAGAAAATCAAAAATGATCCAAGAGTGCAGAAAGCAGTAGTTGATATGCTTGAATATGAGTGTGGGATGATGTATTCACCTCTGGAACAAAAGCTGGAAAGTCTCACCTTCAAGTTGTCTATTGAAGACTTGAAGAAAAATAGAATGAATGAGATGGAGTTGAAAAAGAAAGAGATTCTAGCTGAAGTTGCCAAGGTTGAAAGGCAATTGTTAAGGCCACCCACGAAACCCAAAGTGACTGGACCAAGGTCTTCAAGAAAGAACATTCGTGATGGGTGGGGGGGGGGGGGGGGGGGTATTGCGGGGGGGTGGGGGGGTGCTGATCTTTCTACCTTCAAGCCAATGTCTGATGATGCTACTGAGATCGAAAGGAAACATGAAAAGGATCAGTATGAGCATTATATGAAGCATCGATCCCATCCAGCTAAAATAACTGACATAGAAGTAACAAAAGCTGATGGATTGAAGCTCTTCGATTTGGTTGTTAAAAGAGAAGGAAGGGCAGCTGAAGAATACAATCAGGTTTCAGTGCACGAATTTGGATTTCTGAGCATAGAGAGATGATCCAGATTCTGAGGGGGAAGCCAAAATCTGCTCTGATTGGTGCATGGTTATCAAGAATACAACAAAAGATGCAAGCCAAGGTAGAGATTGAAGGCAGATTTTTGGAAAGAAGGATCATTCTCCACTGAAGAGAAAAGCTATTGAAGCACCTTCTGGTTCGAGGCCTGCGAAGAAGTAGTTTTCTTTTCAGTTTATCATTTACTTGTATAAATATTTGCAAATGTAACAAACACTTCAGTTTGTATATATATGTTACATTTTGTAGCTAACAAGTAGATGATAGGTTTAAGTTAGAAAAATCACAAGTAAAATTCTGAGACATCAATGATCTATAAGATGTACTTAGAAAAATTTTACAACTTAAACAAAAACTTGCATTTCAGACTTACAAACATGTATAGATAGAAGTCTGAGATGCATGCACTATTTCAGAACAAATAGGGGGAGTTTGTTAGGTCGAAAATCGACCAAGTATAATTTGTTCAGAAATAGCTGAAGCTCAGTGAAGAATACTTGTACATAATTCTGAAGTCGTTCAGAATTAGTTCACTGAAGCTTCACTTCAGTTCAGATCAACGTATCAGAATACCATTCAGCTGAAGTCAAAGACTGAAGTCTGAAGAAAGAGAATCAGCTCAGATGTGGAGCTCAGAAGTTGATTCTACCTGATTGAATACTGAAGCATCTCAGTGTAAAGTACTTACAACACTTTACACTGATTACGAGGAAGCCTTCTTTACTTTACTAACCTTTACCCAGTTAATAGCTTTAACTATTAACAAGTACAAGGTTGAGTAAAAGGTTGGGAATAAAGTGTGAAATGTCACATCAACAACTTTCACACTTAAACATTAAAAGTACACATGTTAAGGAATTGACTTTAATTCCTTAAATGCTCCCAACCATATTTGTACGGCCTGGTCCACATCAGCATGAACCTTGCCTATAAATATAAAGGCTTCTCACAACTTGCAAATGGCTTGAAACTTAGCATTGCAACTTGTGAGATATACTCTAAGTAATCCTTACGAGTATTTCCAAGTTATTAGATCACTTATATTTCTAGGTTGTTTAGATATTTACACTTGGGTGTTTATCTTTGTTCCGCAACAACCTTTGTATTTGTTTATATCAATAAATCAAATACATTGAAAAAGTACATCGTGTCTCAATGCTACATACTTGAAATATACATATTATTTATATAGTTTCAGCACTTATTGTTTCTTGCATTTACTTTCAGTATCTTTACCTTATTGTTTATCCATATCTGGATCGTATTCTGAACTGGTCAACTTCCAGTTAGATTTACTTGTCAGTCGGGTTTTAACCATCTATATTTAGGACTCACACACACAAATATTTTTTTTTTACCAACTAACGAAATGATTTATTACTAATAATAAAAGACCTATCTAGAAAGGTGCTAATTAAGCAGAAATACATATAGCAAAAATTCACTTACATAGATGATCAGAGGATATTCTTAATTTTTTTTAAAAGAGTAAAGAAAGGAATGGAAGGAATAAATATAAAATAATTCTTTTCATTCTTGAGTTTTTTAAAGAAAATGAAAGTGGAGAAAAGAATAACTACAGGTTTTTTACTTAACAATCCTTTAACTAACTTATAACATAAATCTAATACTTAAATAGGACATAACTGTAAAATGATATATTTTTTTTCCTTTCTTTTCTTTTATTTTATTTTCTTTTCTTTCTAACGAAATGTTTTGCAAACTTGGGCTCCAACACATACCCAAATCACGAAATGTTAGTAAACTTGGGCTCAACTAGCCGACCCATCTTTTTTAATACTAGACATTGCCATCCTAGACTCCTGGTAACTATATGAACAGAATTCGTCCAATATTGCATTAGTTAGTTCACTGACCCAAACCAATCTCTTTCTTATGAAGTACTTTTCTAGTAATAAACCAACATGACTTCCACCAAGAAATTTTTATAACAATAAAATTGTCTCATATACCTTTTTTCATTAAATAATCATTAAAAATTATTTTACACCGATAAAATCTCCATCCACTTACATGACAAATGAAAGATAATAATTAAATAAAAAATAGTTAAGAATCTTAATTAAATATGAATGCAACCCACAGTCGGTAAATCGAACTAGATTATATGTGATTCTTGATTTACATATACCAACAAATTGGTTTGTCTAAATTCTTTGTAAATAGAGGAAATAAGATAAATATAGTATTTGCCATTTAAAAACAGAAAACATAAATAAATAAGAAGAAAAGGATAGAATGGTCATTAGCTAATATATCGTTAATTACTAAAATGCTTTGAAGTTAAAGCTATTGTCAAAATAATATTTTTGGGTATATAAAAGAGTTTTAAAGTTTACGTTGGGTAAATATGATAATATGTTATTAAAATGGGTAAATATGTTATTATGACTTTTAGGAAGGGGATATATTATAATCTCCCTATAATAAAAGTATGCGTGGTTTAAACTCCACATACTACCGAATTGGATGTCAATGTGGCGTCTCAAATGCTAACTATTAACTCTCTGGTCAAAAAAATTTTAAAAATATTAGTTTAATTATATGTTTAGCCAGATGTATTTGTAAAAGTATGCTTGTAAAATGTTTGTCAACCTAATATTGTTCTTATACTAGATTGTCATGACTTATCATAAGCAAAATTTCACTAACTTGTTACAACTTTGAGTTTAACTCGATTTGTCGTTCATTTGTATCAGATATTTTTGACAATGCCAGTCCTCAGGATTTAGGGGTGATGTTCGAGCTAAACTAATGGTTCAGTTGAAAAAAATAGTGCAAATAAATTTTTTTTTAAATAAGACAAAACCATTAATCTATAGCGATAAATATAAAAAAAGGTTTTCTTAAATGAAC
>CM067174.1:27584809-27691443 GCA_034093135.1 Erigeron breviscapus
ACGATAGTTTTCAGTGAATAAAACCTATTGTTTTATCTGTTTTACTTTAATACTTGTTTTATGTTACCTAAAACCTATATATATATATATATATATATATATATATATATATATATTATATATATATTGTTATAAAGCTTCATTTGTAAAAAAAATTACATATATATTTGAATTCCCTAAAGTTAGGGGCATATTTTTTCCCGACTCGACCTAGGTATTCGAATTCTCAGGCCGTCACTGGCTGAATACATTATTATTGATAAGTCTTAAGGATTTTCCTTAGAAGAATTGTAAAGCAAATTGGTGCTTTTAAGAGAAAAACCATTTAGAGCAAAAAGTTGATAAAATGAAAAACAAACCTAGCGAGCTAGTCAACGTAACAATGACTTAAAAGTTAAAATGCTATTTTATACAAAGTTCAGTTACGTGTGCAAATTATGCGTTTATAGGAAACTTGTTTACGTAGAAAACATAATAAAAAGTCTATGTACTAATGTACGTGTTGCCGTGTTGGGAAAATCTCTTCCTCGGTTTGCATTTCAAAAAAGAAAAAATAAAAGTATATAGGGATTGGTTATTGTAAAACAAGTATTAAAGTAAAACAAATAAGATAAGATCTTGACCCTCAAATCATAAATAAATATGATGCACGGAAATTCACGAAACGTTGATTCACGATGATTTTAATGATGCACGATAGTTTTCAGTGAATAAAACCTATTGTTTTATCTGTTTTACTTTAATACTTGTTTTATGTTACCTAAAACCTATATATATATATATATATATATATATAATATTAATATTAAGAATCTAGAAAAAAAGAAATGCCTAAAAAATAATCAAAAATAGTTCATTTAATAAAATGGTTCGAGCTCGAGTCGAACATCGATCTGTTACCGGGCCACGTTTCGGTTAATACCCATTCAAGCGTCGCTATAAATTACAACCGTAGAAAAAAATTTAAAACTATCTTTTGTCCTTTTAAAATTTAATGAATATTGGAGATACCACCCAATACTAATCACTGCTATAGGTACAAATAATTATAGCATCCTTAGAGCAAAATGAGATTTAAATGAGCAAGTTTTGCATATTACTTGATGATTAATTGGTACCTCCAGAAATATGTGGGAAAAAACAGCATTAGGAGAGGAAAAATATATACATACATTATACATATATAACTTAAAACATCCTACGTCTACATAAAATATACAAATATACGATTATTATATCGTACACTATAAAATAGACGCTAGCAAGGCGCAAAACGGTCCATGAGCCAAAACACAGTCTCTTCCGACAATTCATTCTCGGTTACTGATTGCGACGAAAGTGGTTTTTCGGTCTTCATATGACCAATTCCGGATTCGGATTGTTCTTCAATGAAACCATCATCGTTAACTTCATTTTGCGATTTTTGGAAAACATTAGGTAACTGTTGATGTTTTTTCTTCAAGCAAATCTTGTCGGTGAGCTTTGTCAACTCTCCCACCCATAGATTCACAAGTATAGACATTTTTTTTTTCTCTTGTAAAATATTTTGATTTTAAGAAAATAAACTTCAATGTGAGTTATGGAATGATGAATAGAGAAATGGAATCTATTTATAAAGAGATATTTTGGAGAAAAAAAAAAGATATTTCATTGGTGAGAATAAAATCGGGATATTGAAAAAGGGATATTCTTCAAACTTCAAAGGCCACGTGGGAATGCCGACTTTTATTTTGGACATTTCTAAAAGTATAACTATTTGAGATTTTAGATATGATCAAAACGTTGTAAATAAGTCACTAGTTTTATCAATTCATTTGAGTGATCTATGTATCTGAACGATTAACCAAAATAGTTTACATAGGTAGACATTTTGAACGTATATGAACTTGTTTGATATAGAATGTAAGTATAGTTATGTTATAAATAGTAAAATATATTGGTTGAACATTAAGATTTTAGGTATTGCTGGTCGGCGTGTCAGGTGTGTGTATGGGTGGGGGGTTACGGGATCAAGAAATTCTTTTTATCTTTATCTTTATCTTTTGGGCATATCCGAGTCGACATTTTAGTTCGGATCGGATCAAACACTAATAACACTAAAAATTTAGGTTTTTGATAATTGTTTAAATTATCGTTCTTGTCAATAAATCTGAAAATATTTAAAAGTCAAAATAATATGGAGTAACAACACATTTAGGGCAGTTACGAATTAAGGACAAAATTAGTTCAATTGCTAGGAAGTCAAAATGATAACAACATATTTGGGGATTTATTGATTTATGCAAAAACTAATTAGGAGAAATTGACAAAAATAAAATAAAATCATAAACCGTGGACAATGGCCGGAGGATGGTGGCTGTCCGGAAAAAGGAGGCTGCAACGAGCAGCAGACGTTGGTGATAATTGATAGAGTTTTTTTTTCTCTCTTCGGGTATGCTATAAACTATAAAGAAATCACGCAAGCAATGGCTAACAATTGTCAAATGGTTATGGGCTTGTTAATGGGTAATTGTTATCAAACAGTTTATGGGCTTAGGTCCTTAAACTATAATATGGGCTTCTTAATGTAATATAAAATGGGCTATAGGTTTTAGACCGAAAGAGATAAGAGGCCACAAAATGTAGGAAAAATAACCAGGAGACTTGCTTAATAAATAGAAAAAATTTTAGAACAAAATACGGTATCAAACAATAATACAATACTTTTGAATCAAAAAACTAGGTGGGGGGTTGGGGTTGTAAGAACCACCCCTGACTGCATGTAATGAATGACAAGTTTATATTTCACTAAATATACATTCATACAAATAAAGACTTGTTAAATTATGATGATGTTATAAAAAAAAATTATAAAAAAAATAAAAAAAATTATGATGATGTTATTATCTAGATAATGGGTTTCCTATTGAGTATCTCTACTACTTTATAAAAATTATCACATTCTCTCTCCTAACACTTTTCAACACTCTCTCTCATAAAAATGTCCCTATGCGAAATGACTATTCTACCCTTAATGAATTAATTAATTTTCTCTATTTTATTCATTAATTTAAACATCTCCACTTAAAATACTTATAATACCTTTAATAAAATAATTTACAACATAAACCCATTAACTCCTAAAATAACTACACTACCTCTTTTAATTATTTTTACAATAATAACCACACCGCCACCACCCGTCACGCCACCACCACTGCCAACCACCGCCGCCAACACCAAATTGTCGCTACCACCACCGTCGCCGCATTGTGCGGGTAAAATGCTAGTTGGATACAATATAAAATGATGGTTAGTAGCATGTCTTTGTTATATATTCCAATTGTGACGTTGTAAAATTTATTGCAAATAAGACATATTAATTAAGTAAGTTGATAAGAACATAAGAGATTTTCATTTTTTATTTTTACAAAAGAAATAATAAATAGAAGTTTTTGTCTTAACTTAAGGTGTTAGACTGCAACCGTGATGAGCTCAAATGCAATTTGAAAAAAAATAAATTAGGTGGGCTTGAGTTTAGCTTGATTGCCCGGCGAGTTTTGATATAGACTCAAACTCAGCTCAAAAACTCGATCAATACCTAAAGTAAAGGAAAAAAATCATACCTTAAGTTAAAAACCAATGTTATAACTCTGTAACATCATTTCAAAAACTCGATCAATACCTAAAGTAAAGGAAAAAAATCATACCTTAAGTTAAAAACCAATGTTATAACTCTGTAACATCATTTCAAAAATTCAATTTAACTTCTTAAACCCAAGTCAAATATTAACATAAGTCATAGAGCAAAGTAGTAGATAATATACATAAGCTTGAAAAACTCAATCACCACTAGTCGAATTAAAAGCCCAAGTTCAGCTCATTTAAGTATTATGGGCTAGCTTAAATTTAAAGCATGGGCTAGCTTGATAGCCTGAGTTTAAATTCATTTCGATTACAAGTTTACAACCAATTTTGTACTATATGTAGTTATCCGTCCATTTTACCCTCAAATCCAAGTAATGTAGGGATAGATGTCACGAGCATGACCAATTAAGAAAATTTATGCAAAAATGCTTTTATATATGGATCCAGTATATTAAAAAAAATCATCATTATTAATAAAGTAATAAAATCATACAGCGCAACACAGTTACATATGCTACATTACTTTGCAAGCTGAACATCAGAACAAATGATACTTAATTTTTTGGATTGGTAAACCCATACTTACTGAAAACACGCACTTGTAACGGACGATCGACGTGGATATTAATGGACATTCTGTATGTGTACACATATTTTTCATCACTCAAGCTAAACTCAAAGAAACCCAACAAGATAGACGAGAAGATCCTCAGTTGCCTATAGGCAAAATCTCGACCCAAACAGGTTCGTGGTCCAGCCTATGCAGAAGTAAAAAAATAAATCATAAAGGACAATTACGATAATAAAAAAAATTCAACGCTTTAGTTACAAATTACATTACTATTGCTCATAGTATACATCTAAATATCTAAATACATGAGGTTAATTAGCTCATTTAATAAAAACCATTATCTCTTTGGGTGATTTCCAGGGTTCAATCACTGGCATTTTCATTAATTGACGAGTGACCAAAAGCGTTTCGTGAAACACTTATAGTCCGCAATAATGAAGGGATTTGAATGTAGAAGATGAAATGCAATGCAGAAAATAAAAATAAAATGGGCAAATCTAAACTAAATACTAAGAATGAGATGAAATGTATTTACCTCACCTATTGTAAGTTGCAAGTAATGACCGAAATATCAACGACGAGGTTGGTGAATTGAATTATTTAATTTTCGGTGATGCATTTTGTTGATTAACTAAAAAGGATATTTATCTATACTATCTAATAAAACAAACCACCCATTTTTATCCTTAAATTTTCTGTCTTTGAAAAACCAAAAATACCCTTCTCCTTTATTTACTAATTTAAACATCTCCATCTAATATACCTATAATACCCTTAATGAAATAATTTACAGTATAGATCCCAACACTTAAAATAACTACAATACCAACTTTAACATCAATTACTTTTACATTCACCACAATCGTCACCCCCACTACCACCACCTCCGCCATCACTACCCCCACCGCCGCATTGCGCGGACATAAGTCTAGTATAGGATTATTTAAACTAAGTGTTTGGCTAGACAAAGAGAATTTGAAAGTATCCTCCTTCTACAATTTAGCATCTATAAATAAATTTTACATCGGCACGGCACTAATTAAAGGTGATACATGACATGACCATAACTTTTGATCCATTCAACAATTACGCCTAATTAAGGTGTTTGTACAACATTAATTTCAAAATTCTAAGACTTGCATACACGTGAATCAAAACTTTTATATATATAGCTAAATAAACAGTTAATGGTAATTATATACTAACCTGAAAAGCTGTAAATTTAAAAGGACTTTCGGAATATATATATATATATATATATATATATATATATATATATATATATATATATATATATATATATATATATATATATATATATATATATATATATATATATATATATATATATATATATATATATATATATATATATATATATATATATATATATATATATATATATATATATATATATATATATATATATATATATATATATATATATATATATATATATATATATATATATATATATATATATATATATATATATATATATATATATATATATATATATATATATATATATATATATATATATATATATATATATATATATATATATATATATATATATATATATATATATATATATATATATATATATATATATATATATATATATATATATATATATATATATATATATATATATATATATATATATATATATATATATATATATATATATATATATATATATATATATATATATATATATATATATATATATATATATATATATATATATATATATATATATATATATATATATATATATATATATATATATATATATATATATATATATATATATATATATATATATATATATATATATATATATATATATATATATATATATATATATATATATATATATATATATATATATATATATATATATATATATATATATATATATATATATATATATATATATATATATATATATATATATATATATATATATATATATATATATATATATATATATATATATATATATATATATATATATATATATATATATATATATATATATATATATATATATATATATATATATATATATATATATATATATATATATATATATATATATATATATATATATATATATATATATATATATATATATATATATATATATATATATATATATATATATATATATATATATATATATATATATATATATATATATATATATATATATATATATATATATATATATATATATATATATATATATATATATATATATATATATATATATATATATATATATATATATATATATATATATATATATATATATATATATATATATATATATATATATATATATATATATATATATATATATATATATATATATATATATATATATATATATATATATATATATATATATATATATATATATATATATATATATATATATATATATATATATATATATATATATATATATATATATATATATATATATATATATATATATATATATATATATATATATATATATATATATATATATATATATATATATATATATATATATATATATATATATATATATATATATATATATATATATATATATATATATATATATATATATATATATATATATATATATATATATATATATATAATATTTTAACATGTAGTTTTATTAAAATGCAAGGGAACTCCTCTACTCTATATGAACTTCATAATACGAGTAAAACATTACTCCGTTAATAGATGAAGTAGTATCCGTTATTTTACAAGGAGATCATGATGAAAATCCAGTATGGTTTGGTCATGGTGCCCTCTATTTTATCTTATTACTTTGAATACAGGAGTATAAATATATATAAGTTTACCTTTGAGTGCGTATGCATTTGTTCAATCTTAGCCTGGATCACCTTATAAACAAACTCATCAATCACCTTAATACATTTCTTCAACTCCGCTTCGAATCCAATATTAAGAAACCTCTTGATCTTCCATGTTATGTCAACAAACCTTTCGTATGTCAAACTATTTGCATCATCAAATGCCCGCATGAATTTGAGGTTTTCCTCACTTGCACCACTTAAGTTATTAAGATCCACTCCAAAGCCAACTTTAAAAATTGAATCTGTCGTTGCTCTCATGAACCAGTCCTATATATATACATATTATGAATATCGTACGTGATGTGTTTAGCTATATATACACACCTTATTTAATTTAGTATGAAATTAAATGAAAATTCTTACATTTATATCGATTATTTGGTTGCTCTTTCCTGCCTCAGCAAGTATGTTCCCAAGTTTTATTGCACTCTCTTTGAATGTGGCACTACTAAAATCTCTCAAAATTTTTGTAGAAAATTCTTGGCTTGATACCCTCCTTTGTTGCTGCCAACTAGTCCCATCTACTGCGAATATTCCGTCACCGAGTAGCTCTTTTATGATGTCGCGACTATACGTTCCCTGTCATATTTTTTGTACAGTTGTAATTTGTAAATACCGAGTCTTAATACATGTATGATGTACGAATTGGTTATTATACATATTGTTTAATTGATGGTTACTTATTATATTGAGTAAAATACAAAATTTAAAACTTCTATTAATATTATATGGAAAGTGATTAATCATCCTAACGAAATAGCTTAAGAATCCTGCTAATCATAAGATAATGGCAAATGAAAAAATCAAGGAATAAGTAGGGAAAGAGAATTAGTGGAATTCACATGTCACAATCTTATGGTTTTAAGATGATTTTTTGGGTAATTTTTAAAAGGATATATTATTTCTCATATTAAATAGTTTAGAATATATTTGAAGGCTTAATGCATTATTATGAACTATATTCAAATTGTTGTAATATGTAATAACTTCCAAAATTTGCCATTTTTCTTATCAAATTAATTGACGTATCACGTATCATCAAGTAGTCATTTTTACTGCACAATATGATCCATGAAAAAATCATTATACGTATATGTAGAAATCAAATATAAGCTTTGCATTAATGCGTGTAAAAGCGAAGATAAATAAGGTATACTTAATGGAGTTTCAGCAAGCTCCAAACAAAAAAACTCGAAAAGAAATTTAATTGAAAATTAAAGCCAACTTAAATAGTGCCATGACTGTAAACAACAGAATCGAAAAACAAAATTTCATAAAATATTCAATATTCAATTCCCACAACATACACCCTTTTATTAATACCAAATTTGTAGTATTTTATAAGGGTTTTTTTAAACGAAGTCCTAAGGACTTTCGTTAAGGTGCATTAAATAATTGTACACTTACCATAAAATTCAGGGGACGGGCTTTTGATATGAAAACATACAACTTTTTTATGCACGTTAAGTGAAGCGCTAAGAGCTTCATTTAGCATTTTCCATTTTTTAATAATAAGTTAGACTTATACATAACATGTGTCGCTCAAGAAACATGACACATGTTCCATGCGTAACTCTTCAATCCTGTTTTAGCATGTTGATAACCGCAATGTATAAAAGATAATATTTTTGCTAAATTAAAAAAAAATATTATTGTTTTGCATAACTAATCTCTATAATATATATACCAAGTATGTTGTGAGAGGGTGGCAACAAGAACGAGATAATCCGACGACATCATTTCATGCCTCAGCGGCACACCGCCGCCACCTACCTTTGTGTCATGCCTTTGGCATGGAGGAGTTCTACATGAATTGCCGTAGAGCGCCATGGAGGTGATTGTAGTGTGTGTAACATTAATTAAATTGATATAAACTAATATAATTTTATAAGAAGAGAAGTTTACCTACGCGAATAAAAAGGTATATTAAATGGAGATGGTTAAAATAATGACATCTGATGAGAGACAAACTAATTAGGTGCATTAAACATGTTAACCGATGAAGGGGTTGGTTTTGAAATGGTTCTTTATCTATTATATAAACTATAGGTATAGATATATAGGGATTGGGTATTGTAAAACAAGTATTAAAGTAAAACAAATAGGACAAGATCTTGACTCTTAGATCATGGTTAAATTGATGCACGAAAATTCACGAAGCAATTGATGCACGATGATTTTCATGATGCACGGTGATTTTCAATGAAGAGAAATATAGTGTTTTATTTGTTTTACTTTAATACTTGTTTTATTTTACCTGAAACCTAGATATATAATAACAAATAACCATAATAACTAGAATAACCTAAAAACATTGAGATATATTCGACGAATTCTATAGTGTACCTTGCCATAGTTTCGGAAATTGGTCTTGAGCATATATTCAACATTCAGAGGATCAGCTGTATATACCTCACCATGTAAAGGGCTAAAAATTCTGTACGTTTTGTATTTTGCTGCGAGATCAGACATATAGTGATGTAACTGGCTATAGTTCTTAAGCAAATCAAATATTGTACCGCCAAGTGGATGATATTTCTTCGTTTTCTTCTCATGTTTTTTCAGATTGTATGTATAGATGGAAATAAGAAGAATAAATAAAGGAATGCTAGTAATTAATAATGTGACAATTGGATTTGAGAGAAGATCCATAGAAGATCTCATTTTATTATAAGAAATGTGAAATGTGTATCTTTAAACACTAAGTTAATTAGGGTATATATAAGATCTAGCATGCCTGCATGAATCATACCATAATAATATCTATATATATATATATATATATATATATATATATAGACTTTCCTTATTTTGAGAACTATTTTTTTTGTAAGAACCATGAGAACTCTTAATCTATGTATTGGATCACATGTTTTTTTTGTTCATTCACATGTGAAATGATATAAAAATTTATGTTGTAGAAGAAACTTTTTTAAAAAACCTTCAAAATAGCCTTTTGTGAACTTGTGAATGAATATGTTCACGTTTTCGTTCACATGTTAACAAATAGGTATATATAAGCTTTTGAAAAAAACTTTTTTCTGCAACATATATTTTTATAACGTTTCACATGTGAATGAACAAAAAAAATATGTGATCCAATACATAATTTAAGAGTTCTCAAGGTTCTTACAAAAAAAATTGGTTCTCAAAATAAGGGTCCCCATATATTTATAATATCTTTAATAATAATAATTTATAAACATAGTTATAAATTATACCATGCATAGTCGACGAGTTTGTTATATGATACAGTAGCTAGCTTATCGTATTTAATGAATTTAACGAACAGTGTTACTTGAAGAAAAGTATAGATTTAATGACGATGATAATTTACAGCACGCTAGATGGCATGTTGGGATGATATATGTCGGTGAGTGGTGGTGGTGACGATGGTGACAGTAGGCATGGAATTAGCTTGGAGGCAGTATAGCTAGGCAGCCGCCCCTTTTCCAATTTAGTATAATGTAATTTTTGTAGTAAAGGTATGTTTTTAATTTTGCTTTCTACAAAAGAGATCGAAGATATTAAATTTAAATTTAGTGAATACAAATCGTAAGATTAATGTTTAAATTTGTCAACTCGTGATAAGTTTCCTCGCTCCGTCTCCATGACGGTGTGAGTGTTTGCATGGGAGGAAATGTGAGTTTGTCATAATAAGAATACGAGTATAATTTGGGAATAGGATTTGGTATAGAGATGTACTCGCATTGGATTTTAATTTGATGATGTCTAATTTTTTTTTAAATGACAAGTGTTATATGTTTTAATGATTCGAACCCTAATATGACATTCAAGGTAGGCAGTATGCTGAAAGGTTGAACTCACGCACTCCTACAGAACTGGAGTGATAACACGTATGCCCATATTAACATATTATAAGGGTATTTTGAGGTAATGCGATATAAAGGAATATAGATGAAGATAAACTTTATATTGCAGATGGTAAATCCTTATCGCCTTTGGGCTCGAACTGGTGGCCAAAATCCTATCTCACATCTTACATCGAGCATGGTATTGCAAAACCAATAGTGTAGATAACAAAATTTGAATCCATATCACTTGAACCATTTGCCAATGAGCTACCTACTCCAGTTATATGCTATTGGCAATTTAAGTACAGTAGTAATTCCTAAACAAAAGTATACTTCAAATGATAGGATAGGAAATTAGAGATCCTCTAAAGTTTGAGATCAACTTTAGAAGTGAAGTTAGAACAATTTTTAACTTTTACATTGAAATTAAGGATCAAGATTTTAAAGATCAAGTTTGAATTTTAATCATTGATTTTAATTAAAAGGTTAAAATCATTGCAACTTTACTTATAAAGTTGATTAAACTTCAAAATACTTTAAAATATCTTTGATTAAAGATGTTATCAAAATAAAAGTTGGTCAAACTCAAAATATGACTAACTAATGTTGGGTCGTTATGATCACACATTAATTTAATATATATATATATAATATATATATATAATATATATATATATATTATATATATATATTATATATATATATTATATATATATTTAATATATATATATATATATTTAAATGGTAAGTATAGCTAGATTGTTTTCCAATTTAGTATAATGTAATTTTTGTAGTAAAGGTATGTTTTTAATTTTGCTTTCTACAAAAGAGATCGAAGATATTAAATTTAAATTTAGTGAATACAAATCGTAAGATTAATGTTTAAATTTGTCAACTCGTGATAAGTTTCCTCGCTCCGTCTCCATGACGGTGTGAGTGTTTGCATGGGAGGAAATGTGAGTTTGTCATAATAAGAATACGAGTATAATTTGGGAATAGGATTTGGTATAGAGATGTACTCGCATTGGATTTTAATTTGATGATGTCTAATTTTTTTTTAAATGACAAGTGTTATATGTTTTAATGATTCGAACCCTAATATGACATTCAAGGTAGGCAGTATGCTGAAAGGTTGAACTCACGCACTCCTACAGAACTGGAGTGATAACACGTATGCCCATATTAACATATTATAAGGGTATTTTGAGGTAATGCGATATAAAGGAATATAGATGAAGATAAACTTTATATTGCAGATGGTAAATCCTTATCGCCTTTGGGCTCGAACTGGTGGCCAAAATCCTATCTCACATCTTACATCGAGCATGGTATTGCAAAACCAATAGTGTAGATAACAAAATTTGAATCCATATCACTTGAACCATTTGCCAATGAGCTACCTACTCCAGTTATATGCTATTGGCAATTTAAGTACAGTAGTAATTCCTAAACAAAAGTATACTTCAAATGATAGGATAGGAAATTAGAGATCCTCTAAAGTTTGAGATCAACTTTAGAAGTGAAGTTAGAACAATTTTTAACTTTTACATTGAAATTAAGGATCAAGATTTTAAAGATCAAGTTTGAATTTTAATCATTGATTTTAATTAAAAGGTTAAAATCATTGCAACTTTACTTATAAAGTTGATTAAACTTCAAAATATCTTTAAAATATCTTTCTCTCAAAATTACAGTATTAAACTTTAAAATATCTTTGATTAAAGATGTTATCAAAATAAAAGTTGGTCAAACTCAAAATATGACTAACTAATGTTGGGTCGTTATGATCACACATTAATTTAATATATATATATATATATTTAAATGGTAAGTACTTGATTGTGTGCCAGTTTATTATTAAATTGTTTATATGCTTTTCGTTTTTTAATTTATTGGTTTTTCGTTTTTTAACTATGGTTTCAATTTTCTTTTTATGTTCTGACCCTATGTGCAAGGAGTAGTTTCCAACTTTCTATTCTTTTTTTCTCATTTTCTCCCCTTGTTTCCCACATTAATTTCTTTATTCTTATCTTTGTATTTGTAGTTATCCACATAATATATTATTCTTTTGATATTGCGGTTAATGGTATTAATGTAGATTGTGTTATTTATGTTTCGTCATCTGTATTAATACAATATTTGTTTAGCTTTTCATTGTGTTTATTACATTGTCATACATTATCTTTAATACTACATGTTATATTTATAACACATTATGTCATTATTATCAAAGTGTCAAATTATTGCCGTATGTTATGACGTATGGCGTGACATCATAACGTTATTATCAAAGTGTCTCTATTTGTGGTGCTGTAAAATTCTCTCTCGGGACAACAACCGGGTGACATTACTCATTAAAATTAAATGCAATTTGTAGGTATGTATCCACTCAACTTACAATTATAAAATGATATCACATCTTTATATCTGAAGGGGTAGTGATAAATTTACAACACCTTTTAACAATCCACAATAAATGTATATATTATAGTGGACTACTCTTCTACCAAAACACAATTAATATACTTCCATTCCATGTACTTCAAGCTAGCTAGTTATCTTCTCTTTTGCGTTAAGCTACATGCAACTATAAAAAAATAAACAACTATATATGCATACAACCACAATCCAGTTGTCTTACTTATACAACAATCAATATAAAGCCTATGACATGATTTCTCATGCCATCTCTTTTGAGCTAAGCCATAAGCTATAAAGCTTATTGAATAAACTTACATACATTTATAATCTACTTGTCTTACTTATACAACAATTAGTATATTAAGCCTATGACATGATTACTCATGTCATTTCTTTAACTTATCAACTTTTATATGCGCATATAATCTTAGCTTTTCTAATAAGGGCTCACCCCCTGTTAGTCTCATCATCACTATAATTTCTACTTTCTAATAGGGGCTTACCCTATTAGTCGTACCTTCTAAGCATCTTTAATGTTAGTGCTAGTTATCCAGAGTTGTTGTCGAAATATCAAAACACTTGTAATATCCCGAGCTTCCAGATATTCCTGCAAGCTGACCGCAAGTGTAACATCCGTGAATTTTGACCCGTTGACTTTACGTGTAGTATGACTAACAATACAGGTTAATGAAGTATTCGGGTCGTTTTGGTGATTAAATGACAATGTGGAAGCTGTTTGGGTCGTTTCGTGAATTAAATGGCAACGTGTCGTATTTGGGTCAATAATGTGTTTTGATCGGTGTTTAAATGCCTAACGATTGTAACTTGGCTTGGGATGAGAAACGGGTCGGCCCGTGGGTAGTCCACGACCCACCAGCCACCCAAGACCCAATCCTCTCCTTATCTCTTGTTTCCCTCTTTCATTTCTCTCCTCTTTCTCTCTTTTCTCCTCCAAGAAACACACACAAACACACACCTCTCTCTCTCTCTCTAGATTCTATCTCACATATTGGGAATTAAGCAAGATTTTGTTTGGGGTTTTCATCATCGACCTCATCTTAACAACATATCAAAAATTTGGGTTTCAAAGTGCAAGATTTCTAGCCATTTCGGGTCAAATTCGGGTTAGAGACTAGGTGAAGGTTTTGGTAAGTCAAATTCATCCCATTTACTTCTATTTATGTTTGTTCATGCATTTCTAGTCATCTTGAACATTTACAAGTCCTAAATCGGCTTAAATCTTGTTTTGGGTCAAATTAGGGTTTCAATTAGGGTTTGAAGGTTTTGGTGTGATTTAGATGTTTTGGTCGGATTTGTGGATTGGGTTATGTTTATTTATGATTAATGATGTTTATTTATGCTTCAAACTAAGTTACAAGTTCCTACAAATCGATTTGAGTTGGTTTGGGTCGAGTTTAAGGGTTTTGGGTTGTTGTTGCTGCTGCTTGTGGTTCTGGCCAGAAAAGGGCCACTGCGGCGCAGTGGCTTAGGCCTAGCCCACTGCGGCGCAGTGGCTAAGGTCTGGTCAGTTCTTGGCTAGCCCACTGCGGCGCAGTGAGCTTGGCAAAGGCTCACTGCGGCGCAGTGGTTAGAAGCTGGAAAGTTTGCGCGTCGTTTTTCAAATGTCAATAACTTTTGATCCGTAAGTCCAAATAAGTCATATGACCTATCGTTGGAATCGTGAGAGAGTCTACTTTCTCATGGTAAAGTTCTTTTGATCTGAATCCTTTTCCATTTCTAAAAATGTCGGGTCAAAGTGTTATAGTTCACGCTCGGGAGGGCCATTAAGGCGTTGTGGGACTTTGGCGCGACTCAAACTTACTTAACCAACTTGTGTAGGGTTATAGAGTTGATTTTGATGACACCATGATATATTATTTATAGGTTGTGGGCTCGTGGCGGTCGTTGGACATTTATAACTCGATATTAACTTGTCGTTTTGCTTGGAAATCAAGGTGAGTTCCGTAGTTCCCTACTCGCTTGAGATTCGGGCTGAAAAGTGTAAACTTATGTGATTACTTGTTATTTGTGTTTGTAAATGATTGTTGGTGTTGTTTGATTTTACTCACGTACAAAATGTCTAGTTGGTGGCATTGGATGAATGATGGATAGTTTTGCTTTAGTGCTTGATGGGTTTGTATGAGATTGTGATATTGTTAAATAAATTAGGATAGTAGTGTATACATAGAGGTCGGTTTTTACTTTCAAAAGGTTTTAGATGTGGTGGGAAGGCTGCGGATGACCCTATACATAAGCATCTAGAACTCGATGAAAGTAAAATCCTCCGAAGTGTATGTACGCGTTGTTTAGAGTGATTGATGGATATTGGGAATGTGTTGGGATGTTCATATACGCTTTGTTATACTTGACTTGTGCGGTGCACACTCAAACATACTTTTATTGTTGCATTGAGGACGTTATTGATACGCATTTGATATACATCATGGTCTTACATACGTACGACACATGATCTGACGTTAATAATTCGCGTACTCATTTATTATGCGATGTTGCTTTACCCCATATGATCTTGTAGTGATTTGATATTGTGATTAGGATAGTGTACATACAGGGAAGACGACGATACCTTTAGTGGATTATAGATGTGGTGGGAAGGCTGCGGGTGACCCTATATATAAGCATCTATGATTCCTTAAAAGTAAAGTCGTATGAAATGTATGTGCAATGTAATTATGGTTGATTCTAGTAAAGGATTGAGATATATATATTATTATGATTATTATTACTATTTAGGATGGACGTGCATACATGGAAGTCGGTTACGCCTTCAAAGAGTTCTAGATGTGGTGGGAAGGCTGCGGGTGACCCTATATATAAGCATCTAGAACTTGATGAAAGCAGAATCCTCCTAAGTGTATGTGCGTGTAGTTTATTTTGCGTTAATTATTGATGGTTGACGATTGTTGAATTGTGGTTGGTGTTTATACGCGGTTCACACGCACGCGGTTCACACGCAAGCTTAATATATGTTTATACGCGGTTCACACGCAAGCATATATATATTTTACGCGGTTCACACGCAAGCATGGCCTATTTATATACGCGGTTCACACGCATGTATATTCTGTTTAAGCGGTTTACACGCAGGCACACCCTATTTGGTGCATTTGTGGCATGATTGTTATGAGTTCGATTTACGATATGATTTTGCATTATGACCGTTTATGCTTTTAGGCACATGTATTGATATTTACATCAGTTGTGCTCATTTATTACACGCTTACTCGTTTTGTGTGATCTTGTTGTTGGACGTTATTGTGTTACTTAGAGGCTCACTGTAAGTCATGTTTCGCCTCTATTAGTATATTATGATTTGGAGGATGGTTTCCTTGTGGACCATTACTACGAACTCACCAACCTTGTGTTGACTATGCTTAGTACACTTTTCAGGTAATCAGGTTAACCCAGGGCGTGGAGTTTGATTGTTAGCTTGCTGTTGAACCCGGACTTGGACTTATATGGATCAAGGATCCATCTGCCTTC
Organism: Erigeron breviscapus; assembly: GCA_034093135.1. Classification (NCBI taxonomy): domain Eukaryota; kingdom Viridiplantae; phylum Streptophyta; class Magnoliopsida; order Asterales; family Asteraceae; genus Erigeron; species Erigeron breviscapus. The sequence goes on from CM067174.1 coordinate 27,601,639, forward strand.
TTTTGCATTTACCTAGGACCGTTAACCATATTTGGATGTATGTTGTAATCTTTGGTGATGACATGCTTTCTATGTATTTTGATACTTGTTATCTTATTGTATGGATTCACTGAATCCTTTATTTGCATTTAGTTCATGTTCTACATTAATCCCACCTTGCGCTATATGATTTCCGTGATATTCTGAGCCTTGGCTTGGGGTGTTACAGCAAGAACCAAACTAACTTCCACCCATAAGCTTGACCTTCTATCCTCGAGTAAAACCACCGTCTTTAACGTATTTTAGACACAAAATGTGTTGAAGTTGACTCAGTTTGGATATATCCAAGTTGCCTCAACTCAAAAACCAAAGATTTAAATATTTAGAATTTAATTGTCGTCTTGAAAAACTGACATGACTCAGCTTGACTCAACAATTATATTGTCTTTGACAAATATAGGCTAATACATCTTGACTCGGCAATATCTATCTATATAAATAAGCAAAAGGTTAATTAATAAAACTGGCTTTTAGCCACGTGGTATGTTAGATGGCAAAAAGGAGTGGTTTCAAGTCTTATAATGTGTGAATTATGTGTGCTGTATTAATTGTTCATATTTGCCACTCTACAAATTTAAAAGTATTTGTTTACATTTACTATCTCAAAAACCTAACTTATAGCTAAACTATTTTAAATTTCTTTTCTGAACGTGCTAGATTATATATATTGATAACCCATAACCCATCAATCAATATAATTCAATTTCCTTGTGCATATCCGTAATCCAATATGCAAGATAGAATATTTATCAGATTTATTATATGAAGATCGAGTACGTATAGGTTGACCAAGATTTAACCTCGTATGGGGTATATTATCGATCGAACTCAACTTGAAGAAATACGATTATTTTGATTGTTTTGAAGTGAATCTGTGTTTCTAAGTTGAATTTACAGGTGGAGTTAATTTAGTTGAATTTAGAGGATTATACAAATTAAGTTGTAGTGTATGTTGATTTTATCCTGTTTTCAGCAAAATGACTGGTGATCGAATTGGTTAATCTATAATATATATTATAAAGTAGTTAATTTCTTCCATTTTTTTAAAACTAAGTTGTTGATAATCTTAAAATGTCATTAATTGTTTTTAGCATTTTAAAAATTTCCACTTGATATACATAGATAAATGTCCGCGCGATGCGGCGGTGTGACGACGACGACGGTTGGTAGCGGCGATGACGGTGGCAGTGGTGGCGGCGGTAGCGGTGGTGGTGCACCGGCGGGTGGCGGTGCCGTGTGATTATTAATCTAAAATAATTAAAAAGGGTAATGTAGTTATTTTCATAGTTGAAGGATGTATGTTAATTGTCAAATAACTTCATTAAGAATATTTGGTATATAAGTAGAGATACTTAAATAAATTGAATAAATAGAAAGGAGTTTGAGTTTATCAAGTTTTTTTTTGAGAGATTTAGATAGAGTAAATGCTTTATAAGGTAGTTTAGATATAATATCTACTTGAAAAATCTATAATACCCTTAACGAACTTAATTCACAACATCTACCCTTAAGTCTTAAATAACTATATTACCTCTTTTACATCAATCACCTTTACATTAATAGATACACCGCCGCTGCCACCATCGCCTCTAACGCCGCCGCCGCCGCCGCATCACGCGGACACATGACTAGTTTGTGACAACTCGTAATTTATTAACAACGGGTTAGTCCTAATCTCGATCATTATTATAATTTCGTCTAATTTAGAGATTATGACGTGGAAATTATTAGTTAATTGAACATTTGATATGGTTCAATTAGACGTATCCTTATGACGTAGACTATTAGCTATTTAGACGAATGCCGAGTCTGAAAATAATGTTAAATAAAGAATTAAATGTTATAATTGAACCCGGTAAATTGACTGTCTAAACTAAATATTTCTAAAAGTTTAGTTTATTGGCTTGTGACTAAAATAAGACGAGGGAAAATACCTTTACTTTACATTTTGACTTTTAGGTCAAACGATATTTAATCGTAAGCATTTTACCAAATTAAGGGTATTGAATATATCCTAAATGGCCACATGGGCCGGTTTCTTTCTTTGTGGTCAGGAAACAAACACCAAAACCCATTTCCCTCCCTTTTCTTTTGTTATGGTCGACCCACACACATAGAAACACACACACAAATATCTTTTATGCTCTGAATCAAATTGCAAGAAGAAATCTTAAGAGAAATTAAAGGGGTTTATCATTTTAGTGGATAATCAAGCTTTAACATCATCATAATCTTCATCATTTCATCAAATTCTTCAAGAACACCATTTTGGTAAGTTAACTTTTATTCAATCTTTTGATTTTATTTAAATTCATTAAAGGGTTTATTTCAGTTATATAATTCGAAATAGAAGCCTATGAAAGTGGTATGAAATTAGGGTTTTGGTAATTAAAGGAATTATTGACTTAGAATTTAGTTTTTTTTTTGGTCAAAATGATTGAAGTTACGAAATGTTTTGATGAAATGGTAAGTTCAAAGTCTTTTGAACAGGTTAACACTTATTAAAAATGAAAGGAATCGATTTGGAGTCGACATGGTTTGCTAAAAATGGTCATAAACCAGGTTTTTCACCTGGTCAGGTGGAACTCGCGCCGCGAGCCTTCCAGGTCGCGCCGCGAGGTGTAACAAATTTCGAACAGAAACCTGCACTTGATTTGACTCGCGCCGCGAAACCTCCAGGTCGCGCCGCGAGGAATATAGCAAGGTCGCGCCGCGAGTTTTGTGACTGTTTGACATTTTCAGTTTTCGATAACTTGAACGTTTGAACTTGGTGAATATCGAATGGTACTTTAGACTACCTTATAATGACGATGTCATTGATATTACCAACTAAAGTTAAATAAAATGGAAGTTTGAAACACATGCTCGGTTATGGCATTCTAGGGTCTATAGCTAAGTAGTTGTACGTAGGATACTCGTCGTCAAGAGATTTGATCCTCATTATTGGTAATGATATCATAGGTTTTGGATAACGTGGAGAACTGGTTGTTGAATATTCTCGAGCTTCTTTGCACCTTTTAGCACTTAGATCGCTAAGGTGAGTTTATGGCGCCCTTTTCCTTTTACTTTGGGCCTGAAAAGCATGTACTGTTGTATACACTATTTATTAAATAAATGATTGTTTTGTGAGTATGCCATGATTTGGATACTTAGATCATTTGACTTAAATTTGCCATGTTGGGCTGTCGAAAATGTGTATACGTGTCATTTATTAAATGTTGGATAAAATGACGTTGGATTGCCGTGTGATGGCTGATAAAAATGTTTCCTTGTGTTTGACAAACTAAAATGTTTCCCCTATTTGTAAATTGTCGGATGTTGTATTCTGACTGTCTTGGTTAAGGTCCGCACCCACATGGAACGGAAACCTGTGCGAGGCATATTGGCTGATACTGTCGGATGTTGTATTCTGACTGTCATATGCTGTCATCAGATCTAGATATACTGATTGACGTGATATAAGATGAGTTCAGATTTGATATACTGACTATCTTGTTATAAATTGTGATATAAGAGTTGTCAGATATAGATATACTGACAGTCTTGTATAAAAGGTCGGATCTAGATATACCGACTGTTTTGAAATAAAAGTATTGTTAGATGTTGTATTCTAACTGCCTGGTCTTTTATAAATATAGGTCATTGTGTTGTATCAATGACGAATAAACATTTGGTCAAACATACTGTAAACTCACCAACTATTTCGATAGTTGATCCTCTCAAATTTCATGCTTTTCAGGGAACCAACAGTAAGTATTTGGAAGCGTATATGGCATTTTGAAGCCATCTGTTGAACATTGGACGTACAATTAGCGTCAGACCTCTGAGGACTATAGCTTTATTTAGTCCTAATTGTACTTAGCTGTCCATATGTTATATTGTATTTAGTGGGCCCATTTCCAATTGAGGATAGTTTGTATCCGTGTATTGGGGTCCACTTCCGAACGATTATACTTGTAATAAACTCGTATTTGGATTAATGGATGTAATCTCTATTTACCTTCTGATTAGTACGCAATTCTTTTGTTAACCCTGTATTCCGCTACAACGGGGTGTGACAAAAATTGGTATCAAAATTGGCTTAGTTTTGCTTAGGATTTGTTTGGATTTTGATTCTGAAGGTTCACACAGCTGGAGTTTGTTTGATTGGTTATTTTGATGTATAGGTATGTTTACAGCCGCCATCAATGTTCTTCGAGCTTTTTCTATAGAGGTTTCGGCTGTTGAAGTAGTTGTTTGGTAGTTATAATAGTTCCCAATCGACAAGTAATAGCGGAAAACTATGTCACATCCCGCCAAAGTGGATTATTACGAAGTGTATCTTTCACAACTCGTTGTCACAACATCCAAAGACTTCTAAATGAGTCGTTTTAAAATAAACGTGCGATTAGGAAAAAAATACTATTATCTTGAAATAATTCCAGTTCCAATATTTTCTCCATACCTCACTCTCAACTAAATTTTTTATTCCATTATTTTTTTGACAACTCATCTCTCACTCATGTCTACCTACAAATTTTATTTTTATTTAAACAAAATTCCGTTAAAAAATTACATAATATTAATAAAATATACAAACATTATAGATACTACTAGAAAAATCTGTGTATACCCACGGGTTTTCCCATGACAGAGAAATCAAGTTATTTACAAATTTTGCTTGTCTTATCCAGTAGACTTATATGGATTATTTGACTATCTTTTCAGACTAGTCATGTCGGATGGAGTTAGCTCTAATGCTGTTTTACCTTGTACACCTCCAGTTCCTGTCTTGGCAAACTCCATTCCATATGTTCCTGACTCTTATGAAGAGGAACCAATGGAGGAATCGGGCAATGAATCTCGCCCTATCAACCTTGTATCGTCATCCAGTGAATCTGGAAATGAACATGTATCTATCCATGTTCAATCATCTGTAACACCGGTATCTCCATATCAGAGGAGGACTACCGAGGGAGCTCATATCTTATGCTCCTAGAGACCCTTATGCTCCTGGTCCTTCTGCACCAGTTCAGGGCAACAGTGGACCTGGTCCTTCATTCTTTCAGGGAGATCCGTATGCTGCGGGTCCCTCAAGAGTGCCTGTTTACAATCCACATGCTGTTATGCCAGTTGCATCTGCAGCTGATAGGATGGAATATTATCGCCGGCAGCTGTCGAGGATGAACAATTCCCTCATCTGCACCAGAAAGAGTATGGAGAATCAAGCTCAGGAGTTGACTGGAGCTTATCAGCAGGCGGCTGAGGCTATGACTGTGGCTAGGGAAGGGAGAGAAGCTATTGGTAGAATGATCTGGATACTATCAGTCGTGGTGGTCTTGGTGGTGGCATTGCTTGTTGTAGTTCTTTTCAGGATGTAATCAGTAATAGTTGTAGTAAGTAACGTATTGTAAGCCTTAGAACAATTGACAACTCATACATCTGTATTTGAGTTGTAATCTTTTTGGTGGATGTATTTCCCACGTATGTCAGATAGTATTTCTGACTGTGTAATGTATCATCGTGGATGTAGTTCCCACATGAATGTATTGTGGATGTAGTTTTCCCACAAGATTTTGGAAACGTACAAGTCAGAGTTATGTAAAAAGTTTCCGGTATAAATGAAATATGATAGTTCTTCGGCTTACCTACTTGTTCAAAACTACGTCACTTGCTCATTTCAATTCTAGAAGTATAGTGTTCTATATTTCTTTTCTTGTTTAGTTCATGAGTTCAAGTAAGTCGATAAATTGTGACTTGTGTTTGGCATCCTCTTATATCTAAAACATCTTGAAAAGCTACAATCTTTGTTGTTCCTACGAGGAAAACCTCTAAATGACATTTTTGGTTTATGTCTTAGACTTATGGCTCCCAAGAAAAAGGGCAAGGTCCAGAAGAAGGCTGCTCCCAAGAGAGTTACTAGATCAACTCCTCAACCCAATACAACTGAACAGGAAGAACCTGTGAACCAGCAAGAACCAGAAACTGCTACTGCAAATATGAACATTGGTCTTGGATCTACCCCACGTGCTGACGGGGAAAATAATATGGCAGCGTTTGTGACACAACAACTGTTGGCCGCCATGCCTACTTTAGTTGCTCAGATCACGGCAAGCATGAACGCCAATAATAATCATCATACTGATAATAGTAACAACGTTGAACCTACTGCGGAACGAGTTATTCCTAGAGTTCATCTGCACGGGACAGACTACAAGACCTTCACATATTGTAAACCAAAAGAATTTAATGGTAACGAGGGCCCGGTAGGTCTAATAAATTGGCTAGAGAGTATAGAGGCGGTGCTTCATATCAGCCGTTGTGCTGAAGAGAACAAAGTGGAGTATGCAGCTTCTCAGTTTCAAAAGCACGCTTTGTCATGGTGGAACGAACAGATTAGGACTCGTGGCCGAGAGCCGGCATATAGCATACCTTGGATGAACTTTAAAAGGATGCTAATGGAAAAGTACTGTCCTAGGGAGGAAGTACAGAGGATGGAAAACGAATTTTGGAACCATGCTATGGTTGGATTAGATAACGAGAAGTACACTACTCGTTTTCATGAGCTGACAAGGCTAGTTCCTCGTATGGTGGATACGGAGGAGAAGTTAGTGGAAAGGTACTGCTATGGATTGTCACCTGACATCCGAAGATTGGTGGCCGCTTTTAACCCCATGACTTTACAGGCGGCAGTTAGTGCAACATCGGATGGTGATAGACTTGAAAAGAACCACTGGTTCTTCTGTTGGAACTGAAGTGGTCAAGAGAAGGAATGATCAAGCCTCTGGTAGTGGTTTTGGAAATGGTGGGAAATGGCAAGAGGTTTAAGGCTGCCAGAAACTTTGCAGTGGTCCCCCAGAATATTAATAGAAACCCTGGCGCAGACGGAAGATGTATCAGGTGTGGCACTCGTCACATAGGAAATTGTCCTACTTGCCACCGTTGTAAAAGAACGGGACATCAGGCAAGGTTCTGTAGGGAAAAGGTACCAAATCAGTGCTACGAGTGTGGAAGCGAAACCCACCTACGACCTGCATGTCCAAAACTCAATCTGAACCCGAACAATAATGCTATAGTTCCAGTAAGGAACAATGTGGGGAACAACCAAGCTAGAAATCAAGGAGGCCGAGGTAGAGGCCGAGTTTTTGCTTTGGATGCTGCTGATGCACGACGTGATCCCAATGTTGTGATAGGTACATTCATACTCAATGATCATTATGTTTTTATATTATTCGACTCCGGTGCTGATAAAAGTTTCATATCCTTAGAATTTAAGTCTCGTTTTGGTATAGTAGCTACCCCCATGAAAGATACTTATGTTGTCGAATATGCAAACGGTCAAAAATATATTGCTAGAGATCATTTAGTGGATTGTAGTTTGGTATTAGCCGGTAAAACTTTTAAAATTGACCTAATCCCCATAGAACTAAGCAGTTTTGATGTGATTATTGGTATGGACTGGTTGTCAAAGGTTAGAGCTAATATAAGTTGTCATGAGAAAATTGTTAGAATACCTCTACAGAATAACGAAACCCTAGAAGTGCAAGGAGATAAGGCAGGAAAGAAATTGATCTTAGTATCGGCAATAAAAGCTAATAAATATTTACAAAAAGAACACCCTGCCTTCTTAGCATTTGTGGTAGAAAGAAAACCAAAGGGGAAAGAAATGCAAGATATTCCTGTAGTTAGAGATTTTCCGGAGGTGTTTCCTGAAGATTTGACGGGACTTCCACCTCACAGACCAGTTGAGTTTGGAATAGAATTAGTCCCTGGAGCTGCACCCGTGGCCAAGGCACCATATCGTCTTGCGCCGTCAGAAATGCAAGAATTGTTCGAACAACTTCAAGAGTTGTTAGCTAAAGGACTAATTCGTCCAAGTTCATCACCTTGGGGAGCTACAATCCTATTTGTGAAGAAGAAAGACGGCTCTATGCGGATGTGTATTGATTACCGAGAATTGAACAAGTTGACTGTCAAGAACAGGTACCATGCCTCGTATTGACGACTTGTTTGACCAATTGGAAGGTGCATCACACTTTTCCAAGATTGATCTCAGATCTGGGTATCATCAACTCAGAGTCAGAGACAGACATTCCGAAAACAGCTTTCAGAACTCGTTATGGGCATTATGAGTTTTTGGTTATGCCATTTGGCTTAACCAATGCACCTGCTGTGTTTATGGACTTAATGAATCGAGTATGTCGACCGTATCTTGACAAGTTTGTCATTGTATTCATTGACGACATACTGATATACTCAAGGAATAAAGACGAACATGAAGGTCATCTGAGAATCATTCTGCAACTGCTCAAGGATCAAAAGTTGTACGCGAAATTCTCAAAATGTGAATTCTGGATTAGGGAAGTACACTTCTTGGGTCATGTAGTAAATGCAGATGGAATCCATGTGGACCAATCTAAGGTCGAGGCGATAAAGAAATGGGAAGCCCCAAAGACTCCGACGGAGATCCGTCAATTTCTTGGACTGGCTGGCTATTACAGGAGATTAATTGAGAATTTCTCTAAGGTTGCTCAACCTTTGACTCTATTAACTCAAAAGACTAAGGAGTTTATTTGGCAGGATGCCCAGGAAGAAGCATTTCAAACGTTAAAAGACAAGCTCTGTAATGCTCCTATTTTGGCATTACCAAATGGAGTTGAAAATTTCGTGGTATACTGTGACGCATCACATCAAGGCATGGGATGTGTGCTCATGCAGGAAGGTAAGGTCATTGCTTACGCCTCTAGACAGCTCAAGATCCACGAAAAGAACTATACAACCCACGATCTTGAACTCGGAGCGGTTGTTTTTGCCTTAAAGATTTGGAGGCACTATCTGTATGGTACAAAGTGTACGGTATTCACAGATCACAAAAGTCTTCAGCATATCTTCGATCAGAAAATGCTGAATATGCGACAAAGAAGATGGGTAGAATTACTCAGTGATTACGATTGTGAACTCAAGTATCATCCCGGTAAAGCAAATGTTGCTGCTGACGCGTTAAGTCGAAAAGATAGGATTTCACTATCTGTCATAACAAGAGCAAGTTCTTACCTTGGCTCATCATTAAGGGATAGAGTTTTAGATGATCAGAATGAGGCCTTACAACCAGGGCGTATTGAGAAGGAAGCATTGTGGAATGCCGAACGGTTATTTGAATTGGATGGCGATGGGATCCAACATGTCAAGGGCAGAGTGTGGATTCCCAAGTATAATGGACTTAGAGAACTTTTGATGAGCGAAAGTCATCAATCTAAGTATTCAATCCATCCTGGTGCTGACAAAATGTACCATGGGTTAAAGGATTTTTATTGGTGGCCTGGTATGAAAAGAGATATCGCCACGTATGTTTCAAAGTGTTTAAATTGTTCAATGGTTAAGGCAGAGCACCAAAAGCCTTCTGGGCTGCTCCAGCAACCCCAAATTCCTGACTGGAAATGGGAACAGATTACTATGGACTTCATTACAAAGTTACCTCGAACCTTGAAGGGTTATGATACTATTTGGGTCATTGTTGACCGATTGACGAAGTCTGCACACTTCATTCCAATACGGGAGAATTGGAAAATAAAGAAATTGTCTCAATTATATATTGAGAAGATCGTGTCACTTCATGGCGTTCCTGTGTCTATTATCTCGGATCGTGATGGTCGTTTTACTTCACAATCCTGGAGATATTTTCAAGACGCCTTAGGCACTCAGTTGAATTTGAGTACGGCTTACCATCCACAGACGGACGGGCAAAGTGAGCGTACCATTCAGACGTTAGAAGACATGCTTCGGGCATGTGTTATCGATTTCAAAGGTAGTTGGGATACCTTTTTGCCGTTAGTTGAGTTTTCATATAATAACAGCTATCACACAAGCATTAAATGTGCGCCTTTTGAGGCTTTGTACGGACGAAAATGTAGATCGCCTGTTTGTTGGCTAGATGCTGGTGAGCGTCGTTTGTACAAGTATGGGTTGGTTCAGAAGACTACTGACCAGATTGTTGAAATTTAGGGCACGGCTGAAGGCGGCTCAGGATCGCCAGAAGAGCTATGCAGATCGTAGAAGGAAACCCCTTGAGTTTCAAGTGGGTGATAAAGTTATGTTGAAAGTGTCACCTTGGAAGGCACTGCACGCTTTGGCGTGAGAGGAAAACTTAGTCCCGTTATATCGGACCATTCGAAATTGTTCGAAGGATTGGTTCCGTGGCTTATAAGCTCAATTTAAGAAATGTTTGACTGATGAAACATTGGTGGTACCTGGGGAAGAGTTGCAAGTGAATGATTCTCTTCAATTTGTAGAGGAGCCTGTTGAAATTCTAGACCAACAGCTCAAACAGCTTAGACGAAGTCGTATCAAGTTGGTCAGAGTTCGTTGGAACTCGAAACACGGACCAGACTCGACTTGGGAACGTGAGGACTATATGAGGGATAAGTATCCTCATCTTTTTACTAAGCAAGACTTGATTTCGGGACGAAATCCTTAGAAGTCGGGGATGCTGTGACAACTCGTAATTTATTAACAACGGGTTAGTCCTAATCTCGATCATTAATATAATTTCGTCTAATTTAGAGATTATGACGTGGAAATTATTAGCTAATTGAACATTTGATATAGTTCAATTAGACGTATCCTGATGACGTAGACTATTAGCTATTTAGACGAATGCCGAGTCTGAAAATAATGTTAAATAAAGAATAAAATGTTATAATTGAACCCGGTAAATTGACTGTCTAAACGAAATATTTCTAAAAGTTTAGTTTATTTAATTTTATTTAATTGTCTCGACTAAAATGAGACGAGGGAAAATACCTTTACTTTACATTTTGACTTTTAGATCCAACGGTATTTAGTTGTAAGCATTTTACCAAACTAAGGGTATTGAAAATATCCTAAATGGCCACATGGGCCGGTTTCTTTCTTTGTGGTCAGGAAACAAACACCAAAACCTATTTCCCTCCCTTTTCTTTTGTTATGGTCGACCCACACACATAGAAAACACACACACAAATATCTTTTATGCTTCTAAATCAATTTGCAAGAAGAAATCTTAAGAGAAATTTAAAGGGGTTTATCATTTTAGTGGATAATCAAGCTTTAACATCATCATAATCTTCATCATCTTCATCAAATTCTTCAAGAACACCATTTTGGTAAGTTAACTTTTATTCAATCTTTTGATTTTATTTAAATTCATTAAAGGGTTTATTTCAGTTATATAATTCGAAATAGAAGCCTATGAAAGTGGTATGAAATTAGGGTTTTGGTAATTAAAGGAATTATTGACTTAGAATTTAGTTTTTTTTTTGGTCAAAATGATTGAAGTTACGAAATGTTTTGATGAAATGGTAAGTTCAAAGTCTTTTGAACAGGTTAACACTTATTAAAAATGAAAGGAATCGATTTGGAGTCGACATGGTTTGCTAAAAATGGTCATAAACCAGGTTTTTCACCTGGTCAGGTGGAACTCGCGCCGCGAGCCTTCCAGGTCGCGCCGCGAGGTGTAACGAATTTCGAACAGAAACCTGCACTTGAATTGACTCGCGCCGCGAAACCTCCAGGTCGCGCCGCGAGGAATATAGCAAGGTCGCGCCGCGAGGACCTCTGGTCGCGCCGCGAGTTTTGTGACTGTTTGACATTTTCAGTTTTCGATAACTTGAACGTTTGAACTTGGTGAATATCGAATGGTACTTTAGACTACCTTAAAATGACGATGTCATTGATATTACCAACTAAAGTTAAATAAAATGGAAGTTAAGTCACATTCTCGGTTATGGCATTCTAGGGTCTATAGCTAAGTAGTTGTACGTAGGATAACTCATCGTCAAGAGATTTGATCCTCATTATTGGTAATGATATCATAGGTTTTGGATAACGTGGAGAACTGATTGTTGAATCTTCTCGAGCTACTTTGCATCTTTTAGCACTAGATCGCTAAGGTGAGTTTATGGCGCCCTTTTCCTTTTACTTTGGGCTGAAAAGCATGTACTGTTGTATACACTATTTATTAAATAAATGATTGTTTTGTGAGTATGCCATGTGATTTGGATACTTAGATCATTTGACTTAAATTTGCCATGTTGGGCTGTCGAAAATGTGTATACGTGTCATTTATTAAATGTTGAATGAAATGACGTTGAATTGCCGTGTGATGGCTGATTAAAATGTTTCCTTGTGTTTGACAAACTAAAATGTTTCCCCTATTAGTAAATTGTCGGATGTTGTATTCTGACTGTCTTGGTTAAGGTCCGCACCCACATGGAACGGAAACCTGTGCGAGGCATATTGGCTGATACTGTCGGATGTTGTATTCTGACTGTCATATGCTGTCATCAGATCTAGATATACTGATTGACGTGATATAAGATGAGTTCAGATTTGATATACTGACTATCTTGTTATAAATTGTGATATAAGAGTTGTCAGATCTAGATATACTGACAGTCTTGTATAAAAGGTCGGATCTAGATATACCGACTGTTTTTAAAATAAAAGTATTGTTAGATGTTGTATTCTAACTGCCTGGTCTTTTATAAATATAGGTCATTGTGTTGTATCAATGACGAATATAAACATTTGGTCAAACATACTGTAAACTCACCAACTATTTCGATAGTTGATCCTCTCAAATTTCATGCTTTTCAGGGAACCAACAGTAAGTATTTGGAAGCGTATATGGCATTTTGAAGCCATCTTTTGAACATTGGACGTACAATTAGCGTCAGACCTCTGAGGACTATAGCTTTATTAGTCCTAATTGTACTAGCTGTCCATATGTTATATTTGTATTTAGTGGGCCCATTTCCAATTGAGGATAGTTTGTATCCGTGTATTGGGGTCCACTTCCGAACGACTATACTTGTAATAAACTCGTATTTGGATTAATGGATGTAATCTCTATTTACCTTCTGATTTGTACGCAATTACTTGTTAACCCTGTATTTCCGCTACAACGGGGTGTGACTAGTTTAAGTGGTAAAATTGGCTTAGTTTTGCTTAGGATTTGTTTGGATTTTGATTCTGAAGGTTCACACAGCTGGAGTTTGTTTGATTGGTTATTTTGATGTATAGGTATGTTTACAGCCGCCATCAATGTTCTTCGAGCTTTTTCTATAGAGGTTTCGGCTGTTGAAGTAGTTGTTTGGTAGTTATAATAGTTCCCAATCGACAAGTAATAGCGGAAAACTATGTCACATCCCGCCAAAGTGGATTATTACGAAGTGTATCTTTCACAACTCGTTGTCACAACATCCAAAGACTTCTAAATGAGTCGTTTTAAAATAAACGTGCGATTAGGAAAAAAATACTATTATCTTGAAATAATTCCAGTTCCAATATTTTCTCCATACCTCACTCTCAACTAAATTTTTTATTCCATTATTTTTTTGACAACTCATCTCTCACTCATGTCTACCTACAAATTTTATTTTTATTTAAACAAAATTCCGTTAAAAAATTACATAATATTAATAAAATATACAAACATTATAGATACTACTAGAAAAATCTGTGTATACCCACGGGTTTTCCCATGACAGAGAAATCAAGTTATTTACAAATTTTGCCATTGATTTCTCTCGGAATACCCACAAAAATAAACGTGGGAAATCTGAGGGAAATCCAAGGAAGATAAATAAGTATCCCAAATATTTCCCACGAAATTCCCACAAAAACGAAGTCAACGAAGTCGTGGGAACTTTCATTAAACAAATTTATTGTAAACTCCGTGGGTAATCAGTGAGAATTATTTCCCACAGATGAATCAAATCCGTGGGAAATCTATGAGAAGTGTTCATGAAAAATGTTTAGGTAATCCGTGGGAAGAATTTTACAAAGATTACTGATAGATTATCCACGGATTACCCAAAGATAAATCATATCCCTGGGTAATATTTTTACATAAAATGTCTTAGATTATCTGCGGGTAATTCGAAAAATTTCCAACGGTTTTCCCACGGATTATATTATTCTGTGGGTAATGCATGAGAATTATTTTACAAGAAAAACTTTTGGATAATCCATGTATTCCGTGTGACATATTTCCAGAGAATTCCCACGAAATTCTCACAGATTTTATTATTCCGTGTGGGTAATCTTTGAGAAATTCATGAAAAATTTAAGATAAATTCTTATAATTGTCATTTGTTAGTGTGTATAGTGTATATATGGATGTACATTGGATGTAAGTACGTATATGTAATACTCAAACACACACACATATATATATATATACCACACATACATACACATAGACATATATGTATCATTTATATATGTGTGTATGATGCATGACACATGTATATGAACTTATTTACTTCTTTATATACGTTCGTTCGCCTAAATACTAAAAATCATTAAAAAATTTACATACTACTAAAAACTAAAAAAAATTACATAAAATACTACTAGACGTTTACCTCGTCCGCCTCGTTCGTCTCGATGTATGGTAAGTATCTAGCCCAAACATGCTCCGTAAGATCATTTCATAGCAGGAAATGTGTCTCTTCGTCTCGTATCTCGATAAGGCGTCGTGGTCAAACACTGCTTCGACCCAGGGAACCCGTATATGAACTAAGCAGATTGCGCGACCAGTGTTATGTGTAAGCATGTTGAGCATTATCACATCTTATCGTTTTAATCGAGCATTGCCGAAACAGATGAGTAAGTACACCCTTTTTTGCTTGAAAACACCAAATACCCGTTCAACATCCTTTCGAACAGACTTTTGTACTTTCTTGAACTCTTTCTCTTTCTGAAATGGCTTATCTAGCAATATAAGTTTACTAATTTATTTTTTCATATATGAGATCTTGTTTTTTTTGGGTTTTGTTAAGAAGTTGTTTAGTAATTGGGTGTTTAAAAATGAAAATGTAGTTTTATTTTGAAAATGAAAGATTGAATTTATAAAAAGAAAAAGAACCATTGAAGGGAAGGGCCCTCCAACGGTTGACTATGTCTCACCATTCTTCCACGGCAGACTTTGCCATAAAATCTTTCCCACGCCGTGACCCACCGCGCGGGGTGGGTGTTTGCTACGCTATCTCACGGCGCGGGAAACACCCCGTAAAATGCGAACACTCTAAGTACAATGAACAACTACATATAACACAAAACTATTGAAAATTATATGCAGCTTTGACGGTATTTTATGGATATATCCTCGTATATCTCATGTTGATATCATGGGATCGCGTTTTAGATTTATCCATGAAGAAAATGGCATAAGCATTACTCGTCTGCGACCCACATCGCAGACGGGTACATATTTATACCCGTATCGTATCCACCATTAAAAATTATTGTATTTACCCATCCATGACGGGTGGGTATCCGTGGTTTACGGGTTTTTTCACGCCTATTACCATCGGTAAAGTCAACTCACATATGGACAAGACACTTATTCATTAATCCCTCAGTACCTATATAAACTTATTATCCCGTTGTTGAATATTACTTGATTTGGGACATACAAAATGTCTACATTGTCCTTTTGGCCACCAACTCACGCAGGGAAGTTACTTCTACAATTTTAGCAGCAAATTTACATACACAATATGTTGAGTCAAGGATTCGCTGACCAGACTTGGTCGCTGACGTGAGTCGTCAGCAAGTCATCAGCGAGTCAATGACTCTCGTCAGCGGGTGGTTTACTTTCCAAGTTGTGTGTCAAGGCGGGAAGTTTTCAAACCACAAGAAGACAAGAAGTCAGTGGTATCAAAGCCAAGTTTCTAAATTATTGAAACAAAGATCCGTTTGCATACTTATTTTCTTAAATTTCTTATCTTTCTTAATCTTTTCTTAAAACAAGAACATGACTGCTGTTCCCACCCTCGTTAACACACGTGACTTCGGTTACGTATCTGTCCCTCCAAGATTCGAGCCCGATGACTTTGGGTCTTGGAAGGAAAGGATGTTACTTCATATAGTGGGTGTGGAACCCTATCTTATGTCAATTCTGACCGTTGGTCCATATATTCCTACTCTGGTGCAAAGAACACCAGGAGCAACTGTCGATGCTCCTGAGATTGTGATTGACATCGTCAAACCAGAGGTTCAATGGACTGACGATGAGAGGAGACTTGTTAATCTTGATGCAAGGCTTAAGAACATGATCATCAGCACTCTTCCTTCTGATATCATGAAAGTCGTCATCAGATATCCCTCTTCTAAAGAAGTGTGGGATAGGCTCTGTAGCATGTATGAAGGCTCTGCTGCTACCATAGCCACTAAAAAGATAGACCTCAAAAGAGCCTATGAAAAATTCTTCTCCCTCCCCAACGAAGGTCTTAACGGCACTTATACCCGATTTAAAGGGTTGCTGAACGACATGACCACTGTTGGCATCACCCATGATGACTTTGAGGTATGCCACAAATTTCTTGATAGTTTACCTATCAAGTGGCAAGGTCTAAGACAAATCCTCAGGACCACAGAGCGTCTTAATGGGCTTGATCTTGAGTCTCTCTTCGGCATTCTTCAATTTGAAGAAAGAGCTCTTGCTCAAACTTTAAGAGCCGCTGCTGACGCACAACATCGTGCTGGTCCCTCCTCTTCCTCTTCTTCAAACTCTACTGCTTACACTGCTACTGACCCCCTTGCCCTTGTCTCTGCTGAGCCCATTAATTTTAATAATGGTGCCAGCTCTTCTCATCTCCCACCTCCTATTCAGTCTCTTGTTAATGATCTCGACGCTGATGAGAAACAAGAGATGTTCAGCGACTTTATGGACTTTGCCTTAGTCGCTGGTAAGAGGTACTCTCGTAAATGGAACAACCGTAAGTCGGTTGCTCCATACAAGCCTCCTGTTGACAAAACTTAAGAGGAGTGCTGGAGATGTGGTAGAAAGGGACACTACCAAAAGGAGTGCAGAGTTGCTTTACCAACTCCTGCTGCTCCTAAAACTAACCCTTCCAAACCTGCTGATGAGTACAGGAATAAATACTATCAGCTAAAAGCCAAGGTTGCTGAAATGGAAGATGCAAAAACACCAGCAAAAGGGCTGGTAGCTGAAGAGCACAACTGGGCTGAATCAGATGATTCAGACAGTGAAGAATACGTCGATGCCATGTGTCTTATGGCACTCGCTGATGGTGATGCTCTGACTAAAGACCAAGTCTCTTCCAGTCAGTGGGTAAACGTCACCATTAAAAAGGTATGTGCTCACTCTTCTGTCTCTGACGAAGATAAACCTAAAATCTTCGAATCTCTTCTTTGTGATATCCAGTTCGTTGAATCTATACGAGCTGATATCCAATCCAAACTCGACTCTGTCTGTTCAGAGTTGAGTGAAAAATCTGAAAAACTCAATGAGTTGAGAAATGTTCACGTTGAACTTCAATCTCATGAGTTGTTGGCACAACAGGTTCAACTTGAGAATGAAAGACTCAAGCTTGAAGTTGCCAACCTTAAGAAGATTGTGACCTCCTGGTCAAAAGCTTCCAGGTTTCACCACCAGTGTTTAAACGAACAAGTCCCTGCCCAAGTTCAGGCAGTAATAGGCGGTGACTTTAATGCCGCTGCCTCTCTTTCTAACCTGTTCAATGATGAGGTGAAGCCTGAAATTTCTATTCCTCCGTCTGCTGTCATCTCTCCTGAAGAGATGAAGAAATGGTATTTTGTTAGGGGTCTTAATGATTACCATAATGAAATGGAAGCTGGTACTACCTCTCCTACCACCAGCGACCCATCTAATCCTGCTGAAGGAAATGGTGCTGGCTCCTCAGCAAGCACCAGCAACCCCTATCCTCATCTCCCCATTGTTGGCATGATGCCAAACGAAGGAAGAGTTCAATACTCTTCTGGGAATCTTTTGAAGGCGATATTGGTAGTGATGGTTTCAAACCCATCGCTCCTCAGCAGCTCACCATCAGACCTACTGACCCCTTCAAAAGAAGTAAGGTTGCTGTCCCCTATGACTATAGCACGCCTCAGCGAGCTAATCATGTCAGTCAGCAACCTCAACCAGTTGCTCAACCCACTTCTTCTTCATCTCCTCAGCAAGCTCCTACCCTTGCTGACAGCAAAACTGTGCTGGATGATCGTGTCATGAAAAGACGCGTCAGGTTCGGTGACGCCAGATATCAGCAAGTAGGACCTTCAAAGGTCAGACCTGCTGATAGACAAGTCCACCACCAGGCACCCCAATCGATGCCTACTTCTATTTTGAGGCATAAAACTCTTCAAAAGGAGAGAACGTCTAACACACAAAATAGGCCTACTACTCCTCAAAGAGGACACTTGCCCCATCAGCAAGTAAGGCCTATTACTCCTCAAAGAGGACACTTGCCCCATCAGCAAGTAAGGCCTATCACTCCTCAAAGAGGACACTTGCCCCATCAGCAAGTTAGGCCTATCACTCCTCAAAGAGGACACTTGCCTCATCAGCAAGTTAGAGCCTCTACTCCTAATAGGAAGTACCTACCTAATAGGAAGTACCTACCTCATAGGCAAATGAGGTCAGTTACTCCTATTCAGCAACCTAGATCGATCACTCCCAAAAGAGTGCATCCATCTCAGCAGGGTCCTTCTTCTTCTTCTCACCCTGCTGTTAATCTAGCTTGGAGTGTAGTTAAGGGATCAAAAATTCCCTCTACCCCTTTATCTGAGGATCCAAAAGGAAAGTCCATTTTGGGTCCTGCTCCTAAGATGCCTCAGCTTTCACTTAAGCATAAGCAAAAGTCAAAGCAAAAGAAAAGGGCATCTTCCTCCTTTAACCCTAAAATTAACGAGCTAACTCATCAAGTTAATGATCTTTCCTCCCAACTGAAGGAATTTTTCCTTCAAAATCAAAAAGGCAGCACCTCTGTTAAAAAATGCTACATATGTGGCAGCAGAGGTCATGTTGCTTCTGATTGTGACAACTCCAGGGATGTTCCTGAGGTTGTCATTCAACCTAATCCTTCTTCCTCAGCGGCTGCTTCATCCTCCACTAAGGTCAGCGAAAGTTCTACTTCTGTTGATCATATAAATAGTGAAGGTGAGTCAACCGATCCTCAAAGAGGATACTTGCCCCATCAGCAAGTAAGGCCTATCACTCCTCAAAGAGGACACTTGCCCCATCAGCAAGTAAGGCCTATCACTCCTCAAAGAGGACACTTGCCCCATCAGCAAGTTAGGCCTATCACTCCTCAAAGAGGACACTTGCCCCATCAGCAAGTAAGGCCTATCACTCCTCAAAGAGGACACTTGCCTCATCAGCAAGTTAGAGCCTCTACTCCTAATAAGTACCTACCTCATAGGCAAATGAGGTCAGTTACTCCTATTCAGCAACCTAGATCGATCACTCCCAAAAGAGTGCATCCATCTCAGCAGGGTCCTTCTTATTCTTCTCACCCTGCTGTTAATCTAGCTTGGAGTGTAGTTAAGGGATCAAAAATTCCCTCTACCCCTTTATCTGAGGATCCAAAAGGAAAGTCCATTTTGGGTCCTGCTCCTAAGATGCCTCAGCTTTCACTTAAGCATAAGCAAAAGTCAAAGCAAAAGAAAAGGGCATCTTCCTCCTTTAACCCTAAAATTAACGAGCTAACTCATCAAGTTAATGATCTTTCCTCCCAACTGAAGGAATTTTTCCTTCAAAATCAAAAAGGCAGCACCTCTGTTAAAAAATGCTACATATGTGGCAGCAGAGGTCATGTTGCTTCTGATTGTGACAACTCCAGGGATGCTCCTGAGGTTGTCATTCAACCTAATCCTTCTTCCTCAGCGGCTGCTTCATCCTCCACTAAGGTCAGCGAAAGTTCTACTTCTGTTGATCATATAAATAGTGAAGGTGAGTCAACCGACCTCACTGAGGAGAACATTGCTGACTTCATTGCTGCTCAGCGAATCTCCCTTCCCCTCTCTCAAGAGATCATTACTAATGTTCATGGTAGCATTCTGGTTGAGTATGGGAACAACAATCAAGTCAGCAACTTGTCTGTTCTAGATACTGGAACCACTGTCACCTCTGCTGATCAATATTACACCTATGTGACTGATCGAGACATGGTTCCTACTCATCAACTTGTTGATAACTCTCCAAGTGATGAGAATACTGACCCTAGTGCTCCTCTTCCTCTCTCTACTGATGACACTGTCAGTAGAGAAGAATCCTCTGAGTCTCCCATCTTTAATCCTGCTGACATGTCCGTCAGTGAGTTCAACAGTGAACCCATCTAAATCCTTCTGTTAAATCCATGCAGGGCTCGCTGGGAAAAGGTGTGTGGTACTTGGACAGTGGCTGTTCAAAACACATGACTGGCTCAAAGACCCTGCTGGATAACTACGTAGAGGCTGCTGACCCTACTGTAGTGTTTGGTGATAACTCCACTGGGCAAACTGAAGGTTATGGTCTTCTCTCCAATGGACTCATTAAGTTCAACAAGGTCGCTTATGTAAATGGATTAAAACATAATCTCATCAGCATAAGTCAACTTTGTGATGCTGACTACAAAGTGATTCTTGATAAACATCAAGGCACTGTGGTAAATGTAAACAAGGAAGTAGTCTTGGTTGCTCCAAGAAAACGAGATGTATATCTGGTTGACTTCACTCCTATCAAGACTGATAGTGAGACTTGTTTCTTTGCCAAGTCGGCTACTGAACTTAATTGGTTATGGCACAAGCGTATGTCGCATGTGAATTTCAAAACCATTAACTCTCTGGCCAAAAAGAACCTTGTTCGTGGCCTCCCTCATCTTTCATTTGAAAAGGATAGACTCTGTGGTGCTTGTGAAAAAGGTAAAAGCCACAGAGCAACCTTCAAAACCAAGCAGGCCAATTCTATCTCTGGCTGCTTTCATCTTCTTCACATGGACCTTTTTGGTCCAGTGAATGTCCAAAGTCTAAAGGGTAGCAGATACACTTTAGTAATCGTGGATGAATTCTCACGATACACTTGGACTATCTTTCTTCATTCTAAGAGTGATGCTGCTGAAGAGATCATCAATTTCATCAAGAAAATGGAAAATCTCAATAGCATAAGGGTGAAAGAACTCAGGAGCGATCATGGTACTGAGTTCAGAAACCACACTCTCGAAGCCTTTTGTGCTGATCAAGGGATCTCACAAAATTTCTCTTCCACTAGAACTCCTGAGCAAAATGGTGTCGCTGAAAGGAGAAATAGAACTCTCATTGAAGCTGCACGCACCATGCTCAGTGAGTCCTCTTTGCCTAGTAAATTCTGGGCTGAAGCTGTCAACACTGCTTGTCATACTCAAAATAGATGTCTAATAGTTAAAAGACATGACAAGACAGCGTATGAGGTGTTGAAAGGTAAGAAACCTCAAATCAAATACTTTCATGTATTTGGATGTCCTGTCTTCATCTTAAACAACAAGGATCACCTAGGTAAATTTGATCCTAAAGCTGATGATGGATACTTTCTTGGGTATTCGTCCATCAGCAAGGCATTCAGAGTATTCAATACTCGCCTTCAGAAGGTTGATGAATCCATTCATGTTACTTTTGATGAAAGTTCATCAGCTCTAAAGGACATTCAATCTTCTTCATCTGAGGTCATTTTTAATGAGCTAGCTGACCCTCTTACTGAGGAAGCTGACTTATTTGTTGATGCTTCTTGCTCGCTGCCTGATACTATTCAGCATATCACAAAGGATAGTTCAGCTGATGCTGAACTAGAGCAAGTTGCTGCTCATATCTACTCGATTGAGCCAGTTGAGCCAATCTTAAGATCAATCCATGCAGCATCAGCCAATCCTAGATCACTGGCTGATGACGTGCATGCTGATGACTCTACTGATGAGGAGTTTCATGATGCTTCAGCAAATGCTGAAGAAACGAAGTCTGCTGAAGACTCCACCATCAATGATAACTCAAATCAGTCGAATGGCTCTGCTGATCATTCTCCTGAACCCATTCTTACCATTGACCTCTCTTCTTATAATACTTCTGCTGATCCCATAGCTCCAATTTCCGCTGCCACTCAACTTGGTGTCTCAAGTGCTCCTGCGCTTAAATGGACATCTAGTCATCCAGCTCACCAAGTCATTGGTGACCCTCAGCAGGGGATTATCACTCGATCAGCGACAAGAAATACATGTCTGTATGTAAACTTCTTGTCTATGATCACTCCCAATGGTTGATCCCTCATGGGTTGCTGCCATGCAAGAGGAACTCACCCAATTCAAAAGACAGAATGTCTGGTTTTTGGTTCCTCTACCTCCTGGAAAAGAACCCATCGGAACTAAATGGGTTTATAGGAATAAAATGGACGAAGATGGTGTTGTTACTCGTAACAAGGCTAGGCTGGTTGCACAAGGATACCTTCAAGAAGAAGGTGTTGATTACGATGAAACCTTTGCACCAATGGCCCGATTAGAAGCAATTCGCTTATTCTTGGCACATGCTGCTTACAGAAACTTCACAGTATATCAAATGGATGTAAAGAGTGATTTCCTAAATGGAAAACTCGATGAGGAAGTTTATGTTGAGCAGCCACCTGGTTTTGAAGATCCAGCCAAGCCACACCATGTCTATCGTCTCTATAAGGCACTCTATGGTCTTAAACAAGCTCCCAGAGCTTGGTATGACACTCTCTCTGAATTTCTTCTCTCTAATAAGTTTCAGCGAGGATCCATTGACAGCACCCTCTTCATCTATAGAAAGGGTGCTGATGTCCTATATGTTCAGATATATGTAGATGACATCATTTTTGGGTCCTCCAGCAAGAAACTTTGTACCAAGTTCAGCTCACTGATGTCCTCTCATTTTGAGATGAGCATGATGAGTGAGATGACCTTCTTTCTTGGTCTTCAAATTCGTCAACTCCCAAATGGGATTTTTATTAATCAGGAAAAGTACATTCGAGACATGCTGGCCAAATTTGACATGTCTAATGTCACTACTAAGGCCACTCCTATGTCTCCTCCCAATAATCTTCATGCTGATCCTAATGGCAAGCATGTGAACCCCACTCTCTATCGGGGAATGATTGGCTCGCTGATGTATCTCACAGCAAGTCGTCCTGATATCATGTTTGCTACTTGCTTATGTGCAAGATATCAAGCCTCTCCTAGGGAATCCCATCTTCTCGCTGTAAAGCGAATTTTCAAGTATCTAAAAGGTACTTCAACATTGGGTCTCTGGTATCCCAAAGACTCCAATTTTGACCTAGTTGCATATTCTGACTCTGACTATGCTGGTTGCATGTTAGATAGGAAAAGTACCAGTGGTGGATGTCAACTGTTGGGGGGAAGCTGACTAGTTGGTCTAGTAAGAAACAGCATACAGTATCCATCTCCACTGCTGAAGCAGAATATGTATCAGCAGCGAGTTGTTGTGCACATGTCCTATGGATGAAAAACCAACTCGCTGACTATGACTTAGAATTCTCTAAGATCCCCATTATGTGTGACAATACAAGTGCAATTGCAATCACACATAATCCTGTTCAGCATTCTAAGACCAAACACATTGACATTAGGTACCACTTCATACGTGACCATGTCATGAAAGGGGATGTTGAAATCTACTTCATTCCCACTGATGAACAACTTGCTGATATTTTCACTAAACCTTTAGATGAAACCAGATTTAAATATCTGGTCAGCAAGTTGGGAATGCTGAATGGTGAATCAGCGACATGACTTGTCATGTCTGCTAATGCCTCAACTTACATCTCTCTTATAAGTTGAAAAGTGACCTTATTTCTCTCAGCAAGTTCAAGTGTCTTACTTGCTGACCAAAACAAAAGCAATAGAGAGCTATAAGTCTCTATCTAGTCCAGCAGCAAACGGCTGCTGGTAAAGACTTATCAAAACCGTTGATCCCTGTTGCTTTGGGAAAAAGCAAAACAAAAGCAATAGAGAGCTAAAAGTCTCTATCTAGTCCAGCAGCAAACGGCTGCTGGTAAAGACTTATCAAAACCGTTGATCCCTGTTGCTTTGGGAAAAAGCAAAACAAAAGCAATAGAGAGCTAAAAGTCTCTATCTAGTCCAGCAGCAAACGGCTGCTGGTAAAGACTTATCAAAACCGTTGATCCCTGTTGCTTTGGGAAAAAGCAAAACAAAAGCAATAGAGAGCTAAAAGTCTCTATCTAGTCCAGCAGCAAACGGCTGCTGGTAAAGACATATCAAATCCGTTTATGGCTGACAATTTGCCAAAAATTGTATAAAGTTGGTCAGCAGCAAATGTTTTTTTGGAGTCGCTGACTAATACATGTTTTCTAAATGGGGTAATCAAATTTTCTAACTTGGTCAGTGGAATATATTTCAATCTCAACTACTTTCTCGTGTGAATATATCCACCAAGTATTTTTATCAATATTTTATTGAAATCTGAAAACGGTTACCTCGATTTTCTCCCTAATGGACAACTTGTACACTGTACCAGCCGTAAAACTCGAGTACTTTTAAAATAATGGTACAAGTTGTCACATCAATCTTTTATACGTTACTCAAATACGTATATATATGTATATATTACGTATGAGAGAGAGTATTGGTGACGGTTCACTATCATAAGTTATAGGGCCCATATCCATGCTATATATTCAAATCTTTTTCAATCACCATTCTTCATACTCTCAAAATTCATCCTCTCAATTCTTCTCTCCTATTCACAAAATCTTCAAATCCCTATATATCTTTTCTATTTTCTCTCAATCCTTTCGTCTTCTTCCTCATCATCTTAATATCAAAATGACTTCTTCCTCATCTCAACATCAAGAAACCTTGGAAATTGTTCCTCTCTATCTCACGTCCAAGGAGTTCGATCCTGAAGGCATTGTTCCATCAAAACATGTAGCCTTTCAAGCCCATAAGTTGGTTATTAAACCAAATAACTATCTTGGATCTCTTGAAATTCCTTCCCAAGTTAAAGGTTACTATCAGATGCTTGATTTTATAAGAGCATGTCCGGCTAGAAGAGCCATCTATAAAGATCCAAAAGAAATGTGTATCCATCTGTTGAGGGAATTCTGGTGGACATGTGACTACAACCTCGTGAGCAGCACCATTTCCGGTACTGTCATGAAAGGAAAACACACCATCTCCATCTCTGTTGATTTGTTAAGAGATGTTCTTCGTCTTCCTTCACAATCTGAAGAAAGACAATTTGCTGACCTGGTATCTACTAATGTATGGAAAGATTGGTTGCTTTCCATAGGCTATGGAACAAACATGGAACCAACTCAACCTGTTCACAGCAACCCTCAGAAAAAGTTCCTGCCTGGAGTATGGAGGTTACTTTTTTCTCATGTCATTCAATGCCTTGTGGGAACAGTGGATCATTTGATCAGGCCACTGCTGCCCAGATGCAGATGATATATGCACTGGCAAATGGTCATTTCATTGACTTTGCCAGTGTCATCTTTGAAGATCTAAAGGCAAAAGTTCTTGTCAAAAATAGATCGAGCTCAGTTCCCTTCACTCGATTTCTCTCGCTAATTTTTAAGCATGAACTGAAGGAAGAATATCTTCCTAATGGTGCTACTGTCCTTTTCGCACCACGGATTGCCAGCACAGTGTACAAGGTACCTGCTTGTGACACTGAGGTGTTTGATGCTAAATATGCTGTGCTTCCTCCGGCAATGAAACAGGTACTTTACTCCACCTATCCTGATGTATATAAAAAATGATCCTCTAGAGCTGGCTCGCTGGAAAACCCCCCAGCAGCCTCCAAAGCTCCCCAAAAGACCAACAAAACACAAACTACATCTACTATCTCTTCACCTCCTGCTGATGTCCCAAAACAGAAGCAGCGAGTACCAAAGGGCTTAACCACAAAGGCTAAGACGTCCTCACAGCCCAAGGACATTAGAAACCCAGCCGGCCCATCAGCAACCTCAAAAAAGGTTGCTGACGAGAAAAAGGGTAACCGCAAGCAGCCACCTCAATCTTCTGTAGGAGAGGTTGGTGAAGTACAAGGGTCACCCCAGCCCACTAGAGTTGAGTCTACCACTCAAATAATTCCTTCCTCTTCTCAACCCTCTGAGTCGTTGTCAGCAGCCAGACCACAGGTGATGCTAGAGACAACACATTCTACGGCTGATGACGTTTCAGTGGTACAACACACTGAGACAGAGGCACCAAATTCCCCAACCCCTTTAAATTTTTCTCTGGATGAAAGGCAGGTGCTGGTTGGTGAAATTGAAAAGGTTGTTTTGAGTGAGCATGCTAAGGTGGATGCCAGCATTGATGAAAGAGAAATTGTTGAAAGAAATGTTGATTTGGGTGATGCTGAAGGTGCTAGTGATGGGGATGATGAAGTTGATGATGTAATAACTATTGATGAGGAAAGTGATTTTGAGTTGGGAGATATTGTGGCAGATGACTTTCAACTAGATTCTTACAGTCATGCTGATGAAATAGAAGCAAGTGACATGGAGGAAGATGAAAATGATGATGCTGCTGTTGCTGGTGAAAATGCAGCAGCCACTAATGAAAATATTGCTGTTGATGCTGCAGTGACTGGTGAAAGTATTGTAAGACCCAAAACTCCTCCAATGCGACCAGTGAACACTATGCTGTCTCTTGGCATGCCTTCTTCCTTCTTAAGTGTTCCTGGCTGCTCATCCTCAGTTCCCCCTGAAGTTGAACCTCAAACAGCTAAAGATTTGGGCATTTCTTACTCCACATACACTGACAACAGACTTGAAAGGGTGGAGCATCAATTGAATGATCTCACCAAATATGCAGAAATTGCTGTAGAAGTGAAGGAAAATGAATCTGAAAGACTAATCTCTACTTTGACCAGCTGGTACAACAAGCAAATTGAAAACTGCTCAGAAGTAGAGATGATTAAAGGAAAATTCATCTCCATGGCTGCTGATCAACACAAAATCAATGAATCCACCAAAGCTATCAAGCATGATCAGCAGATCCTTCGATCTAAAGCCTTGTCGCTGCTGAAATGTGCCAACTCCACCAGCTACTCAGCAAAGAAGGCAGCCTCTACCAGCAAGTCTGCTGTTGCTGAGGTAAAGAAGTTGAGTAATCTCATCTCCCCACTGACTACTCAAGTAGCAAATAACACTAAGGCAATTCATGTCTTAGAAAAACAAGTGGCTGATCTTCCTATTCCTCAAGTTTCTTTCACTGAGGAGGATCGCCAGCGGCAAGTTAAGCTGGAGAAGGAGGTTGATGAAATCAAGAATTTGTTGGCCCAGCTTGTTAAACAACAATCTAAACAGCCAGCGACTATGGAAGTTGTCATTAACACTACAACTTCCAAGGGGGAGAAAGTCGATGCTGCTGTTTTAGATATGGTAAATGAAGCAGTGAACAAGGCAGTTGCCCATGCTGAGGCAAGTGTTTGGCACTCCAGCAGTTGTCTCCTCCTCAGCAGGAAGAAGGGTTCAAAGTAAAAGGAAAGCAGAGCACCGAACCTTGACAATGGACCTTCCTCCTATCACTGGTGATGCCTCGCTGAACACCAGACTTCCTCCCAGAAGCTTATTTGAGGAAGGGAGAGTGATAGAAAGTCCTGCTGGCATCTTCTTCACAAACTTCCAGAACAATCAACTGTTCTTTCGCTTGGATGAACTTGAAAAAGCTTCCACTGGGTTCATCTTAAGCATAAGAAGAAGGTGTGCTGAAACATCCAACAACAGATGGTTCATCAGCAAGTTGGATGAAGAATTGATAAAGCCTCATAGAAGGGATGACCCAGTGATCAGAATGGCCAAGCAAGAGGAAGCTTGGGAATTTGAAGCTGCCAACTTATAGATGTCTTAAAATGAAAAACTATATGTATCAGCTTGTAATATTTTAAGATGATATATAAGACATCTTTTCATCATTCCTTATTTTTATCAAGTTTAGTCTACTCAGCAAGTCTTCTCAGCGAATAGGGGGAGATTGTTGAGTCAAGGATTCGCTGACCAGACTTGGTCGCTGACGTGAGTCGTCAGCAAGTCATCAGCGAGTCAATGACTCTCGTCAGCGGGTGGTTTACTTTCCAAGTTGTGTGTCAAGGCGAGAAGTTTTCAAACCACAAGAAGACAAGAAGTCACATGGTGGTTCTTCCAACTGAATATTACCTTATATGGCAAAGGTACAGTTGGGACCAAAACAAGGGTTTCTCTCTTTCATACCCGTTTTGGTAAAGAAGACAAAGGCTCCTGGATCAAAGTACAACGAGCCTATGAGAAGTCGACAACCACCATTCTATCACTATCATTGTAAGGCTGTGTTGCCCTAATTCCTCCCCTATATAAAGCAACACAGCCGCATCATTTATACTTGGTGTTTGTCACCACAAAGTGTGTGTCACTTTATTTTCTCTCTTGTAATTGCTTAAGTTTATAGTGTGTCTAGACTTAGCAATTATTTAGTTCATTTGTATTCTTGTAAGACAAGTTGTAATATCGACCATGTATTCATCGTTTAATCAATGAAACATATGATTAGACTTGCTTAGATATTTGCATTTGAACTTATTCTTGTTCATGTTCTTTACTTTCTATTCTTAACTTTCTAGTCTAGATTAAAACCAATATAAGTGTGCAAATTGTGGACTGTCACAATATTTGACAAATTTCAATCCCTTGATTCACCACCAATTTAGTTCCATATTTTAGCAAATTTTAACCCCTTTATTCTAGTACCTATATGTGTATAAACAACAACACTCATTTACGACATTACATGCCCTTCGCATACCATGCTAGTATACTTTTATATTTACATAAAACAGAACATATAATTAGAAAGGATTTTTTCTTTCCTTTACTGGATTAAGGAGAATTGAAAATAATTTATTAAGCATAAGATCCACAGTAATAGCAAGTAAGCACACATAAGGAAAATCACGAATGCAAGATGCATGCTATAAAATAATTGAGATTTACTTTTATATTAACAATTACTAAAAAGGATAATGTTTTTATTGGATAAAGAAGAATTGAATGATTTGTTAAGCAAAAGATCCAGAGTAATAGCAAGTAGCACACCCTAATAATATGTTAAGGAGAGAATTACGAATGAAAGTGACATGCTATTATATATATTGAGTTTGGAATCATTATTATATAGGGCGATGGACAGGGACACGGACCCTGGACTAGGTAAGGTTTGACAGTCCCACTGTCGCAAATTATGACCGACACAAAGCCTTTGATCGTTTTTATAAGAAAAAAGCGTTCACCAACGAAGAAGTAACCACATGTCCTGAGTTTATCGATTCTCATAACAAAATGGTTAGAAAAACGCCCCATACTAAATTTATATCCACACACTGTGCTTAGAGTTTTGAAACCTAATTAAGCTAGTTCGTTCCCTTTCTTCGATTAATGCACAAGTCCAAGTAAAATCCATCTCACATTAGAGAAGGTTGGTTTTTACATCTTAGTGTAGTTGAGGGTTTGAGTTAGAGCTATCAATGAGTTCGAGTTCAGGTTGACGGGTTGAAAATCTTTGACCTA
Source organism: Erigeron breviscapus (assembly GCA_034093135.1). Classification (NCBI taxonomy): domain Eukaryota; kingdom Viridiplantae; phylum Streptophyta; class Magnoliopsida; order Asterales; family Asteraceae; genus Erigeron; species Erigeron breviscapus. Next base: position 27,631,007 of record CM067174.1, read on the forward strand.
ATACAACCCATTAAAAGTTTTAGATCAAAAGTTTCAACCCTGACCCACAATCGGTACCCGACCCACCAACCTGAATAAAATCGGATTGGCGGGTCATATGATCAGTTTGTGGGTTGGTGAGTTGACAGGTTGATTCCGGGTCAAACAAGTTATATGGGTTGTCGGGTTGGTAGGTTGATTTCAGGTCAAATAGGCTGTGCGTTTGCGGGTTGATAGATCAAAAGGATTTTTTTTTTTGAACAACGGCAGGTCAAATGGATTGGTGGGTTAACCTATTAAAAGAATATATAAACTTAAAATAACTTCGAGTTGGCGGTTCAACCTGTTAACCCAATGGGTAAACCCGAATCCAACTTGAAAAAAAAATAGGTTAATGGGGTTACGAGTTGGCAGGTTGACGGGTCGAAATTTCTCAACCCTAAGTCGGTTTTTTCAGGTCGGATTTCGGGTTAGATCGAGTATTGACAGTTCTAGTTTGAGTTGGATATAAAACTTTAATATTGGCTAAAAAGGCACTCTAATATATAAAATCGAGATCGTTGTATTTTCAATATAGTGTATTATTACCAGGAAAAAAGAATTAGAGATTATTACCTGTGAATGTACACTAATTATGATCAAATATCTATGTTATGTAAAGGTTTCGTACAAAAGTTTATGCCATGTGTAATGAACTTATAATCCCGGTTATCAGATGTAATTAACCAATCAAAAACTTAGCAACTTATATGGTTGCTACATATACTTTGGTACATCGAATAACCGAGATTTGAAAATTCATTACATGAAATATAACATGGATATTTAACCGAGATTACATGAAAATTCATTACATGAAATAACCGAGATTTACAAAATATTTATATAACATGGATATTTGGTCATATATATTTAAATCTATAGGTAAATAATCCCAAAAAATTAAACCTTGAGCATAAAAGCTTAACTATATGTAAAGATTTTACCTTTTGATTATGTTATTAGTTTTTAGTTACAAATGGTGGGTCTGAGTAAGTTTTCCTTTTCAGATCTCTAGGTGATAAGGTTTTCTCATTGAGGGGTTTAGATTGGAAATCTATTCGAGAGGGGTTTAGATTGGAGATCTATTCTTGAGCATACAATGGGACGTGTTCAAACTTTCTTTTCTTTATAAAAAATCAATGGTACAATATTTATAGTCAATCCTTATAATCAATCCTACAACACATATATATAGTCTAACATATATATATATAGTCTGTACGAGTATGTATTAGTATTATTTACTCTCAATAATAAGAGTAGAAAAATAGAATTGAACAAGAACACATGTAACCAATACAAAATTTTACATATATAACAACATATAATTAATTAATCACGTACATTTGCTTATTATATCACGAAATTAGTACACGTAATAGCAAATTAACCGCATGCTTAGCAATATCAAGTCGTCGTGCTTTTGAACCAGTAAATACCATATTCCTTCCCATCATCATCAGATTCAACAATCAGACACTTCTTTATGTCTCTCCATACCGCCTTAAATAAAATAGTATTGTCACACTTGTAATAATCACCTAATATTGGCTTCACAGCCTGGGTGGCCTCATAGCTGTGGTAATGTGGAATGGATGGAAACAAATGGTGCACTACGTGATTCCGAGGCACGTCGTGGACTAACATATTCAAGAACCCTAAATCTCTATCGATTGTCGATAAGGCGCCTCTAATCCAGTTCCATTCAGTCGAATCAAAGTGAGGCAACGATGGATGATTGTGGTTTAGATAAGTGATACAAAATACAGTACCTGTGTGTATAAAATTTTAGTTGGTCTTGCTTTTTAATATAATTCTGTCGTTCCAAAAAAAAAAAAATACTGTATTACCTGTATGTATAATCCAAGGAGCTCCATATACATAAAATGCCCAAATCATGCCTTTAGTCAACACAACGCGATAATATACGTATAGAACGATTAGAATACCAATGTCGGAGACAAATATTTGACTACGTTCGCTATCATTGAACATAGGGCTTTTTGGATAAACGTGACTTGCTAGAACTCCGCCTTGATTATATTTCCTACCCGAATGATTAAAAAGATAGTATGATGGAAGACCAAAAAAGATCTTAAACAAGATTATTAATGCAACACCAAATGGGTTATTTAGAATCACGGAATAATAAAATGTATCTGATCTAAGCTTAGGGACATGAACAGTGTCATATTCTATAGAATTTGTGTGGCTATGGTGTGTACGGTGACTATATCTGAAGGAAAAGTATGGAGTGAGGACAAAACTATGAACTAAGAAACCGATGGTATCGTCTAACCATGGATAACCACTGAAAGCACGATGGCCACATTCGTGGCCAATGGTCCATATACTACCAAGTATAATTCCTTGCAAGATCCAATAGAGTGGCCACACAACGTAGGAAACCGAATTAGGGAGAAGAGGAATGTAGTTTGATGCTACATAGTAAAGGGTACTTATAATGAAAATGTCTTGAAATAGGGAGGCAAATGAGCGTATAAGAGATAATTTGAAACAGTGTGGTGGTATAGCTTTTTTGAGATCACTTAACTCAAATGGAGGTTTTGAGATAGGAACTCTTTCCAAAAGCTTCATTTGATCAGCTTCTTCCATATATATATAGATAGAGAGATAGATGCAAGTGAGGTAGTTTTGCTTCAAGCTAGCGATAGATATGATATCCTTTATATAGTTGCGTGGATGGTTAACTAACTATCGGCCTATATAAAGACTAAATATGTGTAAATTGAATATCTTTATTTATTTTATTATTTTATTATAATAATGGATCATGCTATAAATATTTAAACGTTTAATAGTAGGTATCTTGAAATATTACTGTTGACTATTTACAAAGTGCCTTGATTTGCTCAAGGATAAAATTATATGTTGTTGGAGGAAGTTCTCACAATGGTGACCAATTTAACAGGATGAACATGTCTTGGGAGATCAAAAAATAATACTAAGAAAAATACTCAGAGGGTGTCAAAAGTCACGGAATCTAGAAATAATTCTAAGAAAAATAATTTTTCAGATGTATAACGGATAAAATTACACTAGTGAGCGAAAAAACGGATGGATCGTCCAATTGGAAATGATAACAGAATGCATAGGTTGTTAGAAGAAGTTCTAACATGCATATACATATAGTATACCACCTAATTACCCTATTTCCTTTATGGGGAAGAAAGAAAATTAAGGAACCCGCAAATATTGGTAAGACTACAATTATTGTTAACCAAGGAAATTTGTTCGTGGTAAAGACAAGATACGCTTGGACCAAAAAAACCAGTGCCAAAAAATTTTTTCAATAGACTATTATACCATTTTACCATTCATCTATGTATATTAATGTCAAAAGTCAAACATGAATTATGTCTCACAATGTTAGGCCATCTCCAATGGCAGTTTTATCCCGGTTTGCATACTGAGTTTACAGTATTGTTCGGTTGTAGCTTCAGTTTTATCCCAGTATTGATCCCTCAATTTTGATATACACAAACCGGCTGCAAATTGTGAAATGGGGCCACTTGTCCTTAAATATGGATGATGATGTGGCATGGAGAAACTGAGTTTCAGTATGTTGGGTTGGAGGTAAAATGAGTTCAGTATGTTGGTTCAGTTTGCTGGAACAGTTTGCTGACGTGTTGCTGAGGTGGCCAGTATGCTTGAGCATACTGACCTTGCCATTGGAGATGGCCTTAATTTTTTTTTCTATAACTTTGATTATATTATAAGTTGTAGTTATAAATATTGCAACTTCTTTAAAACAACCTTACCAATTTGTTATTCAATATGATAATTGCAGAGATCGTATGCTATCTCAATCACACAATGGATTTCACCTCTCTGATTTGGGATTTTAACATCCATTTTAGTAATCAATTTTTTGGTATTTGGTTAATAATCTTTTTCAAAATCGCATGACTTTTGCTTAAGATTTTGGACTTAAACTAATATTTTGAAATAATTTTCAAGTTCTAATATGATTGTGTCTTGTCATCTGTAAACGGTAAACTAAAGTGAACAAGGAATGAGGATTATTGTTTTCATGCTACGGAGGTTTGTTGCTGGAAGAAAATCGTAAAATTGGAGGCAGGGGAACGTGTGAGGGGCTAAGGGCTATTGTGCTAACATAACTAAGGGGTATAATAGTTTGTTTGTTGAAAAATTCCTTTCGCATACCATGCTAGTATACTTTTATATTTACATAAAACAGAACATATAATTAGAAAGGATTTTTTCTTTCCTTTACTGGATTAAGGAGAATTGAAAATAATTTATTAAGCATAAGATCCACAGTAATAGCAAGTAAGCACACATAAGGAAAATCACGAATGCAAGATGCATGCTATAAAATAATTGAGATTTACTTTTATATTAACAAAGAAGAATTGAATGATTTGTTAAGCAAAAGATCCAGAGTAATAGCAAGTAGCACACCCTAATAATATGTTAAGGAGAGAATTACGAATGAAAGTGACATGCTATATAGAACTAGTTTAAAGGCCCATGTAGATATATCTCTCATGTTTAATTTTCCTGAAAGTAGTTGATTACCGATTCTAACAAACCCTGTGACAATTAAGAATGGAATTTCAAACAATATAGCAAATAACAATCTTAATATTCACACTACTACAAAACTGGCGTATTCCCACGGCCAAATCCGTGGGAAATGACTGTTTTCCCACGGATTTCCCACGGATTGTGGCCGTCGTTAAAAGGGGCGTGGGAAATATTTTCCCACGGATTTTCCCACGGCCACCTAATATTTCCCACGGTTTTCCCACAAGTATAAATTCGTGGGAAATATTCCCACGGATTTTCCCACGGCAATAGTAACGGATTTCCCACGGATTTTCAACGAAATTTTTTGATATTTTTCCCACGGATTTTATCTTCCCACCGATTTCCCACAGATTTCATTTCCCACAGATTTCCCACGAACTTGTTTCCCATGGATTTCTCACAGATTTCTTGAAATGTTTGCCACGAATTTTCAACGGGTTTTTCCCATAGATTTCCCACGGATTACTTTGAATTATTTCCCACAGATATTCCCACGATTACTTTAAAAGGGGTGTGGGAAATATTTTCCCACAGATTTTCCCACGGATTAATTATTTCCCGCAGATTTTCCCCGAATGCCATTTTTTTCTTCTTATTTTAGTTTTACTATATATATAAAATACGCCAAATAAACTAGAAAAGTAATTAATCTGATATTGAAATTATAAATTACATAATAATGTAAGTATCTAAAATCCAAAGTAAATCCACCAACAAAATATTCAAATATTCATACACATCATTTAAAAGATAGAACATTTGAAAAACATTTAAACTAACAAGTCTCATAAGTCTATCGATAAGAACTTCATCATAGCGGTGATGGTCACTTTTGTTTCTTGCGTTTTGGCTTCACGTTTTGCTTTCAAATCTTCTAGGTCCTTTCTTTGTCATTTTTCACGCATTTTTACCTCTTCAAGCTCCCTTTGTTGTACCTCGTGTCTTTCCTACATCTACTCCACACTTTGAGTCAACATTTATACCTACAGATAGTAACACCCTCAATTTCTGACTAGGACAACTTACTTATATTTATCTAGGTATCTATCCCTAGAGGTTTATTAAGAGAATTGACCTTCTAGACATTTAGAGCATGGTGATATTTGCCCTCTAGTTCAATAGAATGTCAAAAGGAAGCCAGTTGCCTTAGAAATGCCATAAACAAGAACTATAGTCATTCAAGACAATCTCATACTATAATTAGTTCTAACTGAACTTGGTGAAATATCAATGAACCAAAAACTTTATTTCAAGAAGTTAAGTTATATAAATAATAATGTAAGACTCACAAGTTGAGAAAAACAATTATAAATCTTCACAAATGTCCAACAATTCAAACACCAAGTTAATTAAAGTACATTCGAACATAAAAATATAATGACCATCTTAAAATATATTAATAAGCTATTATGTACATAAAAGTGAGTTTGAATAATAATAAGTACATATATGTAACTAATAAATACAAGTCTTAAATAATGAATTATGTGACAAAAATTTAAAGTACAAAATGTACATACATACACATATATTTATGGTCACATACATATAAACTAAAATGTACCTAGACTTTTAAATACAAAATGTACAACACTTTATAAAATAAAAAGCTACAAAAAAAAATATAAAATAAAATTGAATGGGTTGGACCACACACACACACACACACACACACACATACACTCATGGCCACACTACCACACACATATTTTATGTTTTCTACATCTTTGTTCAATAGTATTCAATCCTCTTATTTATTTCTTTGCCTTGCTAAGTAATAAACCCACACACACACCACACGACATACACCCACACACACTTCACTCCCTCTCTTTCTCTTTCTTCTCTTATGGACGGCTACAACAAGGAGAAAAGGAGGACCACTTGTCCTTCCTAAACACTTTCATTCTTACACATATTCTCTCACACTCCATCTCTTTTCTCTCTCTCTCTCTCTCTCTTTTCTTTCTATCATTTTTCGTGACATGCAAGAGTAAAAGACAAAATCTTAATCTCATCACTTAAACAACTAGAAATAATAATGCTTAAGTTTAGATCTTTTAAGGAGTTGTAAGAACAAGTATTGGAGCTTATTTGGTGTCACTTTGGAGCCCTCTTGGTCACGTTTTTCTGCCCAAAATCCCAGCCCCAATCGGTTCTCATTAAGGTAGTAACAAACACCCATTTACTAGATTATTGTTTCTAATGTCCTTCTATCAAAAGATCTTTTATAAAACTCATGTTTTTCTTCACTTTTCTTCTTGAAATACACTTAATGAGGGCATGTTGATAGAATCTTTCCTATCATGCCATTGCATGTCAAGATCTAGAGGAAAGATTCAAGGATTCAACTCAAATAAGACCCAAAAGTGATAGTTCATGACAAAGCTTCAAATTTGTTGATGGATCTTTACAAAATCGGTTTTTGTTGATAAAAATGAAGCTTACTTTCTGTGATTTTTCATAAATAAACTCATTTTGTTGTTGCAAGAAAGATTTAATAAAAGTTTTGTTGTTAAAATGGTTAGATGGTCACATGCATTCACTTTTTGGATGAGTTTTGCAAGAACCAAGTTTATTGATTTTTGTTTGGTGAAAGTTCAAGTATAGATGATGATTGATGATCTTGGAATTGTTTGAAATCTGTATATTTGATGTTAAGAGATACAAAATGAAGTGATAATCTTGTTAGTGGTAATTTAGAGGCTAAAACAAGCAACCAACACCATTGGTGGGTTGTGTTAACCAAAACACCTTCTGACAGAATCCATCTTCTGTCTTGGAACGGGTAAACTGAACATGTGAGGGCCGTTTCAAGCAAAACTTCCAAAACAAAAGTTGTAGATGAATGAGTTAAGTTTAACCACCAACTGGAATCACCCAAAAATACTGAACAAAACAAAAGATATGATTTTTCTACTAAATCGGGTCAAAACTGTATTTTTGTCTGAATATTTTACCAACTTTAACAATTTTTATCTCCTAATACATAAGGTTCCAGGAGGCCATACTTGGTGGAAAGTAAGTTCAATGTGTCTTAAACTTAAAATAAAATCATGGAATTTTTATTAAGAGCAAAACCAAAGAACTTTTATAAAACTTTCGAGTATGCAAAACAGTGACTGTTTTGACCACTTCCATTTATAAAAATATTTAGAGGTAGTAAAAATTCTTTATAAATTAAGCCAAAATTCAAAAAATAAGTGGACACATATAGGTTGTTGTATAAAAATCAGGAGGATCCAAATAATTAGCTTTAACCCCGAATTAGTGGCCAACATTTCATAAATCTGTTGTATAAAAACAGAAAATTTGTAAGTAATCTTATAACTTGTGTGATGGGCTATGTAATGAACTAAGGAGTTAATGGGCTAGCCCGGCCCAATTAGTGAACCCACAAGGAACATAAATTAGTAGGCCCACTTGGCCCAATAAACCATATAGCCCAATAACCAATATAACTCATTAAGCACATAACCCAAATAAGGTCAAGCCCAATAACTAAATTAAGCCCAAGTCACTTAAAAGCCATAACACTTAGGCCCAATTGGTGATGGCCCATAACACCTAAGCGAATTTCATAAACCCGAATAATCATAAGACATATTGAGGAATATGTGAGTAAAAGATAAGCGTAATCAAAGTAACACAAAAAGGATGATTAAGTAGAATGGACATAAGTAATTACGTTAACCAAACTATAAATTGATATCACAAATGCTATTTAGTATTAAAATTGGTTACACATCCAATGATGTTTAAAAGAACATAACTTAATATGGCATTCCAATATGATAACCTAAGATGCCAAACGAAACCACAAATGAAGGCAAGTTACCGAAATTCTAACAACTTATAACTACATGTATATTGAAAGTGACCTTTTTCACCATCAATCCCTACAACCAAAAAGATGCGAATATTAGACAATACACTTGGATCCCATAATTGATGACAACATAATGAAAGTGGCATTTCTAAGTGATGGCTTAAGATAGGAACTTACGTATATTAGTCCTATCGTAGGGATAGTCTTGGCATTGAAAGGTGATTGAGGACCATAAGGAATACATGATCAAGGAAGCGATAGATGGGAAGTACCCATTTTGGATAAGTGAATATAATATGCGGCATATCAAGGTGAGTCATAGCCCCTTTCAAACTCTTTTATATGTTTTACTTACGGGGTGAAAAGCATGAATAACTAAAATTGCTTTCTTTATATGAAATGATACTTTGAAAGAATGTTTATGATATGGGAATGTTATTGTATGTTCAACGTGTTATATGTTATATGATGAGCTTGAGTACTGTCAAACGGTGGTCCCCTATACACTACTATTAACTCATTGAGGCCTGTAGTTAGAGGGTTGCGCAACTAGGATTCGTCCCCTCACTCACATCAGTGGCGACAGGTTGATTGGCCGCCTATGTGGCCGCCTTCAACGGTGTCGGTCATGGGGTGCTCTAATCTACTTTATATTATCGGTCGTTTTCATGGCACGACCCCTTTATTATTATACTGCACGTGATTGTCACACCCGCCCTAGACGGGGTATGACTTACATGGATTCACAACACAAGATATAATGAACGACACAAAACGTTGTCGTTTTAAAATACATTTATATAAAAGCATTGTTCACAAATTTATATTACAATTTATGAAAGATGTTATTCTTGAAAACATTTATTTAATATTAAACAATATTAAACAGTAGACAGAGACTTTAGCAAATTGACTTGTCTTTACTAGAGTCTGAGGGTAGGCCATGGTCCAGTATGTTGTATGCAGCGGAAAAATGTCCCATGTATAGAGTATCGTCTAGTTACCTGAGAATACATGCTAAAATACGTCAACATAAAGTTGGTGAGTTCCATAAGTTTTTCATATAGAAAATATAGTTTCACAAAATGCCAGAGTTCAGTGTGACCATTGCCTTACCGCAATGTCAAATAGTTATGATACAATATCCGCAAAGAGTATCATATGTTTTAATTAAAATATAGAGTATGAACCACAAGATTTAAAGTAACTATTTGATCACACAATGGATCAAATAGAATATAAGAGTAGATACTGTATACATCAAGTTCTAAGCTCATGAACCGAAACTAGACAAGTGTGTGTTTATTTGCCTCCAGAGTAGGTACCTTGTTCAGGGTACCCTAAGCTTTCCAGACATAATGCATCCGTATCCAGTTGGTATGACCAACACGGATGGGGGTGCCTACCCTAATAGTACTATTCAATATACCCACGTTTATGTTTCCATAATTAATCGTTCATGATAGTGAGGACTTTGAGTGAACAGAGCAACTTAGAATCAACCATATATACATTTCTGGAGTACTTGTGTTCATCATAACAGTAAAGAGTTTGTATTTTACCCCGAAGGTAAGATAAATAAAGCGGAGTTACAAAATATATAATATAATATATATATTTGTAAATATACATATAAGTATATAACTTTGAAAATATACATATAAGTATAACAAACAGTTTTCATGCATGTATCTCAGCCCCAATATATAAAAGAGTTGAAAAGGGGATTATGGAAACTCACATAGTATATTATATATCATATAGTTTTGCAATTGTTCTTCAAAGTTTTGTATATATATATAACATAAAATAATTATTATGCATGTATCTCAGTCCCCGAAATAAATCATATAAAAGAATTAAAAAGGGGAATATGGAAACTCACATAGTATATTATATATCATATAGTTTTGCAATTGTTCTTCAAAGTTTTGTATATATATATAACATAAAATAATTATTATGCATGTATCTCAGTCCCCGAAATAAATCATATAAAAGAATTAAAAAGGGAATATGGAAACTCACCTTAGTGTTGTAGAAGAAAGATCACTTAGACGTACTTAATCTTGTGTGATTATAAGAGAGAAATTTAGAAGTGAATATATGTTGGTGTGAATATTAAGGTTGAATATCGTCGGCTATTTATAGGCGAACGAATTCGAATTCGTTCGACGCGTTTTAAATATAATAATATTACTTTAACTTTATAATATAATAATATTAACTTTAATAATATCGATCGATCGATATAATTTTATTATTATTATATTATATTATTATTATATATTATATTATTATTATATTATAAAGTTAATCATGAATAAGGGGTATGTATGTATATAGTATCCTTTTTGTCCATACATCTAGTGAACTAAACCCGTGATTCATAATTTATAAATTTTAAATTATAAAGTAGATAAAGGTGTGTTTCCCACTACTTTTTGGACGTTTCTAATGATAGAATCTTTTATACTAGTAGTATATATTTATACATTATATTAATCCTAAATTATGCATACGGGCTCCTATTGAGAAAATTCAAGTTTCTATAAGATCAGAAAATTAAGATCTACCACTTTCATTTTAATAATATTTACTCAACTAACCCCTGTGAGCGGGTTTTGGACGTTTATATTATAAGAATAAAGTATGAAAGCGATGTTTACTATTCAGCACTATTTACTTTTGAAATTATTCGGAAATCAGATTACCCCCCCCCCCCCCCCCCCCCCCCCCCCCCCCCCCCCCCCCCCCCCCCCCCCCCCCCCCCCCCCCCCCCCCCCCCCCCTCAACGTAGAAAATTATTTGACGTGGGTCCCGCCTTTATATTATTTTATTTTATTACCCTTTTTACAATTTACTTTTACCTTTACTATTTACAATTTACTTTTACCTTTACTATTTACAATTTACTTTTACCTTTACTATTTAAATTTACTTTTTACCGTTATTATTTAGAATTTACTTTTTATCTTTACTATTCACAGTCACTATTCACGGTCACTATTCACGGTCACTATTCACGATCACTATTCATAAATAAAATTTCTAGATACGATTGCTATTCACAGATACGGTACTATTCATGTATACGTTACTATTCATGAATACTGTACTATTCATAAATACGGTTATTGATAGTATAAGTATGAAAAAGTATTTACAAGCAACTCTCAAATAACTATTTGAGTTCTTGGCAATAGTTATCCATAATTTATCAAAAAAAATATTTGTTCAGTTTATTATGCCATAAAATGTTTGTTCATATTGTTTGATTAACAAAAATTTAAATAGTACACGTAATAGTAAATTAATCAACCTGAAATTTTGGCGGTTGTCACATGATTGACAGCATGTGCTTCTGTTATCATATCTTCGGGACATATTATCATTATTATTATTTGGACGTGAAAGGGTCTTAGTAGTGGCTCAAGCACAAACTCATCAAATTATGCCTTTGGCTAAATATTATTGATATTATTTATGGTTGGATATTATGGATTGAACATACGGTTTGGGTATTGGACCTTATATGGAATCTTGAAAGTTGTTGAAATTGGCGATATTGAAATATTGATGACCAAATGGTTTTGGTATGATGTATGATTAATCGATTTATATACTTTTTCTCTCACGATAAATTTGACAAATGAGAACTTTATAATTTACCATGGATTCTCAACTCTTTGAAATGACGTTATGGTATTTTGAAAACTTGATGGTTTGATATGGGAATTTTTTCCGATCATGTGGTTTGGGTATGTTGATATCTAATAACATGTTTTCTGAGTGTTTAAAATGGTTAAGTAACGAGATTTATTTAAAAACCTATGCACTCACCAACTACGTTTTCGTAGTTGATACTTTTTCTTCATGCTTTTCAGGAATTAGCGTAAGCTTTGAGGAATTATATGCATCATGATTATTTGCATTGCACTTTGGAGTCAAAGATCAAACTTTGTGATGGGCAATGGAATCCGCCTTGATCATTGTAGTAAATCGTTTCATGTATTTGTTAATTGTCTCGTGGACTTAATATCCAAGTACGGTGGACGCATTGTACTTGGGGATTGGTTCACATGCTTGTGCATTTGTAAAATTCTTTTATCAAATAAAGCTATGGTGAATGTTATTTATAATCTTTTGTTTTGAATACTCGACTTTCTGTACATCTCATTGTTCCGCCTTAGTTGGGGTGTTACAGAAAATGGTATCAGAGCCTAAGGTTATAGAGAACATTGGGGTTCTCCCGGGAATCCCAAAACTATAGCCACTTTTCAAAACGAATTTTATAGTCGAGTCGAGCATAAGGTTAAGCGGACTAGTTTGAGCTTTACATGGTAGGACCCTAATTAAACATAGGTCATGAACTACGTTTAATTATGAGAGCACCATGTAAAACTCAAACGGCCACTTGGACTTATGTTCAAAAGGATTCCTTTTCAAAAAAAAAAGAAAAAAAAAAAAAAAGAAGAAGATCTTTAATAAATCCATTTTTATGTGAATACTTGTTGCATTTAGACATTCACCTAAGCATATATATAACTATCCGAGACTTGCTTTACTTGAGGATTATGCTAGTTTAGTAGGATTTTCCTTAGGCACATTAGAAGTAAAATGAATCTAAAAATGAAAGATATTCGTTGATACATATGATTTGATTGCAATGATATGTGAATTTCGGCATGATTTAATTGCAATGTGAAAGCTTATAGGTGCAATGTGAAAGTTGTAATGTGCAATGTGAAAGCTGGTAATATCAATGTGAAAGTTTGGAATGTGCAATGTGGAAATTATGAGATAAATGCATGCGTAAAAGCTTTGTGATTTTTGATGTTGAACTTTAAGTAGCATATGCACTTTAAAATAATATGATTACTATGAGCTAAGAAATCATTTTTGGAATATGATTTGTTTAAATTATTGGGTAATGAGGTTGATTATTAATGATTGATTTGAAAGAGAATATGAGCATGACGAGTTAATATGAAATTTCATGGACGATATAGATATAAGAGCCTATACTCTCTAAGTTTGAGCTACTTGAAACTAGCGCGTGAATATTGCGATGGTTAGGTAGTCATGCCTTACTACTAAGATAGTTACTGCTCCCTGAGGTTGAGCTATTTGAGGACTAGTGCGTGAATGATGTAATGATATATATAGTCTTGCCTTAGTATCGAGATAGTTATTGTGCTCTAAGATTTGACTATTAAGAACTAGTATTTGCATGATATGATGATAATGTGGTTAGTACTTACTATAAAGATAGATATTGTGCGTTGAGACATGACCGCTTGAGAACTAGTGATTGTCCCTGAGAAATGCAAAATGAATTAGAAATTTCCTAAGTATGAAAGTTGTCATTAAGTACCCCTCCAATCCAATATTCGTTCACTCGTGCTCTTTTGAAATTATCCCACATCCTATTGCTTATGACACCACTATACATTACGGACATACGACAACGCGATATCATTGGTGGAGCATCTTCCCACGAACGTTGGACGATATACTTTGAGAATTGTAAGTCCCAAGATATGACGCGACTCTATCCTCTTAGCTACTATGCATAACCTTTGTATTCGATCCGAGATGGTGCGAAACATATGGAGACGTCGGATGAAGTTGGAGACTTGTGAAGGGTGAGTGGTACTAAAGCCAAATTACGATTCGACGACGCCGGTAGAACACATTCCGATATACATTCTAGACGACACATTCTGGGGATTGTAGCTCCGAAATTTGGTGCGATATCTCTATAATAACACGCGTACACGAACGGTTATCCATATTATCTAAGTCGGTGCGGCATATATCGACGTCATTGAAAGTTGGGGTCCATTGGGCAACGAAAGACATAGAAGTGATTTAATTAACTCGCGCAAGGAGTCTGATTCGAGCCTTAATAATTCTTTTGTTTTTAAATTTCCTTTTTCATTCATTCGAAACCAAATTCTATACCCTTGATATTCTTGATGATTCGAAGTAATGATCACCACCGCTTCTCTTCAAAAGATAGTAACCTAACAACATACAACTCACTTACGCAACACTTAGCAATGGCGAAATCGAGTAAGTAGTACCCTGCTCTCGCTGCGACATCAGTCGTCCACAAGTGAAATACTTGGGATAACTGTGTAGCATAGAAGATGCTATTGGGTCACATACGTAACGTAGGATGTGGAAGGTATGTTGTGTGTCAATCGAAGTACAAGGAAACACAATCGAAGAGTATACTAAGCCTTAACCTGGAGAAAGAATCGAAGGTCTTTCCTATCTATGTTGATCGTCCAAAAGGAAAGATTGAGCGGCCAACAATAGAGAGGTTGTGTACATGAAGGTTACCTTTGGTTAAATATAAGGACTCCCCTAGAACTTGGAGGAGAACACTAGCGATGTTACAAAATGAAGGTACATAGAGGAAGAAAACCTAGGATAAAAAGATGATTAGAATGCGTTGAGTGACCCTCAAGTTTTGGTGAGTAACAAAAAGGATACCGAGCTATCCTTCTTTCTTTAAAACAACCGTGTAGATGGAGATTTGTTACACGAAGGAATAAGGAATTTGGCGAATTGAAGGTCGTCAAGGAAGGTAAATGAAGTGAAGAGAGGAGATCCCTCACATTTTTCTAGAGGAAAAATGTTAAGGGGGTAATCGCAACGAGGAAGATACTCGAACAAAAAGTATGAAGAGTAAGATTATACTTTATCTTTCAAGAAGAGTTATTCACTAGCATCATTGAAGGTGATGTGGAGTAGAAGATAGAGTAAAGAAACATCATTTGACACAAACAGTAAAGTGAAGGCATTGACGCCATCTACAAGATGTAGTTCTGGTGGCGTTCATCTTTATGGCGCTCCACACGTTATTCTCTGAATATCAATTGGAAAACCTCTATCAAAAGACAAGCTATTAGTAGAGCATATCAACTAAGCTAAAAGAAAGCGGTATACGCCCAACACCCGATGGAAGCTAGCCTTACTAAAGAGGAGAAGTATGGTCAATAAGTGGAGGAAGCACGATGACCTGTGATGGTTATCCCCTCAAGGTCAACGGTCGTAGGGAGGTAAGCTAAAATAAGATAAACTTGGGTGAGAAATATTTTGCAACACATGATGAATCGTCAAGGACCATCGACTCAAGGAGTAGTGCGCCCAAGAAAAGTGAAGAAGGAAAACAACATGGAATCCCTAAGTTAGTAGTGAAAGCAAATGAGGAATACGACGCTAGGAGCCAAGGCACATACTACCGCAACGATCAAGGAAGTTGATCGTTGGCCTAAGTTCCAAACAACTACAAACTCTGGAAAGAGCTAGTTATGGAACGTTTGAATAAAAGTTTGATAAGGATAACACGCATCTGTGATGAGTTAGGATTAAAGGACCCGTATCAACATGATGTGACGAGTACCCCTGAATTTACTTCAAGGACTAGCAACTGCGCGTGTGTCATTCAAGATGACGATTACTCTAGTAACAGATGGATCTGAGTGGCGAAACGGTAAGGAGTATAGTTATCCATAAGAAAACAAAAGGAAAGAGTAGGGAACCGCATGGTTGAGGAAAGACGAAGTAACCGTTGCTTCACCTAAACTATCTTATATCGCAATTCCTAAGAACATTATGTTAGTGTTGAAGAAGAAGCGTAGCTTAGAAAGCTGAAAATGAACATGAGGCTTTGGAGAGCAAGGTGATTGAAAGTTTCGTAGATCTAGGTCAAAAGGACCTAAGAAGGATTTCATACCAATGAGGACTGAAGTTTTTGTATTGCCAAGATGGTGGTCATGTGATTATTTGTGAGCGTAAGGATTGTGTAAATCCTATCGTGAGGAATGCGTAGGGGTAGAAGAGAAATGGAAAAGCATATACGTGAATTTAAAAAGGAGTTTAGTCGGCAATATGTCATAGATGGTAGTGCTTCCACATTAGAAAGGAAGAATTAGAGGTGCCATAAAATGATTTGCAAGCCAATATCCGCAAGAGAAAATAAATAGGTAAATAAATGGGTAATGACGCGACTTAACGAATAACGAAAAGGTGACTTGGGAAAATAAGGGCGAAGTTGAAGGACAAAGGTGAGTATGAGGAGTAAGATGGAACTGTCAATAGCTGATTCATAATTTCCTTGTACACCTTAGAACATCAAAGACAACATCTGAAAACCCCAAAAACAGGTACTACGAAGATGTACCTTCGCGATTCTAATACAACTCGACATCCCGGGGTAGCATCACTCTTGTTAAGGGGGTAATCCCTTAACAAGTGATTAGTCCCAAACGAAGTCAATATTTTCAAGTAGCGACAAGCGTGTCCAACGTCAAACCAAAGAAAGATGAAAGTAGGCGAGAAGCCAGTGGAGCGATTCTTTATTGGGGAAAGCAAATGATAAAGGAAAGTACACAAAGTGACAATGGGAAATGAGTAGCCACCAACGATCAATATTCCAGCGTCTCTTACTATTTTATTGTAACTCACGTTACGAACCGTTTGCTCATTTTACACCTCCGTATTGACATTCTTATCATCATCCCATTATTTAGTATTGATCTAGGCAAGATTGACAGCCCACAACGATTACATACGATTAATCTCTAGTCGTCTCAAGAAGTGAGCGACATTCGTAACCTTTTTCTTTTCGAAGTTTCTAATCACGAGGAATGTTAGGGCACCAAGCAATGGATGCCCCCAACTACGGAGATCAAAAGCTTGTAAGTAACTAAAAAGGTCATGATTAAACCTAGATGAACTCTCACATTTTGTACGTCTCCGTGAAGCTATCCTTATCGTCAATCTATTCATTTTATCACCGTGTGAACGAGCGAACTTCGAGGACGAAGTTTCTGTTAAGGGGGTAATGATGTAACAACCCTCAATTTCTGACTAGGACAACTTACTTATATTTATCTAGGTATCTATCCCTAGAGGTTTATTAAGAGAATTGACCTTCTAGACATTTAGAGCATGGTGATATTTTCCCTCTAGTTCAATAGAATGCTAAAAGGAAGCCAGTTGCCTTAGAAATGCCATAAACAAAAAACTATAGTCATTCAAGACAATCTCATACTATAATTAGTTCTAACTGAACTTGGTGAAATATCAATGAACCAAAAACTTTATTTCAAGAAGTTAAGTTATATAAATAATAATGTAAGACTCACAAGTTGAGAAAAACAATTATAAATCTTCACAAATGTCCAACAATTCAAACACCAAGTTAATTAAAGTACATTGAACATAAAAATATAATGACCATCTTAAAATATATTAATAAGCTATTATGTACATAAAAGTGAGTTTGAATAATAATAAGTACATATATGTAACTAAAATAAACACAAGTTTGAATAATGAATTATGTGACAAAAATTAAAGTACAAAATGTACATACATACACACTATAATTTATGGTCACATATAAACTAAAATGTACCTAGACTTTTAAATACAAAATGTACAACACTTTATAAAATAAAAAGCTACAAAAAAAAATATAAAATAAAATTGAATGGGTTGGACCACACACACACACACACACACACACACATACACTCATGGCCACACTACCACACACACATTTTATGTTTTCTACATCTTTGGTCAATAGTATTCAACCCTCTTATTTATTTCTTTGCCTTGCTAAGTAGTCTTGTACTCCACCATCATCCCACTTTTCTACACCCACACACACTTCACTCCCTCTCTTTCTCTTTCTTCTCTTATGGACGGCTACAACAAGGAGAAAAGGAGGACCACTTGTCCTTCCTAAACACTTTCATTCTTACACATATTCTCTCACACTCCATTCTTTTCACTCTACTATATTCTCTCACACTCCATCTCTTTTCTCTTGAACTCTCTCTTTCTCTTCCCTTTTCTTCTTTAGTTCGTGACATGCAAGAGTAAAAGACATAAAATCTAATTAAACAACTAGAAATAATAATGCTTAAGTTTAGATCTTTTAAGGAGTTGTAAGAACAAGTATTGGAGCTTATTTGGTGTCACTTTGGAGCCCTCTTGGTCACGTTTTTCTGCCCAAAATCCCAGCCCCAATCGGTTCTCATTAAGGTAGTAACAAACACCCATTTACTAGATTATTGTTTCTAATGTCCTTCTATCAAAAGATCTTTTATAAAACTCATGTTTTTCTTCACTTTTCTTCTTGAAATACACTTGATGAAGGCATGTTGATAGAATCTTTCCTATCATGCCATTGCATGTCAAGATCTAGAGGAAAGATTCAAGGATTCAACTCAAATAAGACCCAAAAGTGATAGTTCATGACAAAGCTTCAAATTTGTTGATGGATCTTTACAAAATCGGTTTTTGTTGATAAAAATGAAGCTTACTTTCTGTGATTTTTCATAAATAAACTCATTTTGTTGTTGCAAGAAAGATTTAATAAAAGTTTTGTTGTTAAAATGGTTAGATGGTCACATGCATTCACTTTTTGGATGAGTTTTGCAAGAACCAAGTTTATTGATTTTTGTTTGGTGAAAGTTCAAGTATAGATGATGATTGATGATCTTGGAATTGTTTGAAATCTGTATATTTGATGTTAAGAGATACAAAATGAAGTGATAATCTTGTTAGTGGTAATTTAGAGGCTAAAACAAGCAACCAACACCATTGGTGGGTTGTGTTAACCAAAACACTTTCTGACAGAATCCATCTTCTGTCTTAGAACGGGTAAACTGAACATGTGAGGGCCGTTTCAAGCAAAACTTTCAAAATAAAAGTTGTAGATGAACGAGTTAAGTTTAACCACCAACTGGAATCACCCAAAAATACTGAACAAAACAAAAGATATGATTTTTCTACTAAATCGGGTCAAAACTGTATTTTTGTCTGAATATTTTACCAACTTTAACAATTTTTATCTCCTAATCCATAAGGTTCCAGGAGGCCATACTTGGTGGAAAGTAAGTTCAATGTGTCCTAAACTTAAAATAAAATCATGGAATTTTTATTAAGAGCAAAACCCAAATAACTTTTATAAAACTTTCGTGTATGCAAAACAGTGACTGTTTGACCACTTCCATTTATAAAAATATTTAGAGGTAGTAAACATTCTTTATAAATTAATCCAAAATTCACAAAATAAGTGGACACATATAGGTTGTTGTATAAAAATCAGGAGGGTCCAAATAATTAGCTTTAACCCCGAATTAGTGGCCAACATTTCATAAATCTGTTGTATAAAAACAGAAAATTTGTAAGTAATCTTATAACTTGTGTGATGGGCTATGTAATGAACTAAGGAGTTAATGGGCTAGCCCGGCCCAATTAGTGAACCCACAAGGAACATAAATTAGTAGGCCCACTTGGCCCAATAAACCATATAGCCCAATAACCAATATAACTCATTAAGCACATAACCCAAATAAGGTCAAGCCCAATAACTAAATTAAGCCCAAGTCACTTAAAAGCCCATAACACTTAGGCCCAATTGGTGATGGCCCATAACACCTAAGAGAATTTCATAAACCCGAATAATCATAAGACATATTGAGGAATATGTGAGTAAAAGATAAGCGTAATCAAAGTAACACAAAAAGGATGATTAAGTAGAATGGACATAAGTAATTACGTTAACCAAACTATAAATTGATATCACAAATGCTATTTAGTATTAAAATTGGTTACACATCCAATGATGTTTAAAAGAACATAACTTAATATGGCATTCCATATGATAACCTAAGATGCCAAACGAAACCACAAATGAAGGCAAGTTACCGAAATTCTAACAACTTATAACTACATGTATATTGAAAGTGACCTTTTTCACCATCAATCCCTACAACCAAAAAGATGCGAATATTAGCAATACACTTGGATCCCAAAATTTATGACAACATAATGAAAGTGGCATTTCTAAGTGATGGCTTAAGATAGGAACTTACGTATATTAGTCCTATCGTAGGGATAGTCTTGGCATTGAAAGGTGATTGAGGACCATAAGGAATATATGATCAAGGAAGCGATAGATGGGAAGTACCCATTTTGGATAAGTGAATATAATATGCGGCATATCAAGGTGAGTCATATCCCCCTTTCAAACTCTTTTATATGTTTTACTTACGGGGTGAAAAGCATGAATAACTAAAATTGCTTTCTTTATATGAAATGATACTTTGAAAGAATGTTTATGATATGGGAATGTTATTGTATGTTCAACGTGTTATATGTTATATGATGAGCTTGAGTACTGTCAAACGGTGGTCCCCTGTACACTACTATTAACTCATTGAGGCCTGTAGTTAGAGGGTTGCGCAACTAGGATTCGTCCCCTCACTCACATCAGTGGCGACAGGTTGATTGGCCGCCTATGTGGCCGCCTTCAACGGTGTCGGTCATGGGGTGCTCTAATCTACTTTATATTATCGGTCGTTTTCATGGCACGACCCCTTTATTATTATACTGCACGTGATTGACAGCATGTGCTTCTGTTATTATATCGTCGGGACATATTATCATTATTATTATTTGGACGTGAAAGGGTCTTAGTAGTGGCTCAAGCACAAACTCATCAAATTATGCTTTGGCTAAATATTATTGATATTATTTATGGTTGGATATTATGGATTGAACATACGGTTTGGGTATTGGACCTTATATGGAATCTTGAAAGTTGTTGAAATTGGCGATATTGAAATATTGATGACCGAATGGTTTTGGTATGATGTATGATTAATCGATTTATATACTTTTTCTCTCACGATAAATTTGACAAATGAGAACTTTATAATTTACCATGGATTCTCAACTCTTTGAAATGACGTTATGGTATTTTGAAAACTTGATGGTTTGATATGGGAATTTTTGCCGATCATGTGGTTTGGGTATGTTGATATCTAATAACATGTTTTCTAAGTGTTTAAAATGGTTAAGTAACGAGATTATTTAAAAATATTGTTGAGTCATGGATTCGCTGAAGATTACTTGCTGAGTCAAGTAGTCGCTGACAGCCTCAGCGAGAAGTTTCATCAGCGAGCCTTCAGCGATCATTATTATCTTCGAGTTAAAGGATAAGTTCAATGACTCACCGTCATATGTTGTAAGTCAAATATAGGCGGGAAAATGAAGATAAGAAGACTGGTCCCAAGGACACGTGTTGCAAGATCAAGATGGAGCCATGTGACCTTGTACCAAAATGGTACTAAGGTGTTTCTCTTTCATGCCGTTTTGGGAAAGAAACAAGATGGCAAACAGAGATGTCTGAAGACCAGTCTTACACACCAATAGATAGTTGACAACCTTCATGTGTCAACGTCTATTGGGTTGTCATGTGATGCCTTTTCTCCCCTATATAAAGCATCACTTGACCTAGCCGCAAAGTTGTTGGTTCATTCTACAATAGTCACTTAGTGTGTTTTTTCTCTCATTGTAGAATTGTATAATTGTTAAGTTTTCGTGTGTGCAAAAACTTAACAATATTTCTTTCTTTCTTTCTTTCTTTGTAAACCAACCATGTATTCACCGTTTAATTAATACTACTTATGACTAAACGTGTTTACTTTCTTGTCTTGCTTTCTTAGTGTAATTTACATTAGTTGTTTAATTACATAATCGTTGCAAACTTGGGACTTTCAGTTGGTATCAGAGCGGTGGTTCGACACACCGAATCTGATCTGAGTAAAAGTTTGCAAGATTATCTTTCTTTCTTTCTGTACTTAATTTTCTGCATCTAAAAACTTTTCTTTAAACTTCTGTCTATTTTTTTTTCTTACTATTATGTCTTCTGTTCCTTCTCTGGTTAATACCAGAGATTTTGGTATGTCTCCATCCCACCCAGATTCGATTCACATGATTTCGGATCTTGGAAGGAGAGAATGCTCCTACACATCGTAGGAGTTGAACCCTATCTTATGACCATTCTAACCAGAGGGCCATATGTACCAGTTCTGGTTACCAGGACACCAGGAGCCACTGCTGATGCTCTTGAAGTTGTCACTGAGCTCATAAAACCAGAAGTACAATGGACAGATGACGAGCGTAGGCTTGTCAATCTGGATGCTCGGTTGAGAAATCTTATTATTACTACCCTTCCGGATGATATAATGAAATCTGTCATCAAACTTTCTTCTTCTAAATTGGTGTGGGATAATCTGTGTACTAGATTCGATGGTACGGCAGATGTTCTTGCTACCAAGAAAATAGATCTGAAACGTGCCTATGAAGGATTCTTCTCTCTCCTTAATGAGAGTCTGGATGGCACGTATAATAGCTTTAAGTGCCTTTTGAATGATATGACAAATGTGGGCATAGAGCATAATACGCTTGAAATATGCTACAAGTTCATTGACGTCTTGCCCATCAAATGGCAAGGCTTAAGGCAAATTCTTAGAACAACTAAGCAACTGAAGGAGCATGACTTAGAGTCACTCTATGGCACTCTTCAATTTGAAGAGAGAGCCCTCGCTCAAACTTTGAGAGCTGAGGCTGAGTCTAAGAGGCATGCTGGTTCATATGCTTCAACTTCTTCTTCTTCTTTATCTAGTGTCTCTAATGTTCATGACCCTCTTGCCCTGGTCTCTGCTGAAGTTAGTCCTGTCCATCTTGACATAGACATCAACAATTCTACCCCCTCTAACGTCCAAGATCTTGTCAATGACCTCGATTTCGAGGAGAGACAAGAGATGTTCTCAGACTTCATGAACTTTGCTCTTATCGCTGGTAAACGATATTCTAAAAAATGGAATGGTCGTAGGTCGACTCATTTCCAAAAACCAGTGGTAGACAAGTCTCAAGAAGAATGTTGGAGGTGTGGTCGTAAAGGCCATTACCAAAAGGAATGCAAAGTTTCTATTCCTTCTTTGCAGGCAGCGAAGCCCTCTTCATCATCAACAAGGCCCTCTTCAGTCAAGCCTGCTGATGAATACAAAAAGAAGTATTATGAGCTTCGTGCCAAGATGGCTGATGTTGAAGAAGCCAAAGCTCCCGCCAAAGGTCTTGTTGCTGAAGAACATGACTGGGCTGATTCCGACATTTCTGACAGCGAGGACTTTGTTGATGCCATCTGCTTTATGGCACTCGCTGATGACCAGGCGCTGACAAAAGATCAAGTGTGCTCCAATCAGTGGGTCAATGTCACAATCAAGAAGGTATGCACTTTTTCCTCTGCCTCTGAAGAGGATAAACCTAAAATTCTTGAATCTCTTACTTGTGATATTCAGTACGTCGAATCTATTCGTGCTGATCTTCAGTCTAAACTTAACTCAGTAAGTGCTGAGCTAAGTGATAAGACTGACAAGCTCAAGGATTTGAGAAATGTCTATGTTGAGCTTGAATCCCAAAAGCTTCTCAACCAAACTCTTCAAATCTCAAATGAGAAGCTGAAAAATCAGGTCACTGACCTTAAAAAGATAGTCACCTCCTGGTCTAAAGCCTCTAGGCTTCACGACCAAATCTTTAGCTTGCAGGTTCCTGCTCAAATGAAAGCCATAATCGGTGGTGATTATGAGACTGCTGCTGTCATCACCAATATGTTCAGCGAGAGACCTGCTGCTGAAGAGAGGATTCCTTCCAGTGCTCTTACTTCTCATGAGGAATTGCTTAAACATTACTTTGTTAAAGGCATGAATGACTATCATTCTGAACTGAATGATGAGTCTCCCTCACCCAGCACTTCCACTTCCTCGTCACAAGCAGAAACTAGCTCATCAGCTAGCTTTGCTAAGACTGTCTTTCCAAACCATCCCATTATTGACATGATGCCAAATGAGGGTCGTGTTCAATATTCCTCTTCCCAAACATTTGAAGGGAATATTTCAAATGATGGTTTCAAGCCTCTTGCTCCTAAGGTTTTCACTATTAAGCCCAATGGTGGGTTCAATGTTGAACCCTTTAGAAGGAGCAAGGTCGTTGTCCCATATGACTACAGCACCCCTCAGCGAGCTGTGCCTGTTAGTCAACCCGCTGAGAATTCCGTTCCCTCAGCAGTCGCTGAATGCCCTGCGTCTCAACCCTCATCTTTTTCTAATACTTCTCCTGCTGGCAGAAAGGCTGTTATGCATGAGCACTTAATGAATAGACGAGCTAAGTTTGCTGATGCTCGTTATCAGCAACCTAATTCTGTTTATGTCCCAAAGGGAACTTTTGTCCCTCGACAAACAAAACCTGTTCAGCAGGTTAGACCTCCTCAGCCAGGAGGTCAGCAAGTTGCTCTAAGTCGTCATAGTTCTCAGCAACCCAGACCTATTCAACAAGTCAGACCTCCTCAGCAAGGAGGTCAGCGAGTTGTTCTGAATAATCATGCCCCTTCTTCTTCAAATGCTCAATCTAAGGGCAAGTCCATTCTTGGCCCTGTTCCCAAAACTCTTCCTGTTCGGTTCAGGAAGAAAAAGGCCCCTTCAGTAGCATCAACTTCTTCCTCCAATCATGAGATTTGTGAGTTGAATAAGCGTGTCAACGACTTGTCCTCACAACTCAAGGAATTTCTGATTCAAAATCAGAAGGCTGGAAGAAAATGCTATTTATGTGGCGAAAGAGGACACATCGCTGCTGACTGCAATGACAAAGACTCCAGGAATCCTCCTGAAGTAGTCATTCAGCCAAATCTACCCTCAGCTTTCGCCGCTCATCCCTCCTCTGAAATCGCTGAGCGAACTCCCCCAACTGAATCTAATATCAGCTTGGGTGAAGATGTTGTTCTCACTGATGACAACATTGCTGAATACATTGCCGCTCAGCGAATCTCCTTTCCCTAGTCTCATGAAATCATTACCAATGGTAGTGATAGTATACTGGCTGAATATGGAGAAAACAGCCAAGTCACTAACATGGTTGTTCTAAACACTGGAAGCTCTGTCACTTTTACCTCTGAAGATCAATTCTTCACACGAGAGATTACTCATGACATGCTTGCTGCTCATCAGCTGGTTGATTTCCCAGTTGATCCAAATGCTGATCCTAGAGCCCCTCTTCCTCTCGTTTCAAATGATGATGACTTTGCTCATCTTCCTCTCACATCCTCTGCTGACGATACTATCAGCGAGGATGCTCATGATTCTTCCTAAATCCTTTTTATGTTATCCTGCAGGCCTCGCTAGGAAAAGAAGTGTGGTATTTGGACAGTGGCTGTTCAAAACACATGACTGGATCCAAGGACCTGCTGGATAACTTCATGGAGACCGATGGTCCCACAGTTGTGTTTGGTGACAATTCTACTGGCCAAACTGAAGGATATGGGTCTCTCTCAAATGGGCTGATCAAATTCACTAAGGTTGCTTATGTGAATGGATTGAAACACAATCTGATCAGCATCAGTCAATTGTGCGATGCAGACTACAAGGTTATCCTTGATAAGCATCAAGGCACAGTGATCAATGTCAATAAAGAAGTGGTCTTGGTCGCTCCAAGAAAAAGGGATATCTACTTGGTAGATTTCACTCCTGTCAAAACTGACAGCGAGACCTGCTTCTTCTCAAAATCTGCTTCTCAAATTAACTGGTTATGGCACAAGCGTATGTCGCATGTGAACTTCAAAACCATAAACTCTTTGGCCAAGAAAAAACTAGTTCGAGGCCTTCCTCCTCTCACTTATGAGAAGGACAGGCTCTGTGGTGCTTGTGAAAAAGGTAAAAGCCACCGAGCCACCTTCAAAACCAAACAGGCCAACTCTATCAGTGGC
Organism: Erigeron breviscapus; assembly: GCA_034093135.1. NCBI lineage: Eukaryota > Viridiplantae > Streptophyta > Magnoliopsida > Asterales > Asteraceae > Erigeron > Erigeron breviscapus. The sequence goes on from CM067174.1 coordinate 27,657,070, forward strand.
TGTTTCCATCTCCTTCACATGGACCTTTTTGGTCCAGTAAATGTCCAAAGTCTAAGGGGTAGCAGATACACCTTAGTTATTGTGGATGAATATTCATGATATACTTGGACAATCTTTCTTCATTCTAAGAGTGATGCTGCTGAGGAAATAATTAATTTCATTAAAAAGATGGAAAACCTCAACAGCATACGTGTTAAAGAACTCAGAAGCGATTATGGCACTGAGTTCAGAAACCACACTCTTGAGACTTTTTGTGCTGATCAAGGGATTAGACAAAATTTCTCTTCTGTTCGCACTCCTGAGCAAAATGGGGTAGCTGAAAGGAGAAATAGAACTCTCATTGAAGCTGCAAGAACCATGCTCAGTGAGTCCTCTCTTCCTAGTAAATTTTGGGCTGAAGCAGTCAGTACTGCTTGCCACACTCAAAATAGGTGTCTTATTGTCAAGTGACATGATAAGACTGCCTATGAAGTTCTCAAGGGCAAGAAACCTCAAATTGGATACTTCCATGTTTTTGGTTGCCCAGTTTTCATCCTAAATGATAAGGATCATTTAGGAAAGTTTGATCCCAAAGCTGATGATGGCTACTTTCTAGGATATTCTTCTATAAGCAAAGCTTTCAGAGTTTTCAATACTCGCACTCAAAAAGTAGATGAATCATTTCATGTTACTTTTGATGAAAGCTGTTCAGCTTTAGGTGATCTCTCAAATGAGTCATCTGCTGAAGTAATTCTCAGCGATCTATCTGACTCGTCTGAAGTATCAGCGACACATCATGATGTTGCTGAACAACCTATCGCTGAGTCTCCAAGTCCTTCACCAAATGATGAGTACATTGCTGCTCACATTTATTCTATAGATCCAGTTGAGCCTCTTCTTCGAACAGTTAATGCCACTTCCATTAATGTTCCTCTCTCAACTGAACCTCAAGATGCTGACGGTGCCGCTGAGGAAACATTTCATGATGCCTCAGCGAATCCTCTTTCAGGAGACACTAAGGATGACACTCCTCAGCAAGAGGTACCCACTGTTCTCAGTGACCCTCCTGTCAGCAACCCTGAACCCTTGCTAACCATTGATCTCTCCTCCTATACTCCCACTCCTAGTGAAACTACCACTACAGTATCCGCTATGAATCATTCTTCTATTCACACACCAGCACTCAAATGGACTGCTGATCACCCTCTTGACCATGTGATTGGTAATCCACACAATGGTGTCCAAACTCGCTCAGCCACAAGTAATACGTGTCTCTATGTCAATTTTCTATCTCAAATTGTGCCTGCCAATATTGGTGAAGCCATGGCTGATCCCTCATGGGTGGAAGCCATGCAAGAAGAACTAACACAATTTGAAAGACAACATGTTTGGTTCCTTGTTCCTCCTCCCTATAAAGAACCCATTGGCACTCGATGGGTTTATAGGAATAAGATGGATGAAACTGGTGTGGTCATCAGAAACAAGGCAAGACTGGTTGCTCAAGGTTATACTCAAGCTGAAGGCATTGATTATGATGAGACCTTTGCTCCAGTCGCTCGTCTTGAAGCCATTCGTCTCTTTCTCGCTCATGCTGCTTACAAAGGCTTCATTGTCTATCAGATGGACGTCAAAAGTGCCTTCTTAAATGATGCTCTTGATGAAGAAGTCTATGTTAAGCAGCCTCCTGGCTTTGAGGATCCAAAGCATCCTCACTATGTCTACAAGATAAATAAAGCCTTATATGGTCTTAAACAAGCTCCTAGAGCTTGGTATGACACTTTGTCTACCTTCCTTCTTGACCATGGCTTTCGTAGGGGAACCATTGACAGCACCCTCTTTATCTACAAGCATAAGGGTGATGTTCTGTATGTGCAGATTTATGTCGATGACATTATCTTTGGTTCCCTATCCACCAAACTCTGTCGAAAGTTCAGTTCTCTTATGTCTAGCACTTTCGAAATGAGTATGATGGGTGAATTAACCTTCTTTTTAGGGTTACAAATCAAGCAGCTTCCCACTGGAATATTTATCAATCAAGAAAATATATTCGGGATATGTTGCATAAATTTGACTTCACCCATGTCACTCAAAGGGAACTCCAATGTCCCCTCCTAATAATCTTCACGCTGACCCTGATGGTAAGTATGTGAATCCTACTTACTATCGTGGCATGATTGGGTCACTCATGTATCTCACAACGAGTCGCCCAGACATCATGTTTGCAACATGTCTCTGTGCTCGCTATCAAGCTTCTCCTAGAGAATCTCATCTCCTCACTGTGAAGCGTATCTTCAAATATCTCAAGGGCACACCCACGCTGGGTCTTTGGTACCCAAAAGACTCCAACTTTGAGTTAGTTGGATATTCTGACTCCGACTATGCTGGTTGCATGCTTGATCGCAAAAGCACCAGTGGGGGATGTCAACTGTTGGGGGGGAAGCTGACTAGTTGGTCTAGTAAAAAGCAAATAATAGCAATGAAGAGCTAAAAGTCTTCATCTAGTCCAATAGCAAACGGTTATTGGTAAAGACTTATAAAATCCGTTGATCCCTGTTGCTTTGGGAAAAAGCAAATAATAGCAATGAAGAGCTAAAAGTCTTCATCTAGTCCAATAGCAAACGGTTATTGGTAAAGACTTATAAAATCCGTTGATCCTGTTGCTTTGGGAAAAAGCAAATAATAGCAATGAAGAGCTAAAAGTCTTCATCTAGTCCACTAGCAAACGGCTAGTGGTAAAGACTTATCAAATCCGTTAATGGCTGACAGTTTGCCAAAAACTGCAGTCAGCGACCAACGTTAGTTGTGAAGTCGCTGACAAAAACTTTAAACATGCTGAGCATCCTTCAGCATGTAATCTTTCCAAATATCCTTCTTAAGAAATTAAATTCTCAATTAATAAAACATAGGATATTTTCAAAACTAAGTGTTTTCAAAGTAACTATGTGGGTGACGTGGCAAAATCTTGAACCACATGATTTATATATTCAAACTGAAAGGTCACCTCGATTTTTGCCTGATCACGTCATTTGTCTGTATGTGACAGTCTGACTGACAGGTTACGACTGCTCAATACGGCGCACACTCAAGTATTTTTTTTTTTTTGGACAAAATTTCTTTTCCTTTATTTAAACGTTACTCTCAAAATCTTTTTATATATTATACATATGTACGAAACAGTTGTTGGTTACAACTGTTCCACAGCTTGAAAAAGAGGAGAGAGAAATTATGTTGTAAAATCGTGGCCCACCACCATACCTTATATATACAACCTCATTCTCACAACCCTATTTTCATGCTTCCATAACTATTCATATTCTTTCAAATCAAATATCTCTCTCCATCTGTCCATCCTCTTTCATAAATCTCCTTCATCTTCTTTCAACAAAAATCAATGGCATCCTCCTCTGATATTCCTCAAAATGTTGAGATCCCTCCTTCTTCCTCTACCGCCGCCGTACAAAACCCACTGGTTCCTGAACCACAAGTTCAGGAACAAGAACCGTTCACTTACTTAAATTCTACTGTATTCACTCCCATGAATATTACTAAATCTTCAAAAGTAAACTTCTCTCCTTCTCAAATTGTTGTTAAACCCAACAATCACATCGGCACATCTGAGTTGCCACAAGATTCTAAAGGATACAAGCCCATGTTGGACTTTATCCATGCCTCCCCTGCCAATCATTGTATTATGGCAGATCCGGAGAAGATTTTTGTTCATCTTCTCCGAGAGTTCTGGTGGACTTGTGAATATGATGTAGAAACGAAGTCCATCACTGGCACTGTTAGACAAGGGGCGAAATCAATAACTATTACTCCGGCGTCTCTTCGCCAAACTCTTAGATTTCCCCACCAGACTGATGAGAATAAGTTTGTTGAGGCAGCAGGTGATGATGTATGGAAGGCATGGTTGCCTTCGATTGGTTATAATTACAATTTTAAAAATCCTCCAGCGATCCAAAGCAATCCTTTGAAGCAAAACTTACCAGGGATCTGGAGGGTACTATTCACTCATGTAATTCAGTGCATGGGTGGCAATTCTAGGTCTTACAATCAAGCATCATCAACATCGATGCCCATAATCCATGCCCTTGCTGAATGATGGTTTGTGGATTACGCCTTGCTGATCTTCAACGATATGAAGAATAAGATCAGCATGAACAACAGGTCACACACTGTGCCCTTTGTTAGAATCTTCTCCTTGATTTTCAAGGAGGTGCTGGGAGATGAATATGAGCTGCCCCAGGCCTCAACAATACCAATAGCGAGGGTGGGCAACAATATATACAAGCAGCCTGCTGAACACTTGGTTGCACGCCTCACTGCACATATAAAAGAGGTACTCTTCTCTCTAAACTCTTCTTTATACCCCAAAGACAGCGACTGGGAGGCAGCACTTCTTTCTGATGAAGTGGCTGATACGGTCGCTGTGGATGCTGAAATGCCTTTAGAGGCTGGCTCGCTGGAAAACCCCCCAGCGACCTCCAAAGCCTCCAAAAAGACCAAAAAATCCAAGGCAGCATCCTCAACTCAAATTTTACAATCTTCACCCTCCGCTGACGTCCCAAAACGTAAGCGGAGTGTACCAAAGGGCAAAACCAAGGTTAGGAAGTCCACAGCGCCCATGGACACTAGTACCCAAGCCACCCCATCAGCAGCCTCCCAACAGGCTGCTGACGAGACAAATGGGAACAGCAGGCAGCCACCTCAAACTTCTGTAGGCGAGGTTGGTGAAGATATTGGGACACCCCAGCCCACTAGAGGTCAAAGTCCAACTCCTCCCCCAAATAATTCCCCTTCTTCTCAATTACCCTCTGAGTCGTTGACAGCAGCCAGATCACAGGTGATGCTAGAGTCAACACATTCTACGACCGATGATGTCTTGGTGGAACAACACACTGAGACTGAGGCACAAGGTTCCCTTACCCCTCCTTCTTCTATTGTCTTGGAAACTGTCTGTGTAGGGACTGAGACAAATATCTTATCAAGTGAAATGGAAACTGATGAAGATCTGGGCAGCGAGTTTGACCTCCAAGATTGATGCTGAAATCACACTCGCTGCCGCAGAAGAAAGTGAAGAAGAGGCTTATGTAAGTGGTTTCTTAGATGAAGACTTGGGATATATGTTGATCTCCTCTCCTCCTACTGAATCTGAGGTTATCCCAGAGTTGTTGGCCGATATGCCTCCTCCACCATGCTACTCTCAAAGACCCACAACTTCTCATGAACAAGTTGGTTTTTATGGAGACTATGTGCCTGAAGTGAATGATGCTGAGCTTCAGCGAAGGTGGAATTATGTCACCTTCAAAGAATAAGGCCAGCTGTTTATGTTGAGGTGGAAGAAGTTGATGATGAAATAATCATGGAAGTGCCACCTTTGCACCACCCAGATTTTTTCAGGGTTCCTTGCTCTAAGTATCCTGTCTCTCTAAAGGATCTCAAGGTCCCTTCTGCTGATGAAGAACTCACCACTGCTTTTACTGCTGTCAATGTACCTGGCCTGGATTATGTTGAAACTCGTCAGCTACAAGAATTGTTGAGAAGGGTGCAAATCTGCCAAAGTCAAGGGAATAGACATGGATACTTGTATGCTTAGCTGGTAGACCAAGTAGCTCAGGTTCATATTGAGGCTCATGAAAACTTTCTAAAGTTGATAGCTGGAAATGTTGACTTGACTGATGAGCTAGCTGAGCTCAAAGGTATGGTGTTTGGGATCACCAAGAATCAAGTCATCCACACAAAGTCAAATGAGCAGTTGTTTAGAAGAAATCAAACCTTGCTGAATGCAAGCATGAAGAAGGTCAGCACCTCTAATTCTGCCATCTCTGCCTCATTGGACAAGCTGAAAAATGAAGTTTCTGAGTCAGCTCTTAAAGAAGTTGTGCCAGCACTTCTTGAACTCTCCCAAACAAACATTCTCTTCACCGCTCATCTTCGCCAACTCTACAATAAAATTTCTTTCTCTTCTACATCTCAAGATGATTTCCACACTTCCATCACTCAAGAACTCAATTCTCTCAAGAACAAACTTTTCTCTCAAACTCCTTTTCAAGTTGCTGTTGACAAGAAGCTACTTGATGAATCTGTCACCAGGACAAAGAAACTTGAAGAGGAGGTTGCTGGTCTTAAAGGAATGATGGGTGAAATGTTGGGCCTCCTCAAAAAGGGTAATGTGGAAGTAGCTCGTACCTCAGATGCTTCCAAGGGGGAGAAAAATGTTGAGGACCCAACACAAAAATCCAAGCCAGCTGAGAAGGTTGTAGAACCGGCAACTGTGAATGTAAATGTTGAAAATGCTCCCCAAGTTCCCCCCACTGAAACTGGAAATGCTGAGAAGGTTAGTAAACCGGCAGCTAATGTTGAGGGGGAGCAAACCTTGAACGTCACTAAAGAAGCTGAGAAGGTTATTGAACCGGCAGCTGAGAAGGTTGTTGCTGAGAATGTGCCAGCAAAACCAATAAATGTTTCTATCTTCAAGCCAACTGCTGAGTTCCACGCTGCCCTTGAAAAGAGATATGCTGATAAGGGTAAAGCAGCAGTAGTTACTCAAAGCAAGCCACCAAAAGTTCCCACTTCAGCAAGGGAACAACAAGAAAAGTTAATGTCTGGAGCCTTTCCCAAATCCACAACTTCTACTGCTGAACTGTCTCCTGAGGAAGTTGTTCGTCAACATAAACGGTTAAGTAAGAAAAAAGAAGAGGAGCTGTCTCAGAAGTTTATAAGTGAGCAAATTGTTGGTGATGAACTTAAAGATGCTGATGATGAGACAAAGAGGTTGGCTCAGCAATCTGGTGGATTGGCAGTCTTGAAAAAGAATGAAGAAAAGTTCTTTGCCAAAAGAATGAAAACTTTTGAAGAAGGTCAGGCGACCTATCTTGAATCAAGAGAGGTAAGGCAAAGGAAAGAAAAGATCACGTCGGTCAGGGTCTCGCTAACCCAACAAGGGATGAATCTTTCCCTACAAAGAAAAGGAGTGCCCAAGTTATATACGCTGAAAAATGTTACTAAGGATACACTTGGGCCAACTGAATGGATCGAAATTTACAAGCTGATCAAGGATAAGACAGCTGTAAGTTATGAACCGCTGATCAAGATGGCAGGTGAGCAGATAAAACATATTCGCAAAATGGAACAAAAATACAAAGTCAAAGACTCTCTGCTCAGCGCTGCAAGACATCCATATCCTCCTCCTCCTCCTCAGCAACCAAGAAGTGGTGTGAAGAGAACAGCTTCTGGTCAAGTGATGTCTCAGCGTCCCTTCATTCTCAGAGCTGTTCCAAAGACTGATATAGATGAGGAGCCTCTGCTGAATCTAAAAATGCCTTCCAGGACCCTCTTTATGGATGGAGCTTATGATGACAAGCTGGGAGGTTTCTGCTTTTGCAATGTCCATGGTCATGAACTCTTCTTCAGGACCAATGAAATTGGAATTGCCCCCTCTACTTTTCTTTTGAAAATAAGAAAGTATTGTGCTCAGTCGTCCAACAATCCCGAATTTATAAAACTAATTGATCAAGAGCTGCTGAAGCCTGAAAGACAACAAGACAGAGCTTTCATCGAGGCCAAGCAAGAGTCGCAATGGGATTAAGGAGACTTGTAACCTTTGTAATGCTGTTTTTATTGTAAAGTTGTTTGTCAAATAAATAAGATCAGCATTCCTTCATTTCTATCTATTGTACTTCTAAGAAGTAACTTATACTCAGCTAAGTCTCCTCAGCGAATAGGGGGAGATTGTTGAGTCATGGATTCGCTGAAGATTACTTGCTGAGTCAAGTAGTCGCTGACAGCCTCAGCGAGAAGTTTCATCAACGAGCCTTCAGCGATCATTATTATCTTCGAGTTAAAGGATAAGTTCAATGACTCACCGTCATATGTTGTAAGTCAAATATAGGCGGAAAATGAAGATAAGAAGACTGGTCCCAAGGACACGTGTTTCAAGATCAAGATGGAGCCATGTGACCTTGTACCAAAATGGTACTAAGGTGTTTCTCTTTCATGCCGTTTTGGGAAAGAAACAAGATGGCAAACAGAGATGTCTGAAGACCAGTCTTACACACCAATAGATAGTTGACAACCTTCATGTGTCAACATCTATTGGGTTGTCATGTGATGCCTTTTCTCCCCTATATAAAGCATCACTTGACCTAGCCGCAAAGTTGTTGGTTCATTCTACAATAGTCACTTAGTGTGTTTTTCTCTCATTGTAGAATTGTAGAATTGTTAAGTTTTCATGTGTGCAAAAACTTAACAATATTTCTTTCTTTCTTTCTTTGTAAACCAACCATGTATTCACCGTTTAATTAATACTACTTATGATTAAACGTGTTTACTTTCTTGTCTTGCTTTCTTAGTGTAATTTACATTAGTTGTTTAATTACATAATCGTTGCAAACTTGGGACTTTACCTATGCACTCACCAACTACGTTTTCGTATTTGACACTTTTTCTTCATGCTTTTCAGGAATTAGCGTAAGCTTTGAGGAATTATATGCATCATGATTATTTGCATTGCACTTTGGAGTCAAAGATCAAACTTTGTGATGGGCAATGGAATCCGCCTTGATCATTGTAGTAAATCGTTTCATGTATTTGTTAATTGTCTCGTGGACTTAATATCCAAGTACGGTGGACGCATTGTACTTGGGGATTGGTTCACATGCTTGTGCATTTGTAAAATTCTTTTATCAAATAAAGCTATGGTGAATGTTATTTATAATCCTTTGTTTTGAATACTCGACTTTCTGTACATCTCATTGTTCTGCCTTAGTTGGGGTGTTACACAGATAGTAACACTCTTTTATATTGACAATAATATAATGCACATACGTAAATTACACTTAAAACTAAATAATACTTGTGGTCCCACTTGGCCGGTAAAACATGGTTATAAAATAAAAATGTTGTTTTGATTTTAGCATTTGTTATATGACTTGAGTTTAGATGCATGCATCCTATGGACAATGAAGTTCAACGAAAGGTAAAAATCTTTTCTATCAATCTAATAATTTGATGGTAGTGAATGTGTAAGCTGTTGAGTTTACATACAACTAACCAATTGAATCCTAAGTTTTTAACGCATCAAATTAAAGACCATGAAATGCAACAAACTATAATCTAGGGACTATGGGTTCTTTTAGTTTCATATCACTATCCAATATCAATCATATAACATAAATTTAATGAACATAATGGAGCATACCAGAGGTATGATTATTATCTCCAAATGGTGAGCATACCAACTTCTTGATTTATTCTAGTTTACCAAATTCGTTAAGAGGTCAGAAACTTCATACAGTCATACAAACTGATACATGGTACAACGTTCTAAGCATGTAAATTCAACTTATCAAGTGCTTGGTTGTCACGGATTCAGGTACTTAAGTTCCCCTACCAATTAATAAGTAACAAGTTGTAGGACCTTTAAACATGCGTGTTCAACTTATCAAGTTATCAGCCACAACCAAACTAAAACTTACAAAGAACAAAGTAACTGATAACACAGAACAACAAACAAAAAAGCAAACAAAGTAACTAGCAAACTCAGTCAAACAGCTTTATTCATTCATTTGACCAACATAGAGCTCAACTAGTGCAAGTTAAATAATCATTTAGCAAAAATGGGCAATTTGGAGTTTGGGTCAAAATGGACCCAGGTAAATTTGAGCAGTTTTGAAAATAGCAAATCAAAGCATTTATAATACATAACCAAAACGAAACATTGTGGTATCTAAATAAAGTGACAACTGCACACAAAACCATATAAAACAAAATTAACAATAATGTAGATCTGAAAAATAAAAAATTATATTAATAAAACTAAAAATTTGAAATAATGTATGTAATAGAAATGATAGATATACTTGTAAGATGCAACCAAAAATTTATGATGAACCGAAAAATATCACCTTTCACATGTGCTGATGTAAGATCCTTCGCATCCATTGGCTCAAGAACTGACTTAAGTTTTGCTCCTTAATCATTTAATTAGAAACAATATTAGTTAATGATACGCAAAGAAAGGCACAATAATTTTTCCAAAATTCGATTTGTGAGATTCAAAAGAGTGAGAACCAAAGAAACTTATATACTAGCGGTTTGCAGCAAGGGGATGGGCTTTTCCCGGGGGTGGACGACAGCGGCGGTCTTTTCCACGCAAGAGATTAAAGTGGGCGGTAGAGGGGGTTCTTCCGGCGAGGTGGAGTAAGAGAAGAAGAGGATGACCCGTTCGAAAAAAAGAAAAAGAGATAAGTGGATGAGAGAAGATATGGAGAATGATTTTGTTGTTGGTGGAAAGTGAGGGAAGATAGGCTTTTTAATTTTTTGGGATGAAAATTAGAAGGCTTTTCAAATTTTGGGATGAAAAAATGGAGGGATGTTCAATTTTTTTAGTTGAAAAAATTTTTGAATAGTTTTTTTAAAGCATTTTCTACAAACTAAAAATGTGATTTTCGTAAATTTTAAGTTATCGACAAACTTAAAAATGTATATTTCTGTAAACTTATTAAAGGTTCTCGAATTAAGTTTTAATATTCTTTATTAATATTAAACAAAATAAACAATAAATCTAAAACAAATTAAGTATGTCAAATTATAACCATTTTAGCAAGTAGAATTGTAGAAGGAATGGTTATGGATATTAGGGTGAGTAAAAACCGAACCAAAACTGAAAAAACCCATAAAAACCGAAAAATCCGAACCGAAAAAACCAATGGTTTTCGGTTTTCATTTTCCAAAAACCGAATGTTTTGGTTCGGTTTCGGTTTTATATGAAATCCGAACCATAAAAACCGAACCGAACCAAAAATATATAATGTTTATATTATTTTGTATTTATATCCTTTTAATACTCATTCTCATTAAATGTGTTAATATATTTGTTTTTGTATTTATATTAATTATATGTTTTATGTGTAAATACACAACAAGATCGATTCGGTTTAATCAATTGCATATTGAAACAACACGTGAAAGATATATATAGTTATATAGAAGGTTATTTGAAATAAATATTTGAAAATTTTAAACTTATCTTGGATGGATTTATTGTTATTGTTATATTGTTTTTGTACGTAGAAGATAGTTGTTGGGTTATAGTTGTCGATGATAAATCTGGGTAATCTGATTCATTAGTGCCATGCTTCTCAATTAACAATCCTTCTACCTTTTCCTATTATATAAAGTATCAAAAATATAAAATCAAATTAGAGATGATGTTGCTTTAATTGATTCCTTATATTTAACTCTACTTAGATACAAAATAATCTTGAGTAGTCTTATGTTAAGTAGTAACTAAACTTACAGCAAATAAACGTGACTTCTCATCAACATACTCCGGTGGTGGTTTAGAGCTCCCTGACGGATTCGGCACAAAAGGATTCGTCCCTTTCTTCACATGGTTGTTAATGAAGGTTTCATGTGCTTTCCGTGGACGACCCACGTATGTTTCCTACAAATGTCAAATTTAAGACATAAAGAAGCAAATAATAATAGTCTCCCCTTGGTAAAACACAAGCTGAAGATGTTTATTTCTTACCAATTCATTAAGAAAAAAAATAGATAATTGACGATTATTTCTATTTATTAAGTCATAAAAAAACATAAAACTTGGCTTAATGTATTAAGTTCTTAATCTTTAAGTCTATTAAGTAAAAAAGAAACGGTATCTAACTCTATTAAATATAGATTAGGAACAAAAAAATAATAATATATTTTTTCAAGTACTAGACGCGTGGTGGTGATAGCGGCAACGAGTGGTGGTGGTGGCAGTGACGGCGGTAGTGGCAGCGGTGGTGGTGGGGGTGATGCGTGGTAGTGCTGGTGGTCGTGTGGTAGGGTTGGTGATTTATGTTGTAAATTATTTCATTAAGTATATTAGATGGTTATACTTAATGAATTAAGTGAAGGGTAAATTGGGTAGATATCCTTATATTATTTCATTAAGGAGTATAAATATCTTTTAAAAATATTAAATCAAAACGACACATGACTTTATATAGCTTGCGCCACATACTTTAAAACTCTTTCAATCCTGTTTTAGTATATTGGTGATTGAATATTATATATCGTCTATGTATGTATGTAGGTATATATGTGAGATATGTAGGTATTGTACGTATATATAAGTATGTATGAGATGTAGGTATATCGTGTGTACTAATGATATATATACTTATGTATGACATGTATGTGTTTTATGGATAGATGTGCAGTCTTAAATACATTTATATGTACATATACATGTATTATACGTACATACATATATACACGATACATATAAAATGCAGTATATGTATGTACGGGTATGTTTAGGAATTACATATATGTACTTACATACAATGTACATCGATACATACACTATATACACACAAAAATGACAATTGTATGAATTTGTCACAATTTTCCCAAGGATTTCCCGGATTACCCACGAAATAACATAATTTGTGGGAAATATGTGGGAAATTCGTGGAGATCTTTCCCACGAATTACCCACGGATTGCCTAAAAGATTTTTTGAAAAATATTTCCCATGAAATTCCCACGGATTTCCCACCGTCTTATATAATCCGTGGGAAATCTGTGGGAAATATTTCCCACGGATTACCCGCGGACTATCTTAGAAAATTTTGTAAAAAAAATTTCCCATGGAATTCCCACAAATTACCCACGGAAACATATAATCCGCGGGAAATCCGTGGGAAAATTGTTCCCATGGATTATCCACGGATTACCTAATCATATTTTTGGAAAATATTTTCCACAGATTTCCCATGGTTAAGATATATCCGTGGGTAATTTCTTCCCACGAATTTCCCACGAATATGGAAACATTTTTTGTATATAATTTCCCACGGATTTCCCACGAATATTTTCTATCTGTGGGTAAGCAGTGGGTAATTTGTGGGAAATATTTCCCACGGATTACCCACGGAAGTTAGAAAATATTTAATAAGTGAAAGTTCCCACGACTTCATATTTGTGGGAAATTCGTGGGAAATATTTTGAATACTTTTTTACATCCCTTGGATTTCCCACGGATTTCTGTTTGGTGGGTATTTCGTGGGAAATCCGTGGAAAAATATAAAGATAACTTGATTATATAAATTCAACTCCATTTCGTGGGTAATCCGTGGGAAAATTTCCCACGGATTTCTTGCCGTGGGAAAATCCGTGGGTATACACAGATTCTCTAGTAGTGTATTACTCCATCCGTCTCATATTAAGTGTCCTAATTTGACTTTTTGAGTCTTTTTCTTTCAACTTTGACTGTAAATATTTTTGTTTGTGTTATATAACAATTGATATAACATATATGAACTGATTGAGTTTTAGATGTACTTTTCATTGATATAACTTTCATCAACTAATATATAACACAAACAAAAATATTTATGGTCAAAGTCGGAAGAAAAAGACTTGACCAGTCAAAATAGGACAATTAAAATGGGACGGAGGAGTATATAATGCTAATATAGTCGATGTATGTGTTAACTAAGTTAAAATAAGGGACATATCTATTGAATATGGAATCATGTTTTTGTAGGCTGATGGATAGAGACGAATGCTGGAGTTGGGAAGGTTTTGATAAACCCACTGTGGCAAATGGTGAGCAATTGATTGTTTTTAATCATTTTCCCAAATCTATTATGAAGAAGTAACGAACGCCATTATGCAGGATGTGACACATATAAAGTCAGTTTTATTAGACTAGATGGATCAAATTTTGTGAGAGCAGATTTGGGTTTATATGAAAAACACTTTCAACCAAAGTTGTATATATTGTTGATCAATAGTCGTGGTCTTTATATAATTGCAAAAGTTATTATTTACAGAGTGAAATGTTCATTTGAAAACTAAAATTTTTGTGAAAACTAGAAAACTGGCCAAAACACACTGTGATCTGAATTTAACACAATGTGTTTTAATTGTGTTTTCTAAAAACATGTGTTTTTATTGTGTAATCTAAAAACACATTGTGTTAAGTTTTAAATCACAGTGTGTTTTTGATAGCGCGTGAAAATCAGAAAATTGTTCAAACACACTGTGATATGAACTTAACACAATGTGTTTTCTAAAAAAAAAATTAAAAACACATTGTGTTAAATTCAGATCACAGTGTGTTTTGGCTAGTTTTTCAGTTTTCATATGACACAATAGTTTTTAGTTTTCAAATAGAAATAAAAAAATAAGCAAGGAATTATTGGGAGACAAAACTAGTTTCTATTTGTGGGCGCAACAAATGTGCATTTGTGTTATGACCCTCCTTATTGCGAGACCTCTTCTCTACCAACAACAATATCCAATCTCGTCAAAAGTCGAATGTAAAGGAGGTGAGAGTCATGTCTCTACTCAAGGGAAGAGAGACTATTTCCACACAAAAATCCAGTCAAATTGTGTTGTAAGAAAAAAAGACATGTATACAAATGTATGTATGTGTGTGTAATGAAAAAGTTTATGTCACAAGAAAGAGAATATATACCTACATATAGACATATAGACTCCATTTGAACCTTAAAACCTATAAGCATATAAAGCATTCGAAATATGAGAGAGGGAAGGGGGGAGGAAAGTAAGATATATATTAATGGAAAGCGATCTGTACACCACCAATTTTTGGCGATACACCACTAAATGTGTTTTACAGTGTTGTACTGTACAACACAATAAAGCATATTTGGTGGTGTATCGTCAAAACCTAGTGGTGTACAGATCACCATATATTTTCTTAATTATTTATGTTTTTATAGATTTTAAAAAAAAAATTATAAAAAAAAAACAGAAAAAAGTAACAATCCTACCATCTAATTGTAGCTGAAAGAAACGGAGGTCAGAAGAGTTTGCTTAAGTTTTTATGTCTAAGTAGCTTAAAAGCGGAGATATGTGTAACATAAGGTAACTGTTAGGTCCAGATTTACTGGACTCGCTCCAGACTCGACTACTAGAGCCTTACTGAAGATCTGTCCAGAAATGATATTTACTGGACCTACTCCAGACTTGGAAACTGGAGTCCCTCTGAAGATTTGTTCAGAAATAATGGAAGACCAGTGAGCAAATACTTGTATAGGAAATCTGGAGTATTCCATATTAGCTCACTGGACTTCACCCCAGTCCAGATCTATTCTACTGAAGACGTTCTCACTGAAGTCAAAAACTGAAGTCAGAATAAAGAAGACTGACAAATGGCGGAGTCCACTGGAAGTCTTACCAGATCTGAACACTGGAGGTTTGTCAGTGTTCTAGACCTTACAAGTCTGAACACTGACTACGAGGTTTGACTTTTGCCTTTACACACTTTCCAAAGAACGTTCCACTTGTTCTTTACTAAAGTACCTACGTGTGTGAAGGTGGTTGGTTAAAAGAATAAAGTCATATTGATGTGACTTTATCTTTGTACCTTAACCAATGCATTTAATGACCTTGTCGGTTCATTAAATGCATGCAACCATATTTGTACGGCACAAATTCACTAGTGAATTTGTTTGCCTATAAATACAAAGTCATTTCCTTGTTAAAATTACTTTTAGCATTAAAGGTGAATTTGTCTAAATACTCTCGATCTTAAACAGGGATACTTCACAACTTTAAGTATCTCGATCCAAAGAGTTTATTTGGAAAATATAGATCATTTGTAATTCATAGGTTGTTAGGATACTTACATACTTGTATTATCTTGATTCCGCACAACCTTGTATTTTATTTAACATCATAAATAAAATACACTTGAAAATATTACATTGTGTTCCACCTTTATTTTATTGCTTTTAGTCTTGTATTACTTTGTTTATATACTTGCATTTATATTCAAGTAATACTAGTCCAATCTAGTGCTTATTAGACTTGTTGTATTTTACATTCTGGGTTAACCATCTAGAGAGTTTGGGACTCACAATTGGTATCAGAGCAGAAGGCTAAACATTGCCTAGATCTGTTTCTTTGATGGCCAACTCAGAAAATACACAAGGAAATTTTAATTTTGGTCCTGATCCTAATGCTAATGCTAATGATCAAAATAATGAACCACCTGTTAACACTAATCCACCTCCTCCTCCTCCTACTCCTGCTTCTCCACATGTGCATGTGCACTACTCAAATAATCCTGTTCCTAAATTCAGTGGGAATAGCGATGAATTTGGTACGTGGAAGGCTAGGATGATATTGCATATCACTGGTATTGAGAGAAACATGATGAAAATTTTAAATGAAGGACCTTATGTCCCCACATCACCTCTCAATGCTCTTCTTGATCCAACTGGATCTAGAAGAGGCAGGGAAAAAAGGGAGGAACATTGGTCTGAAGAGGAGAGGAGATTGGTAAATCTAGATACCCTTCTCAAAAACATGATCCTCGGGGCTGTTCCAGAAACCCTAATTCCCACATTAGTTCTTTTTCCCAGTGCTAAAACCATGTGGGATGAACTAATGAACCAGTTTGAAGGAGGAGATGACACCATTGTCACCAGAAAAGTCTCCTTAAACAAGAGGTATGAGTCATTTTTTGCTCAACCAAATGAGTCTCTCACTGGTACTTACACCAGATTTATGAGTATCATAAACCAGTTGAGAGGTCTTGGGGTTGAGAAGGACAAGGATATACTTCTGGAGAAATTTTGTGATATTCTTCCTACCAAATGGTCTCACATGATCCTGGTCTTACGACAAGGTAAAACTCTGCACACTCACACTCTGTCAACTCTATATGGAGCTTTCAGATACACTGAGGAAAATCAAGCTCAGAGAGTTGTGGCAGAACAAGATGCCTATAACCATGCCTCCAGTACTCCTATTGTGGTTAGTCATACTGAACCACAAAGTACAACACTGATATCTTCTGAGAATGTATTTTCTATGAAGAAGATGGTGTCTGAACTTATGGAATCTGGAGAATCTAGTCAAATCTCTCCAGACTGTGATGAATCTGAAAATGATGACCTGGTTGCAATGATTGCTAAAACGTTCAACCGTTTCAAAGCAAGAGCAAATAGGCCATCTGGACAATTTGCATCCAGTTCTTCAACTGATAAGACCAATCTGACATGCTTTAAGTGTGGCAGAAAAGGTCATTTCATGAAAGATTGCAAGTCCAGTCAGTTTGCATCTAAGCCTGGTCCATTTACTTCTAATAATAAGCCTGATGATAGCTATAAATCTAAATACAAAAGCTTAAGGCTCAGATTGCTCTCATGGCACAACAAATGGAAAATAATAATAAGTGCATGATTGCAACAACTGAAGAGAAGTGGGTTCCTTCTGATGATTCATCTGCTGATGAAGAAGAAGAAAGAGATTGCTGTTACATGGCTCTGGCAGACGAAGAGCACCTGGTGAAGGAAGATGTCACATCTGGAAGATGGGTGGATATTGTTATCAAGAAGGTTAGTGATTATGATACTGAAACTGACCATGAATTAAAATTGGATATTGCTGAAGCTCTTAATTCTGATTTAATATTTGTTGAAACTGTTAGATCTGACTGTGTAAATGGTCTAGAAACAGATTTTTCTGAAATAACTGTTTTAAAATCAAAGTTAAAAGAACTTCAAGACATTGAACTGGCATTTCAAGCCCAGGTTCTGGTAACTGAACAATTGATTCAAGAAAAACAAGATCTTGAAGTCATTTTAGAGAAAGAAAAACTGGTGATTAAATCATGGCTTGAAACCAGAAAGCCATATGATGCTGGAGTAAATCAATTTCCCACTAAAAAACGTGCTTATTTAGATGGAAATACTCATGTTGCATCATTAATACCAGTAATTGATCGATTACCAGAGGGATTCAGGCCCATTACTGTTTATGATGAGCCTGTAACTCCCAAAGCCAATATTTTCCCAGTTCAATCCCCAGAGGTTAAGACTGGAGCATTCCAGATGACTGCTCCAGTTAAAAAGGTCAATCTGAAGAAACCTTTGCCTCAGACCAATCCCCTACCTAAGCCTCGAGCCCAGTCAACTGGAAAGGCTCAGGTGTCATCTGATGAAAATGTTTTGTCAAGGTTAGAGAGCCAGTTTCAACTACTGACTCGTCAATTTCAAAGTTTTAATGCAAGATTAAACTTTATTGAGGGTACTTCATCTGGCCCTAGACAAAATACCAAACCTTTTTCCAAGAAAGATAAATATATTTCTCCAGTTGAGAAAAAGAAAAAGGTTTCAAAACTATCAATCCCAGTGGTCTTTTCAACTAAGACTACTGTTGAAGAAAGTGAACTCAACCAGATTGCTCCAGGGACCTATAAGGGAGGGTCCAGTGAACCCATCAGTCGATGGGTTCCCAAATCTAACTGATAATATCTGGTGGATGTGCAGGGCGATCGAAAGAAATATATCTGGTATCTTGACAGTGCAGCTGGCAGGACGATGACCGGATGTAAGACCCTGCTGGAGGAATTCATCATTTCTGATGGACCCTCCATTACTTTTGGAAATGATGGTTGTGGAAAGACTGAGGGATATGGTGTTCTGAACAATGGACAAGTCAAATTCAGACGTGTTGCATTTGTGAATGGTTTGAAATATAACCTGATCAGTGTAAGTCAACTGTGTGATGATGGCTATCAAGTTTATTCAATATTGCTCAGGGTATCGTATTCAACAAGGACTGGAAGGTAGTATTGATTGCTCCCAGAAGAGGAAATGTGTACGTAATGGATATGGAAAGCTCTCCTTTAGAGCAGTGTTTCTATACTCAAGCTGATGAAGACACAAACTGGTTATGGCATAAAAGGTTATCCCATTTAAATTTCAAAAATATTAATAAGTTGTCTAGAAAACAACTGTCAGATGGGATACCTTCAGTTTCTTTCAAAAAGGAAAGGCCATGTCCAGGATGTGAGATGGGTAAGCAGAAATGTACCAGTTTCAAGACCAGACAGAATTTCAGCATATCTGAACCTCTTCATATGCTTCATATGGACCTCTTTGGTCCAGTGAATGTTCAGACTCGTGCTGGTAAAAGATACACCCTGGTGATCATAGATGAATTCTCCAGATATTGTTGGGTGATCTTTCTCAGGTCTAAAAGTGAAGCTGCTGCTGAAATCATCAGTCTTATCAAGAAAATTGAGCTCAAGTACAGTCGAAAGGTGTGTCAGTTAAGAAGTGACAATGGAACAGAATTCCAGAATGCAACTTTGGAGTCATTCTGTACTGACACTGGCATCTCCCAGAATTTCTCATCAGCCCGCTCTCCAGAACAGAATGGAATGGTGGAAAGGAAGAATCGAACGCTGATAGAAGCTGCCAGGAGTATGCTTGCTGAATCTGGTCTGTCTACCAGTTTCTGGGCGGAAGCAATTGCTACTGCTTGCCACACCCAGAACCGATCAGTGTATGTGAAGCGACACAAAAAGACAGCCTATGAAGTCTTAAGAAATAGAAAACCAAATATTGGTTATTTTCACATTTTTGGATGTCCAGTTTACATCCTGAACGACTCCAGTCAATTAGGCAAATTTGATGCCAAAGTTGATGAAGGGTATTTCTTAGGCTATTCAGCCATTCGCAAGGCCTTCAGAGTCTATAACAAGAGACTGGAGAAGGTTCATGAGTCAATTCATGTCACATTTGATGAATCAAATGCCACAATCAATAAAAAGCCAATCCTTGGTACTCCCCCAGTAACTCCAATTGTCTTCTGTGAATCTGATCCTATCAACTACAATAAAGATTCAGAAGACACAGTTTCCAGTCATCCTGATCTGGAACCTGTTCAGAAAAAGAAACTCTCTAGTGGTACTCCATTCTATCCTTCAATTATTTTCAAGCTACCCTCTGAAATTAATATTGGATCAGATGTTCGTACTACTCCCCCAGTATCAGTCCCAGTTGAGACTGAACCAGTACTTCAAGAAATGATTTCAAATGAAGAATTTCATGATGCAAATCGTGATTTAAATGACTCAGATGAAGATGTTGAAGTAGTCTGGCAAGATCCTCCTCCAGAAACAACACCAGAGGAGACTCAACTGAATTCTTGCACTGATATTGTTGTTAGTAACAATCCTGGTCAGTACTCCAGATGGACAAAAGCTCATCCTATCGATCAGATCATAGGTGACTCCAGTAGAGGAGTTCAGACCAGAAGAGCCTCCAGTGATCAATGCTTATATGTCAGTTTCTTATCACTGATAGAACCAAATAAGATTGACGAGGCTATGGAAGATCCAAACTGGGTGACTGCTATGCAAGAAGAGCTTCACCAGTTTGAAAGGAACAAGGTCTGGTACCTAGTTCCTTTCCCAGTTGGAAAGAAAGAACCAATTGGAACCAGATGGGTCTTCAGGAACAAGGTAGATGAAGATGGCCACGTAATCAGAAACAAGGCCAGACTGGTAGCACAAGGCTACTGCCAGTCAGATGTCGATTTTGATGAATCATTTGCTCCAGTGGCTAGACTTGAAGCGATCAGAATATTTTTAGCATTCGCTGCTCATCATCAGTTCAAGGTCTACCAAATGGACGTGAAAAGTGCATTTTTGAATGGAAAACTTGAAGAAGAAGTTTATGTCAGACAACCACCAGGTTTCGTTGATGAAAAGAATCCACATTGGGTATATCGTCTGGACAAAGCACTTTATGGCCTCAGACAAGCCCCACGTGCCTGGTATGATACTCTGACTAAACATTTATTAAAAAATGGTTTCAAAAGAGGTGCAATTGACAATACCTTATTTATTCTTCATGAAAAAGGTAATCTGTTAATGGTACAAATTTATGTTGATGATATTATTTTTGGCTCTACTGATGATAAAATGTGCAAGAAATTTTCGAAAATAATGTCAACTGAATATGAAATGAGTTTGATGGGTGAATTAACGTATTTTCTTGGACTCCAGATTAAACAGACCAGAGATGGTATTTTTATTAATCAGGAAAAATATGTTAGAGATCTTTTAAAGAAATATGATATGAACTCTTCACCATCTAAACCCACTCCAATTTCTGCACCATTAACACTAGACTCAGATCCAGATGGTAAACCAGTGAACACCACTGTCTATAGAGGCATGGTTGGTTCACTGATGTATTTAACTGCCAGTAGACCAGATATTATGTTTTCAACATGTTTATGTTCCAGATATCAGTCTAATCCAAAAGAATCTCATATGCTTGCTGTAAAGCGCATACTGAAGTACCTTAAGGGTGTCCCTAGTTTGGGTCTTTGGTATCCCAAAGGCTCAGGCATGGATCTAATGGGTTATTCAGATTCAGATCATGCAGGTTGTAAGATAAACAGGAAATCCACTACTGGTGGATGTCATTTCCTTGGTGGCAAACTGGTCAGCTGGACCAGTAAAAAGCAAACTTCAGTTTCATTGTCCACTGCTGAAGCTGAATACGTGTCTGCAGCCAGTTGTTGTGCTCAGATACTCTGGATGAAGAACCAGTTGCTTGATTATGGTATTAAGTATTCAAAGACCCCAATCTTTTGTGATAATACCAGTGCCATTGCTATCTCGAACAATCCAGTCATGCACTCCAAAACGAAGCACATTGATCTCAGGTATCACTTCATTCGTGATAATATTGTGAAAGGCAACATTGAACTCCATTTTATTCCCACTGACAAACAACTCGCTGACATTTTTACTAAACCTCTGGATGTCAAAACTTTGAATATCTTGTTGGTGAGTTGGGAATGTTAAACCCTTAAATCTGGAACCTTGGTATTGAACGCCATTGTGTACTACTGAGGATCCTTGATTTAAAGATTTATAAATCTATGACTGCTTAGATATCGAACGCCATTGTGTACTATCTTTGCATTAATAGATTTCTGGATCAACATTCCAGGGGGAAGACTGAAAGATATATTTTTGTTCTTAAAAATGTTTAAGTTCAGGGGGAATTTATTAATTTATTTTCTCACTGGACAAATTTTCCAGAAAATATTACTGGTACCTTGTAAATGTGTCCCTCTCACTGGTAATTAGATAGGTTGAAGTGCATGTTTGAGGTGACTTTTGTCTCCTTGTAAATGTGTCCCTCTCATTTGTCTATATTAGTTGACGTGCATGTTTGAGGTTACCAGTCTCTTTCAAATGGTTTTCACTGGTACTTTACTGGAGTGTCCCTCCAGTGTACCATCAGTGCATGCTTCACTGGACTAATCCACCAGTGATACTGGAGTGTCCAGTCAACCTCCAGATGTACTGATATGTCAGTCATAATACTTTTTATACTTGGTCATTGTGCGTGCCACGTATGCAAAATCTTTGAAAAGATATTTATCTTGATATTTATCTTATTATCCTACGTGGCATGTCATTTTTTCAAAGAAATGATGGTATTTTTACCTTGGGAAGACAAAAAGTGCAACTTGATACTGTTTGTGGGCTGTAAACCGTCACACATTTATGTGTGATGTGATGTAATTAATGCGGATCTCAGAACCCGATCAAAATTATATTTGATAATTTCAAAATTAACCGTTTGAGTTCCACATTCTCTCTCCTATATAATACCCACTTTCACCTTCATTTGCATTTACTTCGAACATATTTACTCCCAAATTCTTCAAATTCCTTCATTTAATTCTTCATTCAATTTCCAATCATAATCTATCTCTCATATTTATTTCATCAAATCTTCATAAACCCTAAATCTTCAATTTCATCTTCATCAATCTATCAAATACAATGGCACCAAGACAATCAAACTCACCCAAAAATCTGCTCTCCGCCGAATATGCTCCTGTTCCAAATGTTGATAAGGCACCCCATATCACCTTAGAGGAAAAGGCCATAAGGATTAATATGAACAATTGGTTGGCTAGACTCACTAGCACCACTCATGCTCCCACCTCTCTCATCGGACGACTGAATGCTTTTTTCCTCAGTTGTCCACTCTATGGTGCTCTCACACGTAATCCGGGTAAAATGTATCATGATTATTTGTGTGAATTTTGGTATTCTGCTGTGTATGTTGAAAACACTAAAACCATCAACTACACATTGCAACAAGGCACCAGGTCTTTCACTCTCACTGTCGATTCTCTCAGAGATGTTCTTCATTTAAATTATTTGGCTGAAAATGAGATGGCAATTCCTCTCCCTACTGGTATCAATTTCAGGGATGTGTGCAGATTGATGGGGCACACTGAAATATTGGATGAACATGGCCAGTTATTAAGGAAAGGCACAATCTACATGAGCAAGCTGACTGACTCATGGAGATACTTTTTCACTCATTTGGTTGAGTGTTTAGGTGGCAGTTCTGGAGGATTGGACCAGATCAACCAAATGCAACTCCAGATTGCCTACTGTCTTTGGTTTGGGTACAGGGTTGATTTCGCTCAGATCTTCTTTGATGATCTGGTTGACCGTCTGAAGGTGAAAGGTAGAAAACCACATATTCCTTATATTCGTTTTCTTTCACTGGTATTTTTAAGAGCTTTGGGTGCTGAGTATGATTATCAGACTGGTGATCAGACTGGTGAAGACTGGTGATCAGACTGGTGATCAGACTGGTGATCAGACTGGTGATAGACTGGTGATAGACTGGTGATAGACTGGTGATCAGACTGGTGAAGACTGGTGAATAGACTGGTGATCAGACTGGTGATAGACTGGTGAAGACTGGTGATCAGACTGGTGATCAGACTGGTGATCAGACTGGTGAAGACTGGTGATAGACTGGTGATAGACTGGTGATCAGACTGGTGATAGACTGGTGAGAGACTGGTGAGCAGACTGGTGAATAGACTGGTGATCAGACTGGTGATCAGACTGTGAAGACTGGTGAGCAGACTGGTGATAGACTGGTGATCAGACTGGTGAAGACTGGTGAGCAGACTGGTGATAGACTGGTGATCAGACTGGTGAAGACTGGTGAGCAGACTGGTGATAGACTGGTGATCAGACTGGTGAAGACTGGTGAGCAGACTGGTGATAGACTGGTGATCAGACTGGTGAAGACTGGTGAGCAGACTGGTGAAGACTGGTGAATAGACTGGTGATCAGACTGGTGATCAGACTGTGAATGTACTGGTGAGCAGACTGGTGAAATAGACTGGTGATCAGACTGGTGATAGACTGGTGATCAGACTGGTGAAGACTGGTGAATAGACTGGTGATCAGACTGGTGATCAGACTGTGAATGTACTGGTGAGCAGACTGGTGATCAGACTGGTGATCAGACTGTGAATGTACTGGTGAGCAGACTGGTGATCAGACTGGTGATCAGACTGTGAATGTACTGGTGAGCAGACTGGTGATCAGACTGGTGATCAGACTGTGAATGTACTGGTGAGCAGACTGGTGAAATAGACTGGTGATCAGACTGGTGAAGACTGGTGAATAGACTGGTGATCAGACTGGTGATCAGACTGTGAAGACTGGTGAGCAGACTGGTGATAGACTGGTGATCAGACTGGTGAAGACTGGTGAGCAGACTGGTGATAGACTGGTGATCAGACTGGTGAAGACTGGTGAGCAGACTGGTGATAGACTGGTGATCAGACTGGTGAAGACTGGTGAGCAGACTGGTGAAGACTGGTGAATAGACTGGTGATCAGACTGGTGATCAGACTGTGAATGTACTGGTGAGCAGACTGGTGATAGACTGGTGATCAGACTGGTGAAGACTGGTGAGCAGACTGGTGATAGACTGGTGATCAGACTGGTGAAGACTGGTGAGCAGACTGGTGATAGACTGGTGATCAGACTGGTGAATGTATCTGGTGAGCAAGAGGCTCAAATAGACTTGAATAGACTGGTGATCAGACTGGTGAATAGACTGGTGATCAGACTGGTGATCAGACTGGTGAAGACTGGTGAGCAGACTGGTGAAGACTGGTGAATAGACTGGTGATCAGACTGGTGATCAGACTGTGAATGTACTGGTGAGCAGACTGGTGATCAGACTGGTGATCAGACTGTGAATGCTGGTGAATAGACTGGTGATCAGACTGGTGATCAGACTGTGAAGTACTGGTGAGCAAGATGCTCAGTTTGATTTGAATGTCGAAGTTGGTGATCAGACTGGTGATCAGACTATTGATGAAACGTTTGTTTGGAATGAGGCTGATTCTCCCATGTCAGAAGGTAACATTTTTGATACTGACATGAGCTTTCTGGGTGAAGAAGTAGAAAATGTACAAGTTGTTGACCAGGTGACTGATGAGCAAGATGCTCAGTTTGATTTGAATGTCGAAGTTGGTGATCAGACTGGTGATCAGACTATTGATGAAACGTTTGTTTGGAATGAGGCTGATTCTCCCATGTCAGAAGGTAACATTTTTGATACTGACATGAGCTTTCTGGGTGAAGAAGTAGAAAATGTGGTTTCTTCTGTTATTACTTCAGTCACCCAACCACTTACTGAAATGCCACCACCACCAGAATCCATTTTTGCACCACCTCCACCAGAATCAAATGTTCCACCACCAGAATCCACTATGCCACCACCACCACCACCTTCAATTCCACAATCCACTCCTTATTTCACTCCTCCCACAATTCAAATTTCACAAACTCAGCCACCACCAATTGAAACTCCCATCGACTTATCTGAACACCGTGTGCTGGACTCAACAGTTGTAAATGCTGAAACTTCTTCTGAAGAGGTCTGGGCACAAGTACCTTTAATGACCAGAATGACTTCAACTCTTGATCCTCCCAGTGGTCCCTCCTCTTCTTCTTCAGCCGAGGTCCAAGGCCTTTTAAGTAAGGTGGCGGACCTGGAGAGATCACTCCAGTCTTCATCACAGGTTGTTTCTGACTTCAAATCTCTTTTATCGAATAATCTTTCATCAGAAATGAATCTGTTTGCTGGTAATGAGAAGCTGGTGTTCGAGAAGTTAAATGAGCTGGTACTGGCCACAAATAACAATTCTGAAAATATCAAAGTGGCAGTCCAGGGCTTAGAAGCAAAATTGGTACAATCTGTTCAGACTGCAGTGAAAGATGAAGTTGTTCAATCACTGGCAGGTCTGACAGATGAAGTTCAGAAGTTGACGACCAGGATAAGTAGTTTGGAGAGTAGGCCAACCCTTGATCAGAATGCTGTTGTTAGTTCAATCAGTGATGAGGTTGCTAAGAAGTTCAGACATGGAATGTTAAAAGAAATTTCTGAAGAAATTTCTGGGTCTGTTCTTAGAACAATTCAAGATGGGTTTATGCCACAGGTGGTGAAAATGATTGAAGTTGAAATGCCCAAGCACTTGCCTCAGGAACTTGAAATTGTTAAGAAGGAAGTGATGGCTCTGAGGAAGACTGTGAATATAACAACTCCAGTGGCTGGAAGAACATTTGGTGCTCTAGACAGACATATGCTTGAACAGTTGTGGAATGATCTCAAGTCAAGAACTGGTGATCATTCCAAGGGGGAAAAGTCGTCTGTTGCCACTGAGTCTGTTCAAGAAGGTTTGGTAAGGAAAAAGAAAGAAGTGGTTGCCAGTGCTATTGAAAAGGCCTTTGCTACTGAAAGCATCGTGCAACAAGAACAAGTGACTGGTACTGATGCCAGTGCACAAGAAGCACAAAGGGCACTTGGCACTGAAGCCATTGTGCAGGTTGAAGAGGCTGCTGGTACTGATGCCAGTGAGCCCCAGTTCGAAGCATTCCCAGATATCATAACTACTCAAAAGTCAGTAAAAAGAAAGCAACATGTGATATCTGGAGAAGAGACTGAGATTGCTGGAAGTTCATCAGAGTTTCCTACTGCTGATGATGACACCTCAAAAAGACTGGAGCAAGAATGTATAATGATAGAAATCTTCAAGAAAAATCAAAAGGATGAACTGCTGGCCCACCAAAGGGAGATGGCAAATATGGGGACTCTTGATTCATATAATGCTGGCAGGTTGGGCATACATATTGATGTTTACAAAAAGATGAAGGAAGACCCCAGAGTTCATCAATGTCTGAATGCATTGGATGATGTACACATTCGCTCCAGGTACTCTGAAGAAGAACAAGTTTATGATGCAGTTACGTATGGTGTCAGTGTAGTGGAACTGATCAGACAAAGGACAGAGGAACTGGTGAACCTCCAGAGAAAGATTAGAAAGAATGCTGGTGCTCTGGAGATAGAGTACAGGAAGAAGATTAAAGGCTTGCCTAAACTCACTGCCAAACAGCTCAAAGCAATTAAAGATGCAGATCTGAGCACTTTCATTCCCTTGGATACTTCACTCAAAATAAATCGTGAAGAAATCCAGACTGCCTTGGAACAAGTGAAGGTATCCAAGGAAACTGAAGCAATGATCCAGACAGCCAAATTGAAAGACAAATATAATGAACTGATGATGTTCAGGGCTGATGTCAGAAGGATCATAGGTGCAGAAATCAAATTAGCTGAAAACAATGAAGGCATGACCAGGTTTGTAGTAAAGTTGACCAGAGAGGGTAACTTTACTGATGAAAGGAAGAATGTTACAGTCCAAGCTTTTGGATGGACTGAACTGAAAGAGATAGGCTTGACTTTCAGGGGGAAAACTGATTTGTCCTCTGATGTCAAAGCTTTCATGAAGAGGATTGAGAAAGTCTGGAAAAGAATACAACAAATGGAAGCTGCTCTAGGTATGCGACCACCTGTTTCAGTACCATCCTCTCCATCACCCAAGAGAAAGGCTTCTGAAGACGCTCCAGGACAGACGTCAAAAAGAAGGGCCTGATTCTTTTTATCATTTACTTGTAATTGTATTTAATTTTCACAAAATTGTAACTTATTTTCTGTTGATGGCTGTAAATATAGTTGCATATTTTGATTCATAAAGTAAATGATCAGATTTAGTCTAAGTTAGAATTAAAAGATGAAACTGGAACACTGATGATCTATAAAGTGTTTCCCAGTAACATAAATTTTTAGACTAAGTCAAAACAAGTGTTTTTCAAGCATACAAATTTGTATAGATATAAGCTTGAAAAACCTTGCATTATTTCTAAACAAATAGGGGGAATTTGTTAGGTCCAGATTTACTGGACTCGCTCCAGACTCGACTACTGGAGCCTTACTGAAGATCTGTCCAGAAATGATATTTACTGGACCTACTCCAGACTTGGAAACTGGAGTCCCTCTGAAGATTTGTTCAGAAATAATGGAAGACCAGTGAGCAAATACTTGTATAGGAAATCTGAAGTATTCCAGATTAGCTCACTGGACTTCACCCCAGTCCAGATCTATTCTACTGAAGACGTTCTCACTGAAGTCAAAAACTGAAGTCAGAATAAAGAAGACTGACAAATGGCGGAGTCCACTGGAAGTCTTACCAGATCTGAACACTGGAGGTTTGTCAGTGTTCTAGACCTTACAAGTCTGAACACTGACTACGAGGTTTGACTTTTGCCTTTACACACTTTCCAAAGAACGTTCCACTTGTTCTTTACTAAAGTACCTACGTGTGTGAAGGTGGTTGGTTAAAAGAATAAAGTCATATTGATGTGACTTTATCCTTGTACCTTAACCAATGCATTTAATGACCTTGTCGGTTCATTAAATGCATGCAACCATATTTGTACGGCACAAATTCACTGGTGAATTTGTTTGCCTATAAATACAAAGTCATTTCCTTGTTAAAATTACTTTTAGCATTAAAGGTGAATTTGTCTAAATACTCTCGATCTTAAACAGGGATACTTCACAACTTTAAGTATCTCGATCCAAAGAGTTTATTTGGCAAATATATATCATTTGTAATTCATAGGTTGTTAGGATACTTACATACTTGTATTATCTTGATTCCGCACAACCTTGTATTTTATTTAACATCATAAATAAAAT
The DNA here is from genome assembly GCA_034093135.1 of Erigeron breviscapus. Classification (NCBI taxonomy): domain Eukaryota; kingdom Viridiplantae; phylum Streptophyta; class Magnoliopsida; order Asterales; family Asteraceae; genus Erigeron; species Erigeron breviscapus. The sequence continues at coordinate 27,685,766 of CM067174.1, forward strand.
ACACTTGAAAATATTACATTGTGTTCCACCTTTATTTTATTGCTTTTAGTCTTGTATTACTTTGTTTATATACTTGCATTTATATTCAAGTAATACTAGTCCAATCTAGTGCTTATTAGACTTGTTGTATTTTACATTCTGGGTTAACCATCTAGAGAGTTTGGGACTCACAATATTTTATTCATATCCTAAACTTCAATTATTTGAACTAATGTTAGAGCATTCCTAATGCACAATACGAACCACTGTATTGGGCTCGTATTATTTTGTAATACAGTACACACCCAATGGTGTGTACCGTATTCATTCCGTATTAACCGTGGTAACTAATACGAATGTTTGTGCGTATTTTGTTTTATTCCTAAACGGCTATAAGCCAATTCTTTTTATACATTTTTCAAATGCTACCCCAAACGGCTTGAATGTTCAACACGACGCATCATTTTCCCATCTTATTGTGACAACTTTAATTATCTTTAGAGTAAATTATAATTTTGGTCCCTGTCGTGGGTTAAAAATTACCGTTTTCATCCCTAGGTTTCATAAATTACTGTTTTAGTCCAAATAAGTTTGTCCCGTCAACGGTTTTGGTCCAAATTTGAAACGGACGTTAACTTACCCATCACATGACCTGCACGTGATGGGTATTTTAGTCTTTTCATTACACATGACCAAAAGTGTAATTGGTGTTACTATTAAACAAGCAAAAAAGAGACCCATCTCCGACAACCGTAAATTTAACATACCCATCTCCTCACGACCACTGTTCCTACCGACCACTATTCCAAGTTGGGATTTTCAAACACGAAATCCAAACAGTAAATAGATCTGATTTGCTGAAGTTACCATCAAAAATAAAATTTTTGAAGTGATTTTATAAATTGTACTACGCTGCCTCCTTAGTCTTAGCCTTCCACTCTTCCAGCCACCTTCCTCACAAAAAATGACATAACAATTTGGTTGTTTTTGGGCATCGATTTGTGAGCGGACAACATCACACACAAAGGCCCATCTTTAACTTTTGGTGTCTTCTTTTTTCTTGCGGCAGTAGCAAAAAAAACCAACACCCTATTTGCAAAACTATTTTAAGTATGAAAAAGAAAGGGCATGTGTAGATTTGTTCTTGGTTTTTGCCTTTCGATTTTGATACATAGAGATTTTAAAATTTGGGTTTTGTGTTTGTGAGATGTGTGAATAGATTTATGAGATGATGATGATATATGAATGTATTTTAAAATATAGATAAAATATGGGAAAATGATATATGATGTTAACATCATCTAACTTAGATGATGTTCCCTCACATACTCACTCACATCAATTTTTACACATGTCAAAAAGCCCTCATGAATTTTATGGTTTGTGAAAGCAACATCATCTAACTTAACATCATCTAAGTTATCCCATAAAATATATATGTGTATATTGACAGATCTGTGCCTAAATAAAGATATAGATTTCTTGTTTTGTTTATTTATATGTTTATATTTATTATTTATGTTGATGATGAATTTTGAACATCTGGAAATGTGTGTATAGTGACAAGGAAGGGGAAAATCAAGAGAAAATTTATTGAGTTAATTACACTTTTGGTCTTGTTTTAATGAAAAGACTAAAATACCCATCACGTGCAGGTCATGTGATGGGTAAGTTAACGTCCGTTTCAAATTTGGACCAAAACCGTTGACGGGACAAACTTATTTGGACTAAAACAGTAATTTATGAAACCTAGGGATGAAAACGGTAATTTTTGACCCACGACAGGACGAAAATTGTAATTTACTCTTTATTATTTTAAAATGTGTATAAAATCGTTACTATCCTCGTATGGTCATCATCTCTCTTATTTCTTTCTTCCATCTCTCCCTTTTCCATCCATCTCCACCCATCTCTGTTGATGAAGGCTATCAATGAAAGTCTTTTTTCCTTAATATTTCAATCTTCCTTCCTTCTACTTTGAAGAGTGTTTGCTGGCTCTTCTTGAACCGTTTGAATCCATGGATTTTATATGCGAAAATTAGGGTTTCATCTTCTTCTTTTTTGAGCCATCAGATATTAGGTTTCTCATCCCCTCCTTTTTCTTCTTCTTACAGTGCTTATGTTATAATCTTTTATGTTTTGCAGATATTATCAAAACCCTTATACATACATATGCGTGTGCATCTATCTTTCAATCGCGGCCGCAACTATTATCCCCATCGTCAACACCCTGAGATGAAGATGATGGAAAGGTAATATCTACCGATTATTTATTGCTTTTATGATTTTATTTTTCTTTTGTGTAATTTTTTTTTTATGAAGTATGTTACTTTTTGTGGTATACGTATAGGTGTAGTCATTGCTGTGACTTGGTTTTTTGCTAGCCAACATGAGCCCTAATTTTCCATCAGAGATTAAAGCATTTGAATATATATGATTTGATTACATACAAACCATAAGCAAAGTAGCTAATTACAAAATGTATAAGGACTGGTCATGTGACTCCATCCATATACATTACCCAATTCGCAGAAAGACTACATTTGAAATGGCATGAGAGCTAGAATGCGAGAACATTGATAGTGCCTTTTGTTTGATATATTCTGTTTATTTTCTTAGCGTATCAGAATGTCAATATTTACCATTCTGTTTATTTTCTTAGCGTATCAGAATGTCAATATTTACCATACCTGGTTTGTCATGTATGCACGTGCTTATTCTTATACAAGAGTTGTAAAAAAATAGTTTTGTTATTGTAGTATATACCATCAGAAAATCTTGGGTCGTGTACTAAACACGTTACTGCTATGTGAGATAAAACACAGACTAAGTAACGAGCTTAGATGAATGCAATGGAGGTTGCTTACCTTTGTCGCAACAACGTCAACATCAACTGCTCAGGAGAGCGTTGTTTTTGAATAAATATGAGAAACATATAAAAATTAACTATTTGATAACAAAAATGTGAATGCTTAAAATGTTGGAAAACCGATAGGATCATTACATCCTTGGTTAGTGCTTAGCCTCTATTAGCTTACTGGGGATCCTAAGTTTTAGAAGAATTAGATAGCCGTGTTTATAACATCTTAACTGTATATAGCAATTGATTTGCAGTGAAGTTTTAGAAAATACCAACATAATTAATTTAATACATCACGATTTACATACTGTAGATTGAATACAAGATGCAGCATCTGGAGCTAATGGAATCCAAAGGGGAACAAAAAGTAACAAAATTGTGGAGTTTCTACAGCTTTGAAATAGGATCCAAATAATGAATCTATAAAAGGCAATATTGAAGTTGGTTTGTCCTCGTGTTCGATTGTACAGTTGTATTTTCCCAACGCTACGTCTTACCATTTATTTTTCTGTCTATCTATAGGTGGCTGCGCAGAAACTCCCACAAGGGCAACAAAAAGCTGGCGTAAGCGGAATTGACTTATGCTATTTATGGTGTGCATCACTTAAAAATTCATCCTAAAGTGAGTGTACAAAGTCATTGACAGATGGAAGATGTATAAAATCCAAGGAGGCGTTCGTTTGTGGATAAATCCTATCACATGTTTGGTTTGCAAGAAAATATGTTCGAATTTGAAATGTAACTAACTGTTAATGACATACTTGCCAATTTTGATGTTTTTAGATTCTGCATTGTTTTCAAACCTTCTTATGAACTATTATCTAATACAAACTCCAACATTCCTGTTGTATCCCTATAGAAGGTTGCGTAGGTGTTTTGAATGAGAACATTCATCAATGGTTTTGTTATGCTTAGGTGGTTTCATTGCTGGCTTCGCGCAACGCGCGAGTTGAAATTCTAGTTCTACCTATTCCAACACATACCACTTCCCAACCCATAAACACCACTTCAAACACTCACACACTTAAACACACATTCTAAACTAAATATCAAACACACTTGCAAACACCCAGATGGATACAAACTATAGGCCAAACACGACTGTATTCGAGGTTAAAAACCCGAGGCAACTTTACATGTGAAAGGACCGCAACGACTCGACCATGTATTTATAGTTGACTTTGTTTGACCGTTTTCAACACTTAGAAAAATATTGCCAATTTTCGTCAAAAATCAAAATACTCCAATTCAAGAAATGACAAATGGAACATTCTTATAATGATATAATAAGACTAATTTACAAGTTTCAGGACTCGAGAAGTTCAAACGAAGGCTCGGGAAAAAGTGAGGTGGAAGACAGCGGACTGAGGATGGTATGGCGGATGTCCGCCTTCACTTGTGGATGCTTTGGCAGATGATGCGCAGCGTCCGCAGTTTTTGCAGTTTCACCAAATTTGACAACACTTCTTGACAACATTCTTATGACCAAAATGACATACCTTACATTTAGACATCCAAATAAGTTATACCAATAAACCAACATACCAAAATCTTCCATTTGATCAAGTATGCATTTTACACAAAAAGATCATTTGCCCAATTTACCAAACAACCAAAGTTACCAATTTCGTCAAGATACAAATGACCATATGACCAAATTATAAGTACAAAAGCATACATATTCGATTTGCCAAAACACAACCAATGTTAACGGGCGTTAGATGGAAGGACTAAAGTTGCACAAATCTGTTAGTTAGCCCGTGTAACGGCTGTTACACATCACTAATGGTCGTTAGTCGCTGAAACCTATAAATACATTGCTTTGGATGGATTTTGGACAACTTTTGATCACTTAAACCCTAAAACGATCACCAGTCGTCTTGGAGCATTTGAAGGTGGTTTTTCACCTGAATCATCATCTTTGAAGATCAAAAACACGATTGGATTCGTCTCATCATTCCGTTTACGATTCTAGCACTTTGTTGGATTAATTTCTTCATTCGGTACAATTGTGAGTCCCAAATATAGATGGCTTAAATACCCGACTGACAAGTAATTCTAACTGGAAGATGACCAGTTCAGAATACGATCCAGATATGGATGAACAATACGATAGAGGTACTGAAAGTAAATGCAAGAAACAATAAGGGCTGAAACTATATAAATAATATGTATAGATCAAGTATGTAGCATTGAGACACAATGTATTTTTCAAGGTATTTGATTTATTGATATATAAACAAATACAAGGATTGTTGCGGAACAAAGATAAACACCAAAGTGTAAATATCTAAACAACCTAGAAATACAAGTGATCTAATAACTTGGAAATACTCGTAAGGATTACTTAGAGTATATCTCACAAGTTGCAATGCAAAGGTTTCAAGCCATTTGCAAGTTGTGAGAAGACTTATATTTATAGACTAAGTCCATGATGACGTGGACCAGATCGTACAAATATGGTTGGGTGTATTTAAGGAATTAAAGCTAATTCCTTACATGTGTACTTTTAAGGTTTAGGTATATAAGTCGTTGATGTGACTTATCAAACCTTATTCCCAACCTTTACTTTACCTTGTACTTTAATTAATAGTTAATTCTATTAACCGGGTAAAGATATGTAAAGTAAAAGTCTTCCTCGTAATCAGTGTAAAAGTGTGTAAGTACTTTTACACTGAGATGCTTCAGTCTTCGATCAGGTAGAATCAGTTTCTGAGCTCCACATCTGAACTGATTCTCATTCTTCAGACTTCAGTCTTTGACTTCATTCTGAACGGTTTCTGATACGTTGATCTGAACTGAAGTGAAGCTTCAGTGAACAAATTCTGAGCGACACCTC
>CM067174.1:27692443-27706245 GCA_034093135.1 Erigeron breviscapus
AAGGGGGAATCTGAATTGACGTCAAAGATAAGAATGAAACCGAAGATGAAAAGATTTTTACTCAAGATGCTTCAAAAGTTCAAAGATGCTCCAAAATGTTTATAATCATGGATTGAGGGGGAGCATGATTACTTCGTAAGAATTTCATCCAAACCTCATTCAATTGCTTACTCTCCAAAGTGTTCGAATTGATATGACAAAGATCAAAGCTTCAAAAAGGATCAAAGATTGGTTAGAAGATTCAAGTCAAAGAAGTAAAAACTTTAACAGAGTCTTCATCAAACACACTTCATTCAAAGATCTTCAAGTCATACAACAACATTTTGTTCAAGAAACTCCAATGCATACATCAAGGGAGAGTTCATATTCATGATACTTCATTCCAAGAAGATGAAATTCATTCAAGAATTAAAACTGAAGAATTGAAAAGTTGAATTTCACTCAAGAATCGAAGATTGAAACATTCGAAACCAAGATTTATACCTTCCGCATTTCAAAAGACAACTCTGATTCATGATTCAACAATTCTCGAAGATTCAAGTCACACACATTTATTTGACTTCATTATTCTCTTTATTCAAGACTCACACGCATTCATTATTCTCTGTTCTAAAAGAACATTGAGAATCCTCACATGATTTAACTTCAAGAAGTTCAAGACCAGGATCAAGACTGAATCAAGTTCTCCAAAGACAAAAGAGAATGCTTTGAAGACTTGTTTCAACACACCAATTGTCTTCACCACCGGGCTCATCAAATTCATTCCTACAAGACAATATAACACGTACTTCATTACAATGTATCACTAAGGGGGAGAATGTTAGAAATCCAAAAATAGTGATAAATTGTAATCTAGATTAGAGGAATTTCTTGTTGTTAATTCATAGATAAATGATTACTAAGGTTGAGGGCTAATTGTGACAATTAGCATAATTGTAGAATTAGACTATAAATAGCCCTCTCATACCTTAGAGATCATAACAATTACTCATAACATTTACACATAATATTACACATAACATTACACATAATTTTTATACCTGTTAATTCACACACAGTTACCTTTGATTCTCTCTCAAAACACACACAAACACCAAGAACACACACTATCCAAACCGCCATTGATGAATTGAATTCAGTGATAGAAATCGTGTTATAACAGAAAGAATCTGTCAGCAGGACAAAGAAACTTGAACAAGAGGTTGCTGGTCTTAAGGGAATGATGAGTGAAATGCTGGGTCTCTTCAAGAAAAACAATGTGGAAGCAGCAAGTCCCTCAGCTGCTTCCAAGGGGGAGAAAACTGCTGAAGAGTTCCCAGCAAGTCAAACAAATGAAAATGCTCCCCTCGCTGAAAATGAAAACGCTGAGATGGTTGTTGAACCGGCAGCAAGTGTTCAGGGGGAGCAAGCTGATAAGGTTAATGAATCGGCAGCTAATGTTGAGGGGGAGCAAGTCAAAGAAGCTGAGAAGGTTGTTGCTGAGAATGTACCAGCAAGACCTATCAATGTTTCTATTTTCAAACCAACTGCTGAGTTTCATGCTGCTCTGGAAAAGAGATACGCTGATAAGGGTAAAGCAGCATTGATTACTCCAAGCAAACCACCAAAAGTTCCCACTTCAGCAAGGGAACAACAAGAAAAACTTATGATTGGAGCCTTTCCAAAATCCACAACTGCTACTGATGAACAGTCTCCTGAAGAAGTTGTTCGTCAACATGAAAGGCTAAGCAAGAAGAAAGAAGAGGAGCTGTCTCAGAAATTCATAAGTGAGCAGATCGTTAATGAAGAATTAAAAGATGCTGACGATGAAACGAAAAGATTGGCTCAGCAATCTGGTGGTTTGGCAGCATTAAGGAAGAATGAAGAACAATTCTTTGCCAAGCGTATTAAGACTTTTGATGAAGGACAGGCGACCTACCTCAAATCAAGAGAGGTGAGGCAAAGGAAAGAAGAGATCACATCTGTCAGGGTTTCGCTAACCCAACAAGGAATGAATCTTTCCTTGCAAAGAAAAGGTGTGCCCAAGTTGTATACGCTGAAAAATGTTACCAAAAATACACTTGGGCCAACTGAATGGATTGAGATTTACAAGCTGATCAAGGATAAGACAGCTGTAAGCTATGAGCCGCTGATCAAAATGGCAGGTGAGCAAATAAGGCATATACATCAAATGAAGAAGAAGTACAAAATCAAAGACTCCTTGCTCAGCGCTGCCAGACATCCATATCCCTCTCCTCCTCCTCAGCAACCAAGAAGTGGTGTAAAAAGAACAGCTTCTGGTCAAGTGGCTTCTCAGCGCCCATTTGTTCTCAGAGCTATTCCAAAGACTGATATAGATACTGAGCCACTGCTGAATCTAAGAATGCCTTCTAGGACCCTCTTTGTAGATGGAGTTTATGATGACAAGCTAGGAGGGTTCTGTTTTTTGCAATATCCATGGTCATGAACTCTTCTTCAGGACCAATGAGATTGGAATTGCTTCTTCTGACTTTCTTTTGAAGATAAGAAAGTATTGTGTTCAGTCTTCCAATGATCCCAAGTTCATAAAGATGATTGATCAAGAGCTGCTGAAGCCTGAAAGACAACAAGACAAAGCTTTCATAGAGGCCAAGCAAGAGTCGCAATGGGATTAAGAAGACTTGTAATCTTTGTAATGCTATCTGTATTGAAAAGTTGTTTGTCAAATAAATAAGATCAGCATTCCCTCATATCTAACTATTGTACTTCTAAAAGTAACACATGCTCAGCTAAGTCTCCTCAGCGAATAGGGGGAGATTGTTGAGTCATGGATTCGCTGAAGATTACTTGCTGAGTCAAGTAGTCGCTGACAGCCTCAGCGAGAGGTTTCATCAGCGAGCCTTCAGCGATCACTATTATCTTCAAGTTAAAGGATAAGTTCAATGACTCACCGCCATGTGTTGTAAGTCAAATATGGGCGGGAAAATGAAGATAAGAAGACTGGTCCCCAAGGACACGTGTTGGAAGATCAGATTGAAGACAAGTGACCTTGTATCGTTTTGGTACTAAGATGTTTCTCTTTCATGCCGTTTTGGGAAACAAACAAGATGAAGAAAAGAGAACTCTGCAGACTAGTCTTACACACCAATAGATAGTTGACAACCTTCATGTGTCAACATCTATTGGGCTGTCATGTGATGTCTCTTCTCTTCTATATAATACATCACTTGACCTAGCCGCAATTCTGTTGGTTCATTCTACAATAGTCACTTAGTGTGTTTTTCTCTCATTGTAGAATTGTATCATTGTTAAGTTTTTCGTGTGTGCAAAAACTTAACAATATTTCCTTTTTTTCTTTCTTTGAAAACCAACCATGTATTCACCGTTTAATTAATACTACTTATGATTAAGCGTGTTTACTTTCTTATCTTTCTTTATTAGTGTAATTTACATTAGTTGTTAAATTACATAATCGTTGCAAACTTGGGACTTTCAGATTTTCTCACCACTCTCACAAAAGAAATCTCTTCACTTAAAACACAATTCTCTTCCCAAACTCCTTCCCAGGCTGCTGCTGATAAAAAGTTGCTTGAAGAATCTATCAGCAGGCAGCGAAAACTTGAAGAGGAAGTTGGCACCCTTAAGGGCATGATGACTGAAATGCTGGGCCTCCTTAAAAAAGAAAAAGTGGAAGTAGCTAGTTCCTCAGCTGCTTCCAAGGGGGAGAATATTGCTAAGGAGGGTCCAGCAACTGATAATGTGAATGATGTAAGTGATGCTCCCCAAACTGAAACTGAAAATGTTAACACTGCTGAGAAGGTTGATGAACCGGCAGCAAATGTTGAGGGGGAGCAAACTAAAAACATTACAAAGTGCTGAGAAGGTTGTTGAACCGGCAGCCACTGTTGAGGGGGAGCAAGCTGAGAAGGTTGTTGAACCGGCAGCTGAAGTTGAAAAGGAAAATGTTGAAGCTGAAGTTGCTAAGGATGTGCCAGCAAGACCTATTAATATTTCTTCCTTCAAGCCAACCCCTGAGTTCCATGCTGCTCTTGAAAGGAAGTATGCTGAAAAGGGTAAGGCAGCGATTGCTGAAAAAGGTAAGCCACCCAAAGTTCCTACTACAGCAAGAGATCAGCAAGAAAAGCTAATGGCTGGAGCTTTCCCTAAGCCAACAGCATCTCAAAAAACAACTGCTGAACTTACTCCTGAAGAGGTTGTGCTTCAGGAGGAGCTGAAATTGAAAAAGAGAGAAGAGGAGCTCTCTCATAAGTTTATAAGTGAGCAGGTTGTGGGTGAAGAGCTAAAAGATGCTGATGGTGAATTTAAAATGTTGGCTCAGCAGACAAGTGGAATTGAAGCGTTAAGGAAGAAAGAGGAAGAGTTCTTTGCCAGAAAAGCTCAACTGAAGAAATTTTTTGAAGAAGGCAAAGAACGCTACCTCAAGTCAAGGGAGATTAGGCAAAGGAAAGAAGAGATCCTGTCAGTCAGGGTCACTTTGACAAGAAAGGGAATGAACATTCACCTTCAAAGGGAAGGAGTGCCCAAGTTGCTTACTTTGGAAGATGTCACTGACAACACACTTGGGCCAACTGAATGGATTGAAGTTTACAAGCTGATAAAGGATAAGACAACAGTTAGCTACAAGCCGCTGATTGAGCTAGCAGGGAAGCAAATAAAGAAAGTGCGTGAAATGGAAAAGAAGTATAGAATTAAAGACTCCCTGCTCAGCGCTGCTAGACATCCATTCCCTCCTCCTCCATCTCAGCCAGCAAGAGCTGGAGTTAAAAGGCCAGCTTCTGGATCTCATTCTTCTCAGCTCCCCTCTATACTCAGAGTTGTTCCTAAGTCTGATATAGATGAGGAGCCGCTGCTAAACCTTAGAATGCCTTCCAGAACTCTCTTTATGGAAGGTGTTTATGATGAGAAGCTGGGAGGCTTCTGCTTTTGCAATGTCCATGGTCATGAGCTCTTCTTCAGGACCAATGAAATTGGAATTGCTCCTTCTTCCTTCCTTCTAAAAATAAGGAAGTATTGCACCAAGACTTCAAATGATCCCGAGTTTATAAAATTGATTGATCAAGAGCTGCTGAAGCCTGAAAGACAAAAGGATGAAGCATTCATCAAGGCCAAGCAAGAGTCTCAGTGGGATTAAGTAGTCTTGTAATTTTTGTAATGCTGTTTATTGTAAAGGTGTTTGTCATATATAAAATCAGCATTCCCTCATTCTACTTCTTATACTTATGAGTTCAAGCAACTTCTACTCAGCTAAGTCTCCTCAGCGAATAGGGGGAGATTGTTGAGTCATGGATTCGCTGAAAGACTCAGCGAGTGACTTCGTCAGCGAGCTGTCAGCGATCAACAATTATCTTCGAGTTAAAGGATAAGTTCAATGACTCACCGCCATGGTTTGTAAGTCAAATATGGGCGGGAAAATGAAGATAAGAATACTGGTCCCCAAGGACACGTGTTGATAGATCAGAATGAAGACATGTGACCTTGTACCAAAATGGTACTAAGGTGTTTCTCTTTCATACCCGTTTTGGAAAAGAAACAAGATGGAAAAAGAGATTCCTGCAGGCCAGTCTTACACACCAATAGATGGTTGACAACCTTCATGTGTCAACATCTATTGGGTTGTCATGTGATGTCTTTTCTCTCCTATATAAAGCATCACTTGACCTAGCCGCAAACTCAGTTGGTTTGTTCCACAATTACACTTAGTGTGTTTTTCTCTCTTTGTATAATTGTTAAGTTTTTAGTGTGTCGAAAAACTTAACAATATTTTCTCTTTTCTTTCTTTGTAAACCGACCATGTATTCATCGTTTAATCAATGTTACTTATGATTAAACTTATTTACTTTCTTGTCTTATGTTCTTAGAGTAATTTACATTAGTTGTTAATTATATAATCGTTGCAAACTTGGGACTTTCAAAAAGATTATAAGTTTGTTCTAACTTCACTTCTAAAGTTGATCTCAAACTTTAGAGGATCTCTAATTTCCTATCCTATCATTTGAAGTATACTTTTGTTTAGGAATTACTACTGTACTTAAATTGCCAATAGCATATAACTGGAGTAGGTAGCTCATTGGCAAATGGTTCAAGTGATATGGATTCAAATTTTGTTATCTACACTATTGGTTTTGCAATACCATGCTCGATGTAAGATGTGAGATAGGATTTTGGCCACCAGTTCGAGCCCAAAGGCGATAAGGATTTACCATCTGCAATATAAAGTTTATCTTCATCTATATTCCTTTATATCGCATTACCTCAAAATACCCTTATAATATGTTAATATGGGCATACGTGTTATCACTCCAGTTCTGTAGGAGTGCGTGAGTTCAACCTTTCAGCATACTGCCCTTGAATGTCATGCTAGGGTTCGAATCATTAACATATAACACTTGTAGACATCATCAAATTAAAATCCAATGCGAGTACATCTCTATACCAAATCCTATTCCCAAATTATACTCGTATTCTTATTATGACAAACTCACATTTCCTCCCATGCAAACACTCACACCGTCATGGAGACGGAGCGAGGAAACTTATCACGAGTTGACAAATTTAAACATTAATCTTACGATTTGTATTCACTAAATTTAAATTTAATATCTTCGATCTCTTTTGTAGAAAGCAAAATTAAAAACATACCTTTACTACAAAAATTACATTATACTAAATTGGAAAAGGGGCGGCTGCCTAGCTATACTGCCTCCAAGCTAATTCCATCGTCACCACCACCACTCACCGACATATATCATCCCAACATGCCATCTAGCGTGCTGTAAATTATCATCGTCATTAAATCTATACTTTTCTTCAAGTAACACTGTTCGTTAAATTCATTAAATACGATAAGCTAGCTACTGTATCATATAACAAACTCGTCGACTATGCATGGTAGATATATTAAGATATTATTCAACTGGTATGATTCATGCAGGCATGCTAGATCTTATATATACCCTAATTAACTTAGTGTTTAAAGATACACATTTCACATTTCTTATAATAAAATGAGATCTTCTATGGATCTTCTCTCAAATCCAATTGTCACATTATTAATTACTAGCATTCCTTTATTTATTCTTCTTATTTCCATCTATACATACAATCTGAAAAAACATGAGAAGAAAACGAAGAAATATCATCCACTTGGCGGTACAATATTTGATTTGCTTAAGAACTATAGCCAGTTACATCACTATATGTCTGATCTCGCAGCAAAATACAAAACGTACAGAATTTTTAGCCCTTTACATGGTGAGGTATATACAGCTGATCCTCTGAATGTTGAATATATGCTCAAGACCAATTTCCGAAACTATGGCAAGGTACACTATAGAATTCGTCGAATATATCTCAATGTTTTTAGGTTATTCTAGTTATTATGGTTATTTGTTATTATATATCTAGGTTTCAGGTAAAATAAAACAATATTGTTGGTTATCTTTTATACATTGCGGTTATCAACATGCTAAAACAGGATTGAAGAGTTACGCATGGAACATGTGTCATGTTTCTTGAGCGACACATGTTATGTATAAGTCTAACTTATTATTAAAAAAACCCTTATAAAATACTACAAATTTGGTATTAATAAAAGGGTGTATGTTGTGGGAATTGAATATTGAATATTTTATGAAATTTTCGTAATAGCACGTATAGCTATGGATGCTGCAAACAGGCTTTCTGCAATTGCTGCCGAAATGGGGCAACTCCAAAATGAAATTCAACAGCACCATAGAGTGCTAAACTCTTTTTTGAGAAGTGTTAGAACAATGGATCCAAGTGAGCGGTTTTCAATTAAATTTCTTTTCGAGTTTTTTTGTTTGGAGCTTGCTGAAACTCCATTAAGTATATCCTAATTAGATAATCTATCATCATACATCCATTGGAGATGATGCAAGCTTATATTTGATTTCTACATATACGTATAATGATTTTTTCATGGATCATATTGTGCAGTAAAAATGACTACTTGATGATACGTGATACGTCAATTAATTTGATAAGAAAAATGGCAAATTTTGGAAGTTATTACATATTACAACAATTTGAATATAGTTCATAATAATGCATTAAGCCTTCAAATATATTCTAAACTATTTAATATGAGAAATAATATATCCTTTTAAATTGTTTTACTCAATATAATAAGTAACCATCAATTAAACAATATGTATAATAACCAATTCGTACATCATACATGTATTAAGACTCGGTATTTACAAATTACAACTGTACAAAAAATATGACAGGGAACGTATAGTCGCGACATCATAAAAGAGCTACTCGGTGACGGAATATTCGCAGTAGATGGGACTAGTTGGCAGCAACAAAGGAGGGTATCAAGCCAAGAATTTTCTACAAAAATTTTGAGAGATTTTAGTAGTGCCACATTCAAAGAGAGTGCAATAAAACTTGGGAACATACTTGCTGAGGCAGGAAAGAGCAACCAAATAATCGATATAAATGTAAGAATTTTCATTTAATTTCATACTAAATTAAATAAGGTGTGTATATATAGCTAAACACATCACGTACGATATTCATAATATGTATATATATAGGACTGGTTCATGAGAGCAACGACAGATTCAATTTTTAAAGTTGGCTTTGGAGTGGATCTTAATAACTTAAGTGGTGCAAGTGAGGAAAACCTCAAATTCATGCGGGCATTTGATGATGCAAATAGTTTGACATACGAAAGGTTTGTTGACATAACATGGAAGATCAAGAGGTTTCTTAATATTGGATTCGAAGCGGAGTTGAAGAAATGTATTAAGGTGATTGATGAGTTTGTTTATAAGGTGATCCAGGCTAAGATTGAACAAATGCATACGCACTCAAAGGTAAACTTATATATATTTATACTCCTGTATTCAAAGTAATAAGATAAAATAAATTAAGGAGGGGCATCATGGCCCCGAAATCATATTAGATTTTCATCATGAGCTCCCCGTAAAATAAAGGGTACACCTTGAAAGTCACTGCCGAGGATCGAATCATTAATATCTAACACTTGTCGTTAAAAAAATAATATTTTGTTTAAGTCAATAATTTGATTAATGCAATTAGCCCTAATATAATATATCTAGCTACCCGACATTTTAAGTTTCACATTCATCATTAACTAATTAACGAACCACTGATTTATGAAATTAACTTGTGTAGTCGAAGAAAGAAGACATCCTATCAAGGTTTATAGAGATCAATAATGATAAAGATCAAAAGTACTTACGAGATATAATACTTAACTTTGTACTTGCTGGTAAAGATCCTATCGCGATTACTATGTCTTGGTTCATATACATGCTTTGCAAACATCCTGAAATTCAAGAAAATGTTGCAAAAGAAATCAAAGAAGCTATTGACATCAAAGAAAAGATTACTAGTGTTGCCGATTTTGCGGCTAATGTGAACGATGATAAACTCGATAAGATGCAATACCTTCAAGCATGTTTGTCAGAAACTATTAGACTCTATCCGGCATTACCAGTGGTACTATTCCTTTTAAGGTGGAGATCCCCTCAAGTTCTTTAACTTGAGGGGTCAAGTTAGAAGCATCTTGCTTGGATTAAAATCAAAGATGAAGATTTAAAGACAATCTTTCAATCTTGATCATTAATTCTAATCCAATGGTCTAGATTTCCCTAACATGACTAGTCATGTTGGGAAACTTGAGCGAATCCCCATCTTCCTTTTTAACACTTACTATACATACGGTTAAATATTGTATCTAGAATTGAGCAACAATGTTAATAAGATCTAGTGAAGGGATCAAGTGAGAACCAACATATATGGTGAGAACCGTGAGAACCACTAAAAAACCATCTCTAAGGGATTTGCCCTTAGAGTTAAGGGCTACGCCCGTACCGTATCAAACCGTCATCATCTCTTGGATCGCCGCCCATCAAATCCATACATTCCCATATGCGTCCGGTGACAACCCCTTTAGAACGGATGAGGGCAACGCCGTACCGTATCCATACGTTTTCTTAACACGTAACCATATGATTTTTTACAAAAAAAAAAAAAATTTAATTTTTTTTTTGGAATGGGTTTTTGTTAAAAGAAAATAAAAAACAAAAAAAAAGTTCAAAAATTAAAAATTAAAAAACCACACAAAAAGAAGAAAGAGGGAGAGAAACTAGTGGTTCTCACGGTTCTCTCCATATTTGTTGTTCTCACGTTAACCCTACCCTAAATTATATATATATGTACAAAAAATACATGTAGGATCCAAAAATATGTTTTGCGGATGATGTTCTACCAGATGGTTGTAACGTGAAGAAAGGAGATTTGGTAGCTTATCTTCCATATGCAATGGGAAGAATGAAGTTCATTTGGGGTGATGATGCACTTGAGTTTAAACCAACAAGATGGCTAGATGACAATGGTCGCTTTCATTCCGAAAGTCCTTTTAAATTTACAGCTTTTCAGGTTAGTATATAATTACCATTAACTGTTTATTTAGCTATATATATAAAAGTTTTGATTCACGTGTATGCAAGTCTTAGAATTTTGAAATTAATGTTGTACAAACACCTTATGATAAAATCACTACAACAAAAATGTCATTTATTCACACTACTTTTAAGAAATGTGAAAAAATTTCTTAATTTGTACACAATTAAAAATGTGAACAATTTTGAAGAATTATAATTTTTTCACACTTATACATATGGAAAGAAAAAATTCACACCTAAAAGTGTGAATAAATGTCAAATATATTCACACTTAAAAGTGTGAAAGTCAAATTGTAACACCTAATTTCTTCACACTTCTCTTGTGTGAAGAAATTTGGTGTTACAAATTAATCCTCACACTTCTAAGTGTGAACAATTGATATACTTTTACACACTTGAAAGTGTGAACTTTTTTCTTCCACATATATAAGTGTGAAAAAGTTATGGTTTTTCAAATTTCTTCACACTTTTAAATGTGAATACATTTTAAACATTTTTAAGTGTGAACAAATTAAGAATTTTTTCACAATTCTTAAAAGTAAGTGTGAATAAATGACATTTTTGTTGTAGTGATATACTTATAAATATACTACAAGAGGGGAACTTCAAATCCTCTTGCCTAGCCAAACACTTTTGTTTGATTATGATTCATGTGTTTTTTGGTTGTTTTTCAAAGACAGAAAATTTAAGGATAAAAATGGGTGGTTTGTTTTATTAGATAGTATAGATAAATATCCTTTTTAGTTAATCAACAAAATGCATCACCGAAAATTAAATAATTCAATTCACCAACCTCGTCGTTGATATTTCGGTCATTACTTGCAACTTACAATAGGTGAGGTAAATACATTTCATCTCATTCTTAGTATTTAGTTTAGATTTGCATTGCATTTCATCTTCTACATTCAAATCCCTTCATTATTGCGGACTATAAGTGTTTCACGAAACGCTTTTGGTCACTCGTCAATTAATGAAAATGCCAGTGATTGAACCCTGGAAATCACCCAAAGAGATAATGGTTTTTATTAAATGAGCTAATTAACCTCATGTATTTAGATATTTAGATGTATACTATGAGCAATAGTAATGTAATTTGTAACTAAAGCGTTGAATTTTTTTTATTATCGTAATTGTCCTTTATGATTTATTTTTTTACTTCTGCATAGGCTGGACCACGAACCTGTTTGGGTCGAGATTTTGCCTATAGGCAACTGAGGATCTTCTCGTCTATCTTGTTGGGTTTCTTTGAGTTTAGCTTGAGTGATGAAAAATATGTGTACACATACAGAATGTCCATTAATATCCACGTCGATCGTCCGTTACAAGTGCGTGTTTTCAGTAAGTATGGGTTTACCAATCCAAAAAATTAAGTATCATTTGTTCTGATGTTCAGCTTGCAAAGTAATGTAGCATATGGTTATATCAAACTTATTGGTACCAAAATATATGTAACTGTGTTGCGCTGTATGATTTTATTACTTTATTAATAATGATGATTTTTTTTAATATACTGGATCCATATATAAAAGCATTTTTGCATAAATTTTCTTAATTGGGCTTTTAATTCGACTAGTGGTGATTGAGTTTTTCAAGCTTATGTATATTATCTACTACTTTGCTCTATGACTTATGTTAATATTTGACTTGGGTTTAAGAAGTTAAATTGAATTTTTGAAATGATGTTACAGAGTTATAACATTGGTTTTTAACTTAAGGTATGATTTTTTTCCTTTACTTTAGGTATTGATCGAGTTTTTGAGCTGAGTTTGAGTCTATATCAAAACTCGCCGGGCAATCAAGCTAAACTCAAGCCCACCTAATTTATTTTTTTTCAAATTGCATTTGAGCTCATCACGGTTGCAGTCTAACACCTTAAGTTAAGACAAAAACTTCTATTTATTATTTCTTTTGTAAAAATAAAAAATGAAAATCTCTTATGTTCTTATCAACTTACTTAATTAATATGTCTTATTTGCAATAAATTTTACAACGTCACAATTGGAATATATAACAAAGACATGCTACTAACCATCATTTTATATTGTATCCAACTAGCATTTTACCCGCACAATGCCATTATCTAGATAATAACATTATCATATTTTAACAAATCTTTTTATAATAAAGTTGGGTATAGAAAACCTAACGTACTTTTATTATAATGGAAAAAGGTATATGAGACAATTTTATTGTTATAAAAATTTCTTGGTGGAAGTCATGTTGGTTTATTACTAGAAAAGTACTTCATAAGAAAGAGATTGGTTTGGGTCAGTGAACTAACTAATGCAATGGACTGTCTTCGTGTCTCTTGCATAACACTATTGACAGTCCAGGATTTGCACACTTATAATATAATTAATCTAGACAAGAATGTAAGAACAAAAAGTAAAGAACATGAACAAGAATAAGTTCAAATGCAAATATCTAAGCAAGTCTAATCATATGTATCATTGATTAAACGATGAATACATGATCGATATTACAACTTGTCTTACAAGAATACAAATGAACTAAATAATTGCTAAGTCTAGACACACTATAAACTTAAGCAATTACAAGAGAGAAAATAAAGTGACACACACTTTGTGGTGACAAACACAAAGTATAATGTAACAACCCTCAATTTCCGACTAGGACAATTTACTTAGACTTATCTAGGTATCAATCCCTAGAGGTTTATTAAGAGAATTGACCTTCTAGACATTTAAGGCATAGTGATAATTGCCCTCTAGTTCAATGAAATACCGTAAATGACTAGCTATCTTAGAAATGCCATAAACAATAACAATAATCATTCAAGACAATCCCCAATCTATAAACTAGTTCTAATTGAACTTGATGAAATGTCAATAAACCAAAAACTTCATTTCAAGAACTCAAGTTATATAAATAATAATGTAAGACTCACAACTTGTGACAAAGTCAATAAATCTTACGAAATGTCCAACAATTTAATTAATCATGCCAATTAAAGTATATAAGGTCACGAAAATAAAATGACTATCTCAAAAATATATTGATAAACCAATATGTACATAAAAGTGCTTGAATAACAACAATGAGTATGTATATATATATATATATATATATATATATTATAATACAAACACAAAATGTACATAATGTAAGTATATAGTATATAAAAGATATATATATATATATATATATAATATATATATAATATATATATATATATATATATTAATATATATTTATATATATATATATATATATATATATATATATATATATATATATATATATATATATATATATATATATATATATATATATATATATATATATATATATATATATATATATATATATATATATATATATATATATATATATATATATATA
>CM067174.1:27714019-27754649 GCA_034093135.1 Erigeron breviscapus
GCCTTCCACGGGGACACCTTTAACAAAACATAATCACCCACTTTGAATTCGAGGGGTCGTCATCTCACGTTTGCATATTTTAATTCTCCCGGGCTACCCTCAACTTTTCTTTGATTTGGGAGATCACTTTGGTTGTTTCAATGACAATCTCGGGTCCAATGAGTTGGCTTTCACCAATCTCCGCCCAAGCTAACGGTGATCTACATACTCTCTCATATAAAGCTCTAAACAGCGCCATTTGAATGCTAGCATGGTAGCTATTATTATAGGAGAATTCAACTAATAGTAGATGCACATCCCAATTGCCACCAAACTCGATGGCATACACTCTTAACATATCTTCTAGCGTTTGAATCGTCCTTTCACTTTGACCGTCGGTTTGAGGATGGAACGCCGTACTCATGTTGTGTTGAGTACCCATTGCTTTTTGGAACGCCTTCCAAAACTTTGAAGTGAATCGGGTATCCCGATCGGTTATTATGGAAATCGGCACTCCATGCTTGAATACTACTCCTTTGATGTACAAACGTGCCATGGTGTCAAATTTATCATCTTCCCGGATGGCTAAGAAGTGAGCCGACTTAGTCAACCGGCCAACTATCACCCAAATGGTGTCCCGACCACTACTCGTTCTTGGTAACTTCGTGATGAAGTCCATAGCAATTCGTTCCTATTTCCACTCCGGTGTTACCGGTTGGACTAGTAAACCGGGTGGTTTCTTGTGGTCGGCTTTTACTTGTAAACAAGTGATGCATTCACTAACGTATCTAGCAATGTCTTTCTTCCTTCCCGACCACCAATACAAGTCTCTCAAGTCAAAATACATCTTGTCGGACCCCGGGTGAACCGAGTATGCCGACTTGTGAGCTTCGTTCATCAATTTCAACCGCCATCCACCAAGAACGGGAATCCACATTCTTTCAACAAAGTATAAACCGTCATCATTCTTTCTATCAAATTGTTCTTCTAAGCCATGTAAAGCCTCATTGATGAAGTTTTCCGGCCTAGTTGCCAACCTTTGTGCTTCAATGATGGAGTCACGAAAACTCCTTTGCACGGTAAGGCTCATGGCCCTAATTCGTCTTGGCTTTATATGCTCCTTTCGGCTCAAGGCATCGGCTACAACATTTGCTTTACCCGGGTGATACCGGATAACGCAATCATAATCACTAAAGAGTTCAAGCCATCTTCATTGCCTCATATTTAGCTCACTTTGGTCAAAAATGTGTTGAAGGCTTTTGTGATCGGTATAGATCACACTCTTGGTGCCATACAAGTAATGCCTCCAACATTTCAAAGAAAATATGACCGCTCCCAACTCCAAGTCATGAGTCGGATAATTCTTCTCATGCACCTTCAAATGCCTAGATGCATAAGCAAACTGTTGAGCAGAGAATGTTAATTTAATTTTCCTAACAAGTTTTAAATTTATAATTTCAAGGTTAACTTCTCTACTACACTCACTCACGGGCAGTGGACCCGTTCGTTCATTGTATAGTAAATAGGTAAGACCAGGATCGTTCGCAGGGACTATGTCTAAGAAAGTAGCTAGGTGTAATTCTAGGATTTGGGGGTTTGTCACGATTTAACTAAAACTAAAATAATAAAAACATTAATTGATTAATCTAGCAAAATGATAATAATTAAAACATTGCATCTACTTGGAACAGTTCACATGCCATGATCATTTAGAAAACAGTTTAGATATGTTGAACAACTCTTCTCACGTTCGGATTCTCGTTAGATTCACCAAACTATTTAGTAGTGTTGTCCCTAGACTCACACTACCCTATAAACAGATTCTCGTTAGATTCACTGTTATGCATTAAGACCTGAGTTTTGTAACTATGACTTTATCTTTTATGTAAGTCAAGATTCTTCTAGGTTTCTAAAAGTCACTTGACACTAACTATTCTAGTCACCCGGATCCGGTTTCCGTTCGCCGGATCAACTAAAACAATTTAATAAAACACATGTTCAGTTGAGCCAAATTATTAATTAACTATCCCCCGCTCAGTTATAAGTCAAGAGACCACATTAATTATAGACCGATTAATGTTTCACAAAACGAATTAAATGACTCTAAGGCCTTAGCGCAAACTCGACCCAAACAAATCAGTAAAATAAGTTTGTATATGAAAATTAATAACGTTTGCCTGACTCAATAAACATGGATCTGCGACAAGCATAGAAACGGTTCAACAATCTAATATAGAAAACTATCACGGCATGATCACATTATCCAAATAGATGCAAAACTACTTAGCTACTCATAGCAAAATAATTAAACCTAACAATTATTAAAATAAATAAATCCATCATAACAATTGTCAAATAAAATAAGTCTTGCAATAAAGTATGCTAATAACAATAAAAGTAAAGAGAGATCAAATTAATAGGGATATCGAAGTTACGCAGTCCCTAATGTCGCTCCTTCGAATCAACACCACGAACCCTTTTATTATTTGACCGAATGTTGGCTGCTCTCGAAATTGTATCTCGGCTGCCCTTGAATTAATTGTTGTTGAATTGTATTTTGCGGCTGCTTCGAATTATAATGCAAGCTGCTCATTAATTGTGCTACCTCCAAGTATTTATATATGTTGATGTCGGTTGTGAGGTGCGTACAAAACAAAGGGCCGATGCCCTATTTCTTTTACTTCGGGCTGGACAAACAGAAGACCACAAGTAGGCCGCCCCACTTGATTCTTTTCTTTCTTGGGCTGCTGCTGCCTACGGACCAAACAAAAGGGGCATAAGCCCACTTCCTTTTCTTCTTTGCTGGGCTACGAACAACCAGGCCCAAGGACACTTCTTCTCTCTTTTGGGCTGGGCTCACGCAAGATCTGGCCCAATGGCCACTTGACTTGTTCTATACGGTTGGGCACACCAACGAGACCACCACTTTAATTAGTAGTCCACTTTTAATCTCTGACTTTGTTGACCGCATGCCACGTCTCGCCGTATTGTGTCTTGTAAACTCCATTTAACCGAGTCATTTTATGTGAACCTGTAATAATAGTAAATCTCATTAAGTACCATAAGTTCACATTTATAAACTCAATTAAGCATTAAAATGCGGCCTTATGATGGGGAAAATAATCACAAAATGAACGTTCATCATATACCCCCACACTTAAGTCTTTGCTTGTCCTCAAGCAAATAGTCCAAGAGAAATAAAACATTTAAAGATGAACGGACAACTTAAGTGTACAAGTTATTCTACTTTATTAAACATTTGAAAGATTAGTCATGCAAAATGATTTGAGAAAGCTTTAGACAAAATCAGTAAGCTATAGCTAGAGGTAAGATAATCAGTCAATCAAAACTAAAAGTTAACCTTATATTCGTGTTAATACCTCTAAAACCGTTCTATAATTTCACATGTCCTACAGCTCAATCTTACTTCCTTCTGCTGACTAGTTAAGCACTTAATTAAAGTTTGTATAGCAATTAGATCTACTAGCTACTAGCAAGGCATTTATATTTCATCGTTTGTGTACTTGTGAGTCACTACTTAGACATACTCTCACACTACAGTCATGCTCACTAGCTAAACACTAAAGCAGTTATACGATATTATCATCTTTAACAGTTGAGACAGCGGTGACAGGTCGGTGGTTCCCCACTCGCAGAGCGACATAACTCAACTAATGGTTAGAGTTTATACCTTACATCAAGACAGCGGTGACAGGTCGGTGGTTCCCCACGCGCAAAGCGACATAACTTGATGCGTATAAATTTTACTCGTTAATAGTTCTTTAAACTCTTTTAATTAATCTACTGATTGCCTTTCTTTAAGATACTACATTATTCATGCAATAGACATTATCAGAGATCCCAGATGACTCATACACTTACTCCGCATGCAACTAGTTCACAATCAATAGTGTAAGAATTAAGGCGAACCATACGTCTAAACTAGTTCCTACACAAGCACGTATATCATTAAGTCCAATTAATACACCTATACTAATGACTAGATAGCTCTAATTGCTAGGCATATTAAAGTCCGGTTAAATGTGCTATGGCAAACATAATCGCATTCAGTTTCAGTCTAAGCTCTAATCCAGTTGGAAGAATGAACAGCCATAAATCTATAGTCAAACTAAAAGTCCTAACTAACCGTTCATCCTACCAAAGCTAATATTGCTTAGTTATCGTCATCTTTTGTCTACTTGCAAAGCTTATATTCTCAAAATAATTTTCAGACACAACAAAAATTTTAATTTTGCATGAATTAAGTAGTAGAAAACTTATGATTTATCAAGCAATTAAACCACGGGTTTTTCCTATTCCATCCCCCCACACTTAAATTGTACAACGTCCTCGTTGTACTAGACCTAACATAACAGGGCAATAGGAAAAACACAAAAAGTAAAACGATTAACGAAACTTCCCGGGCTTATGTTGCATGATTGTTGTTGAAGATGGCATGTGCGGAGCGACTTTGAATGATGTTTAATCTTCAAAAGCTTGCGTCGTCTCCATTTGATGGCGATCCATTGATGCTTCTCCATCTCCTTTTCTTTTTGGTATTTTCTTGTAACACCCCAACAAGACGGAAACATGGGGCATTAAAAGAAAGCTCAGCGTGACATGGAAATTAAGTAGAGATACCAAATGCATTCAAGGATTTGAGCAATCCATACATAATTCAAGTTCAAATACAAATAACGGATCAAATAATGCACAAGGAGCACAACACCATCAATAGTTTACAAAAGATATAGTTCAAATGATGGCTAACGATCCTAGACATAACCCATAAACGGGAGCAATGAATCACGGATCCACAAAAGTCCAAGCTCAATCCTATCACATGCAATGCAATCATCCATCACGTCCTTGGTTCACTTGATTACTTGAAAAGTGTACTAAAATGCGTCAACATAAAGTTGGTGAGTTCGTAGGTTTTGACTATAAGAAACAAGTGTCGGGATAACAACCGTGTAACCTTGATACAAACATAATTAGATCATTAAATGATCATATAACCTTGAAATCTTGATTTGGATCGATAAACGATCACATAACCTTGAAACCTTGATTTGGATCGATAAACGATCACATAACCTTGAAACCTTGATTTGGATCGATAAACGATCACAAAACCTTGAAACCTTGATCGGATCATTTAATGAACCTCATAGCCTTGATGCGAACATATCACCGTCACACAACCTTGATTCACAATTCATACGAACATATAACCTCGATAAAATAGTCAAACAATCATACAACTTTGATTCACAAACTAAACGAACACGTAACCTTGATAAAATAGCCAAAGAATCATAAAACCTTGATTTACGCATCAAACGAACACATAACCTTGATTACTCGAATAGACAACACATAACAATCAAACAACCCAAGAAACATGTTGTACACTTTTCACCCCAAAATCATACAAAGAAAAGGGGCTACGAACTCACCTTTGCCAAGTGAATGAAGTTAAGTACGAGTTATAAGTGTTCAATGACCGCCACGTGCCCTCGACCTATCAATATATATATACATACATATCAATATACATTATTATATTATGCCCTACCTATATATATATATACATACATATCAATATACATTTCAAATGCTCCCTTATAATTATGACAAACCCTAGATTGAACTCTCGACTTTAAGTGATTCCCTAGACTCACATGTGACAAAGGAGGGATTGATAAGTGGTCAGGGAAAGCTTGAATCGATCCTAGAAGCGTGGATATAAAGTTAAAGAAAAATCTGAAAATTTAAGAGTTAGGGAGGACCGTAAATTACGGTGCCCTCCACCGTAAAATACGGTGACACAAAAGTAAGGGGCGTAAATTACGGTAAACTTGGCGTAAAGTTCCGGTAGGCTAGAAACACCGAGCGTAAGGTACACCATTCTCAGCGTAAGGTACGCTGGCCTGAATTTGGCGTCTCGTGCATGCATTTTTAGCGTAGACAGAGGATTTTTGGCGTAAGGTCAAATTTTAATTTGTGGAGCACCGTAACCTACGGTGAACCCAGCGTATCATACGCCCAAGAACACTAAACATCGTACCCTACGCCACACAGGGGCGCAAGGTACGCTCAGCCAAGGATTTACCCAGCGTAAGATACGCCAAAGGTGAGCTTAGCCTACGCCGGGACCTGAACATTTCGAGCAGCAGCAGTTAAGAGTGAAGAACACGACCCACTTCACTTTAAATCATCATTTTGAACCCCAAATCGATATTTTCAGGTGTAGGGCTTATTTCGAGACTTGTTTGAGCGAGAATGGACATTGATTAACATAACCCATTACTTAGATTTCGACCTATAACATTAAAATCTTACCCAAGGGTTCACTTGTCCCATTTCATCCCCAAGAAACCCTAACGTTGACCTAGAACACGACATGAAGGAATTTGCGGTCCATTTGAAGTCCCATTAACATGTTTTGACACGAGAGAGTATAACCCATTCCATAATCTCATTTAAAAACGTAAATTTGAGCTTGAAATCACCTTGTCCCGTTTGAAACCCTAATGAAACCCTAAAATTGGCAAAAATCCGATTTTTACTCCATTTTGACCAACACCCTTATGAGATGGACTAGAAACATGAATGTAAACATAATTTGGTGAATTTGAGATGAGTTTACCTTACAAAATCCTCCACAAAGATGCTAAACCCGAAATTGACCCAATTTGAGCTAATACTTGCACTTTGAAGATCCAACTTTTGATATGTTGATAATATGATGATGATGGTGCAAAACCCTAACCAAATCTAGCTTGGAGCATTAAATTTTGTGTAATAAATTTAGAGAGAGAGAGAGAGTTGTAAAAATTCTTGCAATAAGTGTAGTGAGAGAGAGGATAAGAGTAAATGATGAATGAGTGGAAGGAGAGTGTAAGAATGTGGGTGGAGGATAGGGTTGGGTTGATGGGCATGGGTCATGGGTAAAAGTTGACCCATGGATGGTCCACATTCACAATTCTAGTTAACTTAATTATCAATATATATCGAACATTCAAGCTAATCGATTAATTAAATCCCGAACATCATACGAACACAACTTAAATTAAAAACGATCACCAAATATATATATATATATATATATATATATAATATATTCATTATAATTTATATTATAAATGTTTTGACACGAGAGAGTATAACCCATTCCATCATCTCATTTAAAAACGTAAATTTGAGCTTGAAATCACCTTGTCCCGTTTGAAACCCTAATGAAACCCTAAAATTGGCAAAAATCCGATTTTTACTCCATTTTGACCAACACCCTTATGAGATGGACTAGAAACATGAATGTAAACATAATTTGGTGAATTTGAGATGAGTTTACCTTACAAAATCCTCCACAAAGATGCTAAACCCGAAATTGACCCAATTTGAGCTAATACTTGCACTTTGAAGATCCAACTTTTGATATGTTGATAATATGATGATGATGGTGCAAAACCCTAACCAAATCTAGCTTGGAGCATTAAATTTTGTGTAATAAATTTAGAGAGAGAGAGAGAGTGAGAGAGAGAGAGAGAGAGGAGAGAAGAGAGAGAGAGAGAGAGAGAGAGAGATATAGAGAGAGAGAGAGAGAGAGAAGAGAGAGAGAGAGAGAGAGAGAGAGAGAGAGAGTTGTAAAAATTCTTGCAATAAGTGTAGTGAGAGAGAGGATAAGAGTAAATGATGAATGAGTGGAAGGAGAGTGTAAGAATGTGGGTGGAGGATAGGGTTGGGTTGATGGGCATGGGTCATGGGTAAAAGTTGACCCATGGATGGTCCACATTCACAATTCTAGTTAACTTAATTATCAATATATATCGAACATTCAAGCTAATCGATTAATTAAATCCCGAACATCATACGAACACAACTTAAATTAAAAACGATCACCAAATATATATATATATATATATATATATTATATATATTATATAATATATATATATATATATATAGGGGTGGGTTATTTATAGTACAAGCATTTTAAAAAGTACATGTGTAAGTTAACTTACATTCTTCTTCTTCCTTCTTCTCCGACGAGACTGCCGCCGCCAACCACCACCATGATCATCTTCGACCACCACCATGATCCTCCGGCGAGACTTACACATGTGTAAGTTAACTTTCCAGCGAGAATCAGGTTCGTTTTCGGGTGGATACGGTACTAGCCAGAGGCCCTTATCCGTTCTAAACTGACCATCAAGGGACGCATATGGGAATCGTATGGATTTGATGGGCGGCGATCCAAGAGATGGTGACGGTTTGCTACGGTACGGGCGAAGCCCTTGCTGCCGGCGCTGGCGCCGTGGTTGGGGTGGTCGGAGATGATGGTGGCTGGTGGTGGTTGTCTCACGAAGGAAAAAACCTAGAAATTTTAAACCCTAAAATGCTAAAAAAGTTGTACTTACACATGTGTAAGTCTCGCCGGAGATGGTCGCCGTCGCCGGAGGATCATGGTGGTGGTCTGAGATGATCATGGTGGTGGTGGTGGTGGTCGGAGATGGAAGGAAGAAGGAAGAAGAAGAAGTAAGTTAACTTACACATGTACTATAAAAAGTACATGTACTATAATTAACTTTCCTCTCTCTCTCTCTCTTTCTATATATATATATATATATATATTCCTTGAACTCAATTATATCACAAGTAACTCGATCATATAACATTCGATTAATATTAGTCAATCACAAGTACACACAATTAACGGGTCAACAAAAGTCAAATTTCACAAATGTTACATTTCTGATTATTTGATTTTTTTAGATTTTTAGGTTTTTATCATTTTTTTTGGTTTTATCGGTGATCTCGATGTGTTAACGGAGGTTCGAGCGGCTCTTGATAAGTGTTGGGTGATTGATAGGGGTTAGGAATGTGTTTACAAGGTTTAAAATGAAGTTCGAACTGCCACTGGAACTCTGAGCGGCGCTGGGAATGAACCTGCTGCTTCCAGCGGCGCTTAAGTGGTCCCAGCGGCGCTGGTGGGTCCTGGAGCTCAAAATCAAAGTTCTAGCTCTCTCTCTCCCTGTTCCGTGGCCTGGTCACTTGTCGAAAACGGACATCGGATGAAAACGTTATGGCCAAACTACCAAGATAGCGCCAAACTCTTCGTGTGAACCATATTTCCTACGTCTTGAGTGTTGAATCACGAACCGATTCTTCTCCAAACCGTCACTACGCCTTTTTGAGCTTGTGTAACCTTGTTCCTTGATGTTCTCCTCCTCACCACTTACAATGATCTACAAAGCTCATGATCAACCTGTCGTCTGCACATCTAAATCAAAATATCAAAATTGAAAAGACAAAACAAAAATGAAAAACACGATTACTTGCTTCTTTAACCACTCGACTCATAAAAAGACAAGTAGACTTCGTCGATTATAGACCGATTTACTTTTTCATAAACTAATTAGTGAACCTAAAGAATCTTGGTACAGGGATACTTGAATAATTCACTACTTACATTTATATAAAACAAGAAGCAATTTTTACTATAACACGAAATGACAAATATATAAACTAAACAAATATCCTAATGCATGAAAAATAAAACAAAGACATGGGTTGCCTCCCAAGAAGCGCTAAATTTACCGAGTCTTCAGCCGGACTCATTTCCCAAATTTACCATGGCGGGGTCTTAAACGCCCCCACACTTAAAGTGTCGGGCGGTTTACGCGAATAAGGTGGGTAAAATGTGAATCTAATCTTAGTCATTACCCAAACCATTTCATTCACCTTCTCAAAACTCACTTTTAAGACGTTCAAATCATTATTTTTCTTTACAAAACTCATCTTAAAAATGTATCCTTTCATCCTAACGTATACCATTTCAAGAATACCCTTATGACACGGAACCTTCAAGTATTTCATGCTAAGGCTTATGTCCGTCCATTTCAAAGAGTCGGGAGCTAAGGGGTCCGGGGCTAGTTTCAAGAATAACCAGTAGTGGATGAAATTACTACTAGCCCTAAGATTACTTAACTTAATGCAACTAAAATTATAATTAAAATTGCAATAAGTAAGGGTGAGAAGGCTCCCTGAATAACCCGGCTCGGGTTGCACATGATGTTGTCCCGTGTCCTCAACTTCAGCTATCATAAGAGCCGTATGCCTTTTATCCGGAACCTTCTTCCGTGCCATGATCTTCTTGAAAGATATCAGCGACATTGGCACTCCTGCATATAAATCAAAGGAAAGCATTTCAATAAATAATAAATCAATTAGGTTCGAATGCTTACCTGTTTCACGCTCCGTTTGTTGTAGAAAAGTGATCCGGATCTGAATGGAAGTCCATTCCGGAGCCAAAGCAAACTTAGAACGCGAATTTGTCTGAAACGGGGCTGCCAGCGGCGCTGGTGGTCTCCCCAGCGGCGCTGGTTGCTGTCTGGGCCAGGTTCCTGTTCTTCGATCTTCTTCTTGATTTTTAATCCTTCAATCTTCGGGACCTGCCAATTATTCTCAGGTAAAAATGTAAAATCAAGATAGGGTTCAGAAAACTTACCTGAATAAGTGAATATAGGATTCACTTTGGTACGAGTCGGCGACCTTATAGACTCCCCCACACTTAAAGTGTTGGGTGGTCTACGTTTGAAAGGTTACAAATCCTCGCATTTGACATGACATGTGACCCGATCTGCAACTTTTGTATCTCCTACGGGTGATTAGGTAGCACGCGTCATTGTCGTCCCATGATGAGGTGAATGGTTGAGGAAATGTTCTTGCTTGGTTCCGGATGTGGTGCTTCAGCTTGATCTATGCGACACCTTTTGCTTGGATCATCTCGACTCAGGATTACACACTCTCGTTCAACCACCACTTCTTGATAGATCGTCTTCTCCTCCTCACGCGATTCACCCTCAAGTAGATTAAATTTGCGTTTAGAAGCATTTTGGCCTTCTTCGATATTCATCGGATGAGAAACGAACATGTTTTCGCACAAATCTGGACTCCAGTCGATCTGAGCGGTGCTCCAAGCTCCGAATCAGTTTCTGATTTTTTGAATTGCGTCGCGGGCATCTTCTCCAAGAAAGCGTAAGACTCCTCTACTGTCCTACTAAGAAAATGGCAGCCACAAGCGATATCCAAAGCTTTTTGATTCGAGTCACTTAGTCCTTTGTAATACAAAGGAATATATTCGTCGATCTCCATCTTGTGTTCACCCAATTCTTCAATCAACTCCTTCATATATATCCAAGCATCTTCCCAAGTGTCATCCTCGTCCCACTGCTCAAAATGGCGAATGTTGTAATATATTTCTGATAAATTCCGCGCCTCCGATGCAGCTTCATAAGGGCAATAATCCTCATCTGACTCATAGTCTTTGAACACCATGATTTATGCCAAACCTACAAAACAGACACTAACTATACCCGTGAAAAGCACTAATTACTGATAAAAATAAAAAGACGAAAATGAAAAGACAAAAACTAAAACTAACCTAAACTAATAAAAGAAAAATATTTTTGGATTTTTTCAAATTTTTATGGTTTTTTATAATAATGAAAATGAAATGAGCACCTAAACTAGACTAACTAAAGAAAAATTAAACTAATCCTAAAAAGACTAAAACTAACTCTTCCGTGTAGACACGAAAAAGCTCGAATTACCCTAACCTAACTAAATTCCTAAGCTAATAGTCCCCGGAAACGGCGCCAAAAACTTGATGAGCAGAGAATGTTAATTTAATTTTCCTAACAAGTTTTAAATTTATAATTTCAAGGTTAACTTCTCTACTACACTCACTCACGGGCAGTGGACCCGTTCGTTCATTAGTATAGTAAATAGGTAAGACCAGGATCGTTCGCAGGGACTATGTCTAAGAAAGTAGCTAGGTGTAATTCTAGGATTTGGGGGTTTGTCACGATTTAACTAAAACTAAAATAATAAAAACATTAATTGATTAATCTAGCAAAATGATAATAATTAAAACATTGCATCTACTTGGAACAGTTCACATGCCATGATCATTTAGAAAACAGTTTAGATATGTTGAACAACTCTTCTCACGTTCGGATTCTCGTTAGATTCAACAAACTATTTAGTAGTGTTGTCCCTAGACTCACACTACCCTATAAACAGATTCTCGTTAGATTCACTGTTATGCATTAAGACCTGAGTTTTGTAACTATGACTTTATCTTTTATGTAAGTCAAGATTCTTCTAGGTTTCTAAAAGTCACTTGACACTAACTATTCTAGTCACCCGGATCCGGTTTCCGTTCGCCGGATCAACTAAAACAATTTAATAAAACACATGTTCAGTTGAGCCAAATTATTAATTAACTATCCCCCGCTCAGTTATAAGTCAAGAGACCACATTAATTATAGACCGATTAATGTTTCACAATACGAATTAAATGACTCTAAGGCCTTAGTGCAAACTCGACCCAAACAAATCACTAAAATAAGTTTGTATATGAAAATTAATAACGTTAGCCTGACTCAATAAACATGGATCTGCGAAAAGCATAGAAACAGTTCAACAATCTAATATAGAAAACTATCACGGCATGATCACATTATCCAAATAGATGCAAAACTACTTAGCTACTCATAGCAAAATAATTAAACCTAACACTTATTAAAATAAATAAATCCATCATAACAATTATCAAATAAAATAAGTCTTGCAATAAAGTATGCTAATAACAATAAAAGTAAAGAGAGATCAAACTAATAGGGATATCGAAGTTACGCAGTCCCTAATGCCGCTCCTTCGAATCAACACCACGAACCCTTTTATTATTTGACCGAATGTTGGCTGCTCTCGAAATTGTATCTCGGCTTCCCTTGAATTAATTGTTGTTGAATTGTATTTTGCGGCTGCTTCGAATTATAATGCAAGCTGCTCATTAATTGTGCTACCTCCAAGTATTTATATATGTTGATGTCGGTTGTGAGGTGCGTACAAAACAAAGGGCCAATGCCCTATTTCTTTTGCTTCGGGCTGGACAAACAGAAGACCACAAGTGGGCCGCCCCACTTGATTCTTTTCTTTCTTGGGCTGCTGCTGCCTACGGACCAAACAAAAGGGGCATAAGCCCACTTCCTTTTCTTCTTTGCTGGGCTACGAACAACCAGGCCCAAGGACACTTCTTCTCTCTTTTGGGCTGGGCTCACGCAAGATCTGGCCCAATGGCCACTTGACTTGTTCTATACGGCTGGGCACACCAACGAGACCACCACTTTAATTAGTAGTCCACTTTTAATCTTTGACTTTGTTGACCGCATGCCACGTCTCGCCGTATTGTGTCTTGTAAACTCCATTTAACCGAGTCATTTTATGTGAACCTGTAATAATAGTAAATCTCATTAAGTACCATAAGTTCACATTTATAAACTCAATTAAGCAATTAAATGCGGCCTTATGATGGGGGAAATAATCACAAAATGAACGTTCATCACAAACACGAAGTTGGTGGTAACTCGACCGCAAATCAATCTTAGAAAAGAAACGAGCACCTTGGAGATGATCAAATAAGTCGTCAATTCTTGGAAGGGGATAACGGTTTTTCACCGTGAGTTTGTTTAGTTCTCGATAATCAATACACATACGGAAAGAGCCGTCTTTCTTTTTGACAAATAAAACCGGTGCGCCCCACGGTGATTGACTAGGGCGGATAAAACCCTTTTCTTGAAGTTCCTTGAGTTGGGCGGCCAACTCTTGCATTTCGGTGATGGCTAGGCGATAGGGTGCCTTGGCTACGGGATAAGCATTTGGGACAAGATCAATACGGAAATCAAGTTTACGAGATTGAGGCAAACCTGGTAGGTCATCTGGGAATACATTCATAAACCTATTAACCACGGGCACGACTTTTATTTCAACTTTTGTGACATTGACATTATACACCTTTCCTTCCCCGGTTACGGTAGTGATCTTGGCTACCGTATTCATAGCAAGTACCTAGAGCCATAGGGCAAACCGACAACATATTTCTCCACCTTCTTATCTTCGGCTCTTACAAGATGAGGGATGAGTCTAGAAAGTTGATTGAACCGACGGGTATAACCCACATGATCGGCTCCTTTCATGGAGAGGCTTGTAAATTCTTCTTGTAGGTTCCTCATCTCATGTGGTGGGCAATACTTAGAAACAATCATTTGTTTGAAGTTTTTCCAAGGTATGGAATTTGCAAGATCAATCCCCAAAGTATCCACTTCTACATTCCACCACTCTAGAGGATCACCTCCTAACATGCCGGTGGCGTGAGAAACTCTTTGATCTTGAGTACACCCACTCCTAGGAATAACGGCTTCAATCTTCTCTAACCACTCCAAACAACCGGTGGCTCCACCTTCTCCCTTCCATTCCGGAGCTCCACAAGCCTTAAAGTCTTTAAAAATGCAACCTTGGCGGTAAGCATTGTTGTTTCTTTGTTGGACATAAGCTTCTCCTCCTCCATTCACTCCACCATTTACATTCTCTTCTTCATTCGCCTCATCTTCATCATGAACCCCTTCAACTTCCGGTTCTTCTTGTTCATTTCTAGCTTCCATGGCCGCCGAGATTCGGGCCACTAGATCCGGCATGGGATCATTTAAGGCTTGAGTGATTACCTCGGTTGATACTCGAGGATTTGCACCACCTCGGCCACCACGACCTCATCGACCTCCACGGCCTCCTCTACCAACTCCATTTAAACAAGTTTTGTGCGTCATACAATTCACGTTGCATACAAAATTTACTATCATGCATGCTAATATGAAATGTGGGTGCAATGGCTATTGGCTAGGTCAATCCACCTAATTCTCTACAACCACGGCTCTAATACCATTCTGTAACACCCCAACAAGGCAGAATCATGAGGGTTACATACTATACTTTATCCACGATGCGCAATCCACGAGGTCATTAACTTTATATGATATAGGGTAACCATAGATTCGTTGATCAGGTTTCTCTAGGGTTACTGAGTGTCATACTTTGTTAGTGCCATCATTTCACTTTGCTAGGGTTAAACAATAAAACTATAAGAATATACATCAACGTTCATTCGGCAAGTCACGGTGTATCCCGACACTAACACATATGTCAATCAAGTCATCACATAACAATCAAATCATCAAGTCATGAGAAACCTACGAACTCCATTTAAACAAGTTTTGTGCGTCATACAATTCACGTTGCATACAAAATTTACTATCATGCATGCTAATATGAAATGTGGGTGCAATGGCTATTGGCTAGGTCAATCCACCTAATTCTCTACAACCACGGCTCTAATACCATTCTGTAACACCCCAACAAGGCAGAATCATGAGGGTTACATACTATACTTTATCCACGATGCGCAATCCACGAGGTCATTAACTTTATATGATATAGGGTAACCATAGATTCGTTGATCAGGTTTCTCTAGGGTTACTGAGTGTCATACTTTGTTAGTGCCATCATTTCACTTTGCTATGGTTAAACAATAAAACTATAAGAATATACATCAACGTTCATTCGGCAAGTCACGGTGTATCCCGACACTAACACATATGTCAATCAAGTCATCACATAACAATCAAATCATCAAGTCATGAGAAACCTACGAACTCCATTTAAACAAGTTTTGTGCGTCATACAATTCACGTTGCATACAA
Source organism: Erigeron breviscapus (assembly GCA_034093135.1). Lineage (NCBI taxonomy): Eukaryota > Viridiplantae > Streptophyta > Magnoliopsida > Asterales > Asteraceae > Erigeron > Erigeron breviscapus. The sequence goes on from CM067174.1 coordinate 27,729,601, forward strand.
AATTTACTATCATGCATGCTAATATGAAATGTGGGTGCAATGGCTATTGGCTAGGTCAATCCACCTAATTCTCTACAACCACGGCTCTAATACCATTCTGTAACACCCCAACAAGGCGGAATCATGAGGGTTACATACTATACTTTATCCACGATGCGCAATCCACGAGGTCATTAACTTTATATGATATAGGGTAACCATAGATTCGTTGATCAGGTTTCTCTAGGGTTACTGAGTGTCATACTTTGTTAGTGCCATCATTTCACTTTGCTATGGTTAAACAATAAAACTATAAGAATATACATCAACGTTCATTCGGCAAGTCACGGTGTATCCCGACACTAACACATACGTCAATCAAGTCATCACATAACAATCAAGTCATCAAGTCATGAGAAACCTACGAACTCCATTTAAACAAGTTTTGTGCGTCATACAATTCACGTTGCATACAAAATTTACTATCATGCATGCTAATATGAAATGTGGGTGCAATGGCTATTGGCTAGGTCAATCCACCTAATTCTCTACAACCACGGCTCTAATACCATTCTGTAACACCCCAACAAGGCAGAATCATGAGGGTTACATACTATACTTTATCCACGATGCGCAATCCACGAGGTCATTAACTTTATATGATATAGGGTAACCATAGATTCGTTGATCAGGTTTCTCTAGGGTTACTGAGTGTCATACTTTGTTAGTGCCATCATTTCACTTTGCTAGGGTTAAACAATAAAACTATAAGAATATACATCAACGTTCATTCGGCAAGTCACGGTGTATCCCGACACTAACACATATGTCAATCAAGTCATCACATAACAATCAAATCATCAAGTCATGAGAAACCTACGAACTCCATTTAAACAAGTTTTGTGCGTCATACAATTCACGTTGCATACAAAATTTACTATCATGCATGCTAATATGAAATGTGGGTGCAATGGCTATTGGCTAGGTCAATCCACCTAATTCTCTACAACCACGGCTCTAATACCATTCTGTAACACCCCAACAAGGCAGAATCATGAGGGTTACATACTATACTTTATCCACGATGCGCAATCCACGAGGTCATTAACTTTATATGATATAGGGTAACCATAGATTCGTTGATCAGGTTTCTCTAGGGTTACTGAGTGTCATACTTTGTTAGTGCCATCATTTCACTTTGCTATGGTTAAACAATAAAACTATAAGAATATACATCAACGTTCATTCGGCAAGTCACGGTGTATCCCGACACTAACACATATGTCAATCAAGTCATCACATAACAATCAAATCATCAAGTCATGAGAAACCTACGAACTCCATTTAAACAAGTTTTGTGCGTCATACAATTCACGTTGCATACAAAATTTACTATCATGCATGCTAATATGAAATGTGGGTGCAATGGCTATTGGCTAGGTCAATCCACCTAATTCTCTACAACCACGGCTCTAATACCATTCTGTAACACCCCAACAAGGCGGAATCATGAGGGTTACATACTATACTTTATCCACGATGCGCAATCCACGAGGTCATTAACTTTATATGATATAGGGTAACCATAGATTCGTTGATCAGGTTTCTCTAGGGTTACTGAGTGTCATACTTTGTTAGTGCCATCATTTCACTTTGCTATGGTTAAACAATAAAACTATAAGAATATACATCAACGTTCATTCGGCAAGTCACGGTGTATCCCGACACTAACACATATGTCAATCAAGTCATCACATAACAATCAAGTCATCAAGTCATGAGAAACCTACGAACTCCATTTAAACAAGTTTTGTGCGTCATACAATTCACGTTGCATACAAAATTTACTATCATGCATGCTAATATGAAATGTGGGTGCAATGGCTATTGGCTAGGTCAATCCACCTAATTCTCTACAACCACGGCTCTAATACCATTCTGTAACACCCCAACAAGGCAGAATCATGAGGGTTACATACTAAGCACATCACGACATGGAAATTAAGTAGAGACAAGTCTAAATGCATTAAAAGGACTGGACAATCCATAAAATTCAATCAATTACAAGTATCGGAATCATACAAAAATGCATAAGGAGCACACCCATCAAACGTTTACAAAAGAATAGTTCAAAAGATGGTAAATGATCCTAAGCATAACCCATAAGCGGGAACTATGAATCACGGATCCACGATATAGTCCAAGTCCAATCCTAGCATGCAAACAATCAATCATCCAATACGTCTTTGATTAACCTGTTCACCTGAAAAGTGTACTAAAACGTGTCAACATAAAGTTGGTGAGTTCGTAGGTTTAAGTAATGAAAATCAAGTGTCGAGATATCAACCGTTATCGATAAGAGAGGTTTAGAATACCTAATCACGTCAAAGTCAATCCAATAGACGTCAACGTTTCAATAATCGTCAATACATATAATAACATCATAATATGGGCTAAATAACCCGTATCCCGTGTATAATCATGCCGAGTGTGGATTCGTCAATCCACCGTCACGTCTTACATAATATATAATATACGTCATACGTAATAAGTATAATATCGTCATAAAGTGGGCATGATCATACCAGGTGTGGATTCATCAATCCACCGTCACGTCATACATAATAATATAACAAACGTCTTTCGTCATATATAAACGTATACCAACACGTAATCACAAGTAACAATCAAGTATCTAATGTCACATCTCATATCATAACGTTGTAAAATCAACCGACAATCATTAAATCGACAAGTACACTTTCCACCCCAAAATATGATAAACGTAGGGGCTACGAGACTCACCTTTGCCTTAAACGTCGAGTTACAATTGAATTATAAGTATTTGACGAGTTACGAAAGTCCCGGAATGTAACATCCTAAATTTTTATGTTGTTTGAGTAACGCTTAATTAACTTGTTCCCCCTCGACTACGTGTCGTTTAGATTGTGAGAATATTTCTTTATGCATTAAGTGTTAAATGTGATTAAGTTAATAAATAATAAATCTTAAGTAGTATGGTTCTTTATTTAATATGAAAAAGTTAGTCACTATGATGTTGTTACGTGACCAATATAAATAACAAAGTTTATAACTAACTGTTGGTTGATTTCATACATTAAATTAATAAAAAGAAAATGATCACCTTTAGAAAGTGAGGGTACGTAGTGTCATAGTAAGAAAGTAAGGGGCTGAAATTGTTAGCAATCATCAAGAATTGAAGGGAGAGAGCTGGACCGAAATTGAAGTCAATTCTAGAGGTTCTTCTAGGCCCATAAGTCCATAAACATACCAATACAAGTATTGTTACGCGAGGGTTAGGGCTGGACGTTTTAGCATGTTTATGACAACGCTGCGAGATCGATCAAAATGAAGTAAGGGTTTCAGTAAGTTGCGCAAAGAGAAAGGCGAAGGGTATATATGATGTTTAACGACGGTTAAGGTGATCTCGACTCCGGTGAATAGCCATTCACCAAACGTTGTGTACATGGAAGCAAGCCTGTTATGATACGTTGATGGGGAGGCCGTCAGTTGCGAGGATACATCGGTACGGAGTTGGTTTCCTTAGCATGATCAAGATACAACCACAAGGATAGTAATGTACGAGCATGATGTCGATCTGTAGTAGCTTGTACACGACTATTTGCTGGTAGTCTCATGTTCAATCGAGTTCGAGTTATGTTCTAACTAGGCATGTGATGAGCGGTTAGTGAAGCTGGAGATATACGCGATATCACTAAGATTAATTATAAGTGTTGCAATGGCTGGGAAAAGAGCTATTAAAAGAGATCGATGAAGGTGCCTTTTGTTTCAGCTTGTCTAGTTTGGCAATGTTGTTATCGGGATGGATCGAATTGAGACGATATAAAAGGTAGGCAATTGTGAGCAGTGACATGTTGATGCCGATGATGACGCATTGTTATGATGTTATGCTTATGAAATGATATGACGATATGTTGCTATCACTTTAAGATGATATGATGCTTATATGACATGATGATATGATGACGCATTGTTATGATGTTATGCTTATGAAATAATATGACGATATGTTGCTATCACTTTAAGATGATATGATGCTTATATGACATGATGATATGATGACGCATTGTTATGATGTTATGCTTATGAAATAATATGACGATATGTTGCTATCACTTTAAGATGATATGATGCTTATATGACATGATGATATGATGACGCATTGTTATGATGTTATGCTTATGAAATAATATGACGATATGTTGCTATCACTTTAAGATGATATGATGCTTATATGACATGATGATATGATGCTATTATGTTATGATGTTATAATGCAATTGATGATATGATGACGCATTGTTATGATGTTATGCTTATGAAATAATATGACGATATGTTGCTATCACTTTAAGATGATATGATGCTTATATGACATGATGATATGATGACGCATTGTTATGATGTTATGCTTATGAAATGATATGACGATATGTTGCTATCACTTTAAGATGATATGATGCTTATATGACATGATGATATGATGACGCATTGTTATGATGTTATGCTTATGAAATAATATGACGATATGTTGCTATCACTTTAAGATGATATGATGCTTATATGACATGATGATATGATGTCGCATTGTTATGATGTTATGCTTATGAAATAATATGACGATATGTTGCTATCACTTTATGATGATATGATGACGCATTGTTATGATGTTATGCTTATGAAATAATATGACGATATGTTGCTATCACTTTAAGATGATATGATGCTTATATGACATGATGATATGATGACGCATTGTTATGATGTTATGCTTATGAAATAATATGACGATATGTTGCTATCACTTTAAGATGATATGATGCTTATATGACATGATGATATGATGAAATAATAATATGTTATGTTATGAAATGATGTTATGATGGAATAAGGTAAATGATAAACTGAAATATATATGTTGATAATACGATAAGATGCTTTGATGATATAAACGTATGATGTTATAATGCAATTGATGATATGATGACGCATTGTTATGATGTTATGCTTATGAAATGATATGACGATATGTTGCTATCACTTTAAGATGATATGATGCTTATATGACATGATGATATGATGACGCATTGTTATGATGTTATGCTTATGAAATAATATGACGATATGTTGCTATCACTTTAAGATGATATGATGCTTATATGACATGATGATATGATGCTTATTGCATGATGATATGATGAAATAATAATATGTTATGTTATGAAATGATGTTATGATGGAATAAGGTAAATGATAAACTGAAATATATATGTTGATAATACGATAAGATGCTTTGATGATATAAACGTATGATGTTATAATGCAATTGATGATATGATGACGCATTGTTATGATGTTATGCTTATGAAATGATATGACGATATGTTGCTATCACTTTAAGATGATATGATGCTTATATGACATGATGATATGATGACGCATTGTTATGATGTTATGCTTATGAAATAATATGACGATATGTTGCTATCACTTTAAGATGATATGATGCTTATATGACATGATGATATGATGCTATAATGCAACTGATGATATGATGACGCATTGTTATGATGTTATGCTTATGAAATAATATGACGATATGTTGCTATCACTTTAAGATGATATGATGCTTATATGACATGATGATATGATGTAATAATATGTTATGTTATGAAATGATGTTATGATGGAATAAGGTAAATGATAAACTGAAATATATATGTTGATAATACGATAAGATGCTTTGATGATATAAACGTATGATGTTATAATGCAATTGATGATATGATGACGCATTGTTATGATGTTATGCTTATGAAATAATATGACGATATGTTGCTATCACTTTAAGATGATATGATGCTTATATGACATGATGATATGATGACGCATTGTTATGATGTTATGCTTATGAAATAATATGACGATATGTTGCTATCACTTTAAGATGATATGATGCTTATATGACATGATGATATGATGTTATATGCATGTGATATGATGACGCATTGTTATGATGTTATGCTTATGAAATGATATGACGATATGTTGCTATCACTTTAAGATGATATGATGCTTATATGACATGATGATATGATGAAATAATAATATGTTATGTTATGAAATGATGTTATGATGGAATAAGGTAAATGATAAACTGAAATATATATGTTGATAATACGATAAGATGCTTTGATGATATAAACGTATGATGTTATAATGCAATTGATGATATGATGACGCATTGTTATGATGTTATGCTTATGAAATAATATGACGATATGTTGCTATCACTTTAAGATGATATGATGCTTATATGACATGATGATATGATGTTATTATGTTATAACGATATGTTGATGCATATATGTCGTATGATTGGATGCTTGGCTTGAACACCTAGTCACTAGACTTCTATAGGTTTGTCATGACACGTGCACGATTAAGGGCCCTAAAGTAAAGAAGTATGTGATTGGTTTAGGTGAAAGTGTAGCCTAAGCTAATATAAAGTAAAGAGAGATACACGTGATTAGTTTAGGTGAAAGTGTAGTCTAAGCTAATATAATAAAGAAGTATGTGATTGGTTTAGGTGAAAGTGTAGCCTAAGCTAATATAAAGTAAAGAGAGATACACGTGATTAGTTTAGGTGAAAGTGTAGCCTAAGCTAATATAAAGTAAAGAAAGATACACGTGATTAGTTTAGGTGAAAGTGTAGCCTAAGCTAATATAATAAAGAAGTCTCGAGCATATGTAAAGTCTTGTGTTAAGCTTAACCCATGCTAGTTCTTCGGAGCTAGTGTGTACGTGGTCACGTGGTGTGGGAATCTAGATACCTCCCCATGGCATAGTTATGTTTGAGTGTATCCGGGTGGAGTAACTAACCACTACACGCGCAAAGTTCAAACGGTATACTCAGTTGGATCAACTTTGTCTTTCCTTAACGACGACGATGGACCACCGTATGGTCTACCCATCAAGTCGGGTGTGAGGACTCCATGTAAGGTCTTATGGCCGCTCACACACAACCCCACATCCTAAGTAAATGGCCTATGTTTAGGCAAAGAAAGTAAAGAAAAGAAAGTAAAGTAAAGAAAAGAAAAGTAAGAAAGGAAGTAAAGTTTATGATGTTAGGCACAATTAGGACTACGATGGATCCTAATGTGTTAAGTTATGTATGATGATTTATTGTTGATGAAATCACCTTGTTGCTAATGTATGATATGGTAGACACCATAGAAATGTGGTGATCTTAACGTGTTTTAACGATTAAGTGATATTAACAATTATGAAAGGCTTTTGTTAATATAAAATGAAATGGCAATATTTTTATAACTCATGTTATCTTACTTAGCTTTTAAAGCTAACACTTGCTCTTTTGAAAAACGTTGTTCCCTCAGGTTAAGCAGGTTTGAGCTAGTGAAAGACTTAGCTTGGTGAGGCGGGTAGTTGCTATGAAGAAGACATTTAGTTTCCCCGCTTAGTCATTTATGTTAGCCTTAATGATGATTGGCTACTTTTAATATGACTTAGGTATTGTTTATGTTGGCATTTATGTTGGTGCCAAATCTGGATTATCTTATACTATTTTAATGATATGATGTTGTAACACCACTTTTATAAATGAACTATCCGTTAAGGGTTAGTTATGTTTTAATGATTCTGTTTTCCGCATTTCTAAACGCCGTTAGGCAAAAGTTTTTGAAAATCCAGATTTTAAAATGACGGGTGTTACACGGAATCCTCAATGTTCACGACCTATCATTATGTTTTTATAATATGCGTGCGATGTATTCATAATTATACACATTTCCACATCGTTAATTAGCCGTTTTTAAAGTTAATTATGAGTTAAATGCATGAACATTCGATACTTTCATAGTGTTTGTGTGATTTCTGGTTTGAAGAGTGCAAGATGGTTAGAAATGGCTTTTAGACGACTTCTGGATGCATATAGGAGGTTCGAGGACGAGTTCGTGTGAAGACCGAATGGAAAATACAATTTTGGTGAAGTCTGAAGACATATGCGGCGCAAGGGATAAATATGCAGAGCATATTAGGTGTGATTTCAAGGCAGAAGGCTGGACACTCAGTTTGTGCGGCGCATGAGAGCTTCATGCGGCGCATATGTTAAGTCGGCAGAATGGAGACTTTCCCAAACCCTATAAATAGAAGACCAAAACCCTACCATTGGATATCTTATCACTTATTTACGAAATTAGGGTTATTTTCTAGGGTTTTGCAGCAGCTTTTACGTCCTCAAAGGCTAAGGAGTTGTTCGTGAGATCCAAGGCTTTCGATTACGTTTTTCTTGCTTTCTAGTTATATCAAACACATTGGTACACTATGTCTCTCTTTTTAACTACTCTTTGTGTTTTGTTTTTGACTATGAGTAGCTAAATACTTCATCATCTACTGAGATGAAGTGATACTTTGAATGATGGTTGCATGATTTATATTATTCAAGACGATTTGATTTAACGTTGTGTCGTGATCTTAGCTTATTAATTCTTTATCGTTTATCTTTTGATTTCGGATAGATCTTGCTTAATTTCAGTGGTAGCTAGGGTTGGGTAAGAGATATTTTGATTTCTTAGGTATAAGTAATTGCTTCTATGACGGGTACGGTAGAAGGGGATCAATCGATAATAACAATAAACGGGTTAACTGTTGGGTACAATCAATAGACATAATTGTTATCTTAATAATCAAAACGATTAGTTAATTAGTGAAGTTATAAGAGGCGTCTCGGGGTACCGGTCTTGAGTAGTGGATCTAGTTGATTAAGGGGATTAAATAAAGTAACGAACTTGACGGGTACGGAGTGAGTCTTTGTTTGGTTCTCGATTATAAGTCGTCATATTTGAATTGGTCTTTCAATTAAAGTGCAACCTGAATTTGATGTATCATGGAGTCGAAGTAGATGACCTTTTAATATTATTGTTCTCGATAAATCTTTTTAAGTTAATTTTAGTTTTCATTTTAGTTTTAATTTAATTTTCAAATCAAACTGACGATGGTCATAAAACCTAAAAGCATTTTGAACTACTTAAAACTCGCTTATTTCTTATACAGTCCCTGTGGATTCGACCTGGACTTACCTTTTAACTATATTGCAAACGAACGGGTACACTGCCAGAGTGTGTGTAGTAATCAGTTAATCGGTATTTATTGTTTATAAATTTTAAAACTAGATCACACGCATCAAAGTTTTTGGCGCCGCTGCCGGGGATTGTTTTTAGGATTTTAGTTTGAGATTTCGTAGTTCGACCCTTTCTTGTATTCATTTGCAAGAAAGTTACTTGTTTTCTAGATTAGTTTTTTCGTTTTAGTTTTTAATTTTCTGTTTTAGTTGTTTTGTGTATATTGGTGCGTTTTACGGTTTTCTTTATCTATGTTTTTAGGTTTAGATAGTTGATGAACAGGAGGTCTTCTGGTTTACCACTAGTGAGCCCTCAGTCTAATCCAGGAAAAACTAAGAAACGCGGAAAGAAACCAAGTCAAACCGTACCTATTACACCAGTCAAAATAGGTTCGCCAAAGTCAAACTTAGAAACCGGAACACCATCCAATAATGATAAGTTAGAAGTAAAAATAGGGGACAGACAACCAACTCCACCTAACTCACCGTTTAATTCAGAACCGAATACACCCATGGGCGACGAAGTTCACCGTTTCGATAGTACCATTGGAGAGAGTGCTCGAGTCATTGCACCTAATAGGGGCTCGGCCATTCGACCTCCACCCACCGCAGCAAATTTCAACGTCAAGGGAAATCATTTGGAACAAGTTGAAGCAAATCAGTTTGACGGGTTTCTGAAGTGGGATCCGTATGATCATATCCAGAAGTTTGAGAAGGTGTGTAGGTTGTACAAGTATGGAGAAGGGCAGGAGCCGTATGTCAAGCTTGAGTTGTTTCCATTGTCTCTAAAAGGAGAAGCAGCCGATTGGTATGAAGATCTCAAGGAGAACATTTTTGAGATGTGGGATGAGTTAAGAGAAGCTTTCATAGAGCGGTTCTTTCCAGCTCAATTAGTGGAGACGTTGAAGCTTGAGATTAGGGCGTTTAAGCAAGAGAAGGACGAAGATATGGTTGATGCTTGGAAGAGATTGAAGGAGTTGTTGAGGAAATGTCCGGGCCATGGAATTCAGTTGGACGAGCACATTCTTATTTTCTTTAGGGGTTTAGATCGCCGAACTCAGAAGGAACTAGATTGGGCGTGTGGAGGTAATATCAATAATGTTACTTTCAACGAAGCCTATAAGATTATGGAGGACATGGTTAAGACTAGTGTAACTCAAGAGGCGGGAAGGACTAAACTGGAACCTTGTAAGACATTTAGGAAGAATGTGGCTCGGGTCAAAAGTAGTGGAAATGAAGAAGCAGTGAAGGCAATTAAGGAACTTTCGGATAGGATTGATAATAGGTTTTCTATGGTGGAAAGTGACTTGAAGACTGCAGTGGAAGGATGTGATCATTGTGGTGGCATGCACTATACGGAGGATTGTGAGAGTGTACCTAAGAAGGACGCTAATTATGTTCAAAATCAGTATCAACCTCCTTATGCATCTCGGGGGCTATTTTAACGTGGTAACGACTATCCACGACGGTTCCAAGGTAACTCTAACTTCACTTCTAAGTTTAATAATGCATGAAGTAGCCGAAACACTTGGTTAGGAGCTGTTCAACCACCACCATTAGGGTCTGGTCACGCATCATCACAGCTTCCCGTTGACGATCCGAATGCCAAGTTTAGGGATCTGATGAAGAAGTTCATGACCGAGCAAGAGAAGAAGAATGATCAGTACCGAATCGACATTACAGCTTTGAACGAGAAGATGAATCTGAACATTAAGAATTAACAAGCAGCTGTAAAAGACTTATGTGTTAGGATAGATAGGTTGAGCAACTCAAATCGAAAACAAGGAGCTTTGCCAAGCAACACTCAGCCTAATCCTAAGCCTTCAGGTTCGAATGATCAAGTCCAGAAGTACCAACCACCAAATGTTAGAAGTGAGCACGTGAATGTAATTGTGACAAGATCGGGTAAGGTCATTGACTCTTCTGATCCGATTTCTAGTACTTCTGATGTTTCTGTGCAGGTTGATGATGAGGAAGGAGAAGCTTCAGGAGCAATATGGTAAGTTCTTAGATATGATTAAATCCGTTCATATTAATGTTCCTTTGGTTGATCTCATTTCAGGTATGCCAAATTATGCAAAGTTCTTCAAGGAGCTCATGACGGATAAGAAGAAGTTAGAGGAAGCCAAGGCGACCTTCCTCAACGCGGAGTGTTCAACCATAGTTAAGATTCAGCTTCCTCCTAAGCTTGAAGACCCAGGGAGTTTTCGAATTAAATGTTCTTTTGATAAGTCTTTTAGTTGTGATGCATTAGCCGATCTAGGGGCTAGCATCAATTTAATGCCTTATTCTCTTTATCGTAAGTTATCTATAGAGGCATTGAAACCAACTCAGATGAGCATTAGGCTTGCCGACCATTCATTTCAATATCCAATGGGAATTGCTGAAAATATGTCTGTTAAAGTAGGTCATATAGTTTTTCCGGCCGATTTTGTGATCTTGGAAATGGAAGAGGACACCAAGGTACCTCTAATATTAGGCCAACCATTCTTGTACACGACCGATGCTATCATCCGTGTTAAGGATAATATCATTTCGTTAGGAATAGGAGATGATAGAGTTACTTTTGCCATTGATAAAGCATTAAAACACCCTTACTCGTATGATGATTCTTGTTTCAGGATTGATGTGATTGAGGATGCTTTGGAGATGGAAATTCTGGAAATTTTAGGCATGGAGATGGATGAAGCTCTAGTGGCAAGTAGTGAAGAAGTTCATGAAATGGAAGAAGAGGAGATGCAAGAGATTATGGCACTGAGCATGGATGAAACACCACCGGAAGATGAGACTTTTAAGGAGATCGATAAGCATGGCTTGAAGATGGAGACCTCGGTGGAGAATCCACCAACTGGTTTAGAGCTTAAGCCACTTCCCGAGCACTTGGAATATGCATTCCTCGAAGGTAAGTGTTTTCTTCCAGTTGTCATTTCGTCATCACTTTCGGATGATGAAAAATTTAGGTTAATGACTGTCCTTAGGTCTCATAAAAAGGCCTTTGCTTGGCGTACAACTGACATACCCGGAATAAGCCCCGAATTTTGCAAGCATAAAATCAATTTAAATGAAAATTAAGCTTTTAGATGCAGGTATAATTTATCCTATCTCTGACAGTCCATGGGTTAGTCCGGTACATTGTGTACCAAAGAAAGGGGGGATGACGGTAGTGACCAATGACCGAAATGAATTTGTTCCAACTAGGACGGTTACCGGGTGGAGAGTTTGTATTGACTATAGGAAGTTAAATGATGCAACCCGTAAGGACCATTTCCCTTTACCTTTCATTGACCAAATGCTCGAACGGTTAGCCGGTAACGAGTATTTTTGTTTTCTTGACGGTTTCTCCGGGTACTTTCAAATACTCATTGACACCAATGATCAAGAAAAGACCACTTTTACATGTCCCTTTGGTACCTATGCCTATAGTAGAATGCCTTTTGGATTATGTAATGCACCCCACCTTCCAAAGGTGTATGATAGCCATCTTTCAAGACATGTTAGAGACTTCCATGGAGGTTTTTATGGACGATTTTTCTGTTTTTGGTAATTCTTTTGATGCATGTCTAACTAAATTGGATAAGATGTTGGAAAGATGCGAGCGGGCTCACCTAGTGCTTAATTGAGAGAAATGTCACTTCATGGTTAGAGAAGGAATTGTTTTAGGACATAAGGTGTGTAGTTTAGGTATAGAGGTAGATAGAGCTAACATATATGTTATTGCTAAGTTACCTCCTCCCACTAATGTTAAGGCCGTTAGAAATTTTCTTGGACATGTCGGGTTCTACCGTAGGTTTATTAAGGACTTTTCTAAGATTACCCGACCCATGACCCGTTTGCTTGAGAAAGATGTGTCGTTCGAGTTCAACTCGGATTGTCTTAAGGCATTTGAACTTCTCAAAGACCGTTTGACTCACTCACCCATTATGGTTTCACCCGATTGGTCTCTACGTTTTGAATTAATGTGTGATGCTAGTGATTATGCCGTAATGGGCTGTTTTAGGACAAAGAGAAGGAAACCATTTCCTACCCATTTACTTTGCTAGTAGGACTCTTAATAGTGCTCAACAGAACTATACCACACCGAGAAAGAGCTACTAGCGGTTGTTTTTTCTTTTGATAAGTTTAGGTCATACTTAGTGCTTAGTAAGACCATAGTTTTTACCGACCATTCAGCCCTTAAGTACTTTTTTTCTAAACAAGATGCTAAACCTCGTCTTATCCGTTGGATTTTGCTCTTGCAAGAGTTTGACATTGAGATAAAGGATAAGAAAGGGGCTGAAAATTTAGCGGCTGACCATTTAAGTAGACTTGAAAATCCCCACTGTAAGGAACTTCGGGAAAGAGATATAGACGATGCCTTCCCAGATGAGTATTTAATGAGTATTAATGATGATAATCTTCCATGGTATGCAGATTTTGCTAACTATCTTGTTGCAGGTATTATTCCTAAGGAATGTACACATCAACCAAAGAAGAAATTCTTTTCTGATGTGAAGAACTATTTTTGGGATGACCCATTTTTGTTTAGAATGTTTGTAGATGAAATGATTAGGAGATGCGTTTCGGGAGCTGAAACCCGAAAGATATTGGATGATTGCCACTATGGACCTACCGGTGGACATTATGGACCATCCATTACCGGTAAGAAAGTGTTCGATGCAGGATTTTATTGGCCAACAATCTTTAAGGAGGCTCAAACGCTTGTGGACACTTGCAAGATTTGTCAACGCCAAGGTAACATTTCTAAGAGGGATGAAATGCCTCAACAATTTATTCAGGTATGCGAAGTTTTTGATGTTTGGGGTATTGATTTCATGGGATCTTTCCCTCCTACACACAAATTTGCATACATTTTAGTGGCGGTTGATTATGTTTTGAAATGGGTTGAGGCAAAAGCCTTGCCAACTAATGATGCTGGGGTAGTTATAGATTTTTTGAAGCAATTGTTTTGTAGATTTGGAATCCCTAAGGCCTTAATAAGTGATCATGGAACTCATTTCATGAATAACCAACTTGCTAAGGTGTTAAAGAAATATGGTGTTCATCACCGTTTCTCGACTTCTTATCACCCGCAAATGAGTGGCCAAGTAGAGAACACCAATAGGGCTTTAAAGAGAATTCTAGAGAAAACTATAGGAGATAACCCGAAGAATTGGTCTAAGAGGTTAGATGATGCTTTGTGGGCATTTAGGACCGCTTACAAAACGCCCATAGGAACTACACCATATAGGTTGCTATACGGTAAGACTTGTCATTTACCGTTAGAGATAGACCATAAGGCTTATTGGGCACTAAAGAATTGCAATATGGATTTGATTGAAAGTGGTGACTTGAGATTTTTGCAATTGCATGAACTAGATGAACTTAGGTTGCAAGCATATGATAATTCAAAACTCTATAAGGAACGCACTAAGGTTTGGCATGATCGTAGACTTCGTAAGAAAGAATTTAAGGTAGGTGACAAAGTGCTTCTGTTCCTTTCTAGATTTAAGTTGAAACAACCTAAGTTGACCTCTAGATGGACTGGACCGTATGTCATTAAGCATGTTTATCCATCGGGTTATGTTGAGTTGTTTAAGAAAGATGGAGAGTCGTTTATAGTGAATGGACATAGGTTGAAGTTGTTCAATGAGGAAGAGAGTGCCGAGTGAGATGTAGTAGAGGATCTCCCATTCTTTGTGTTCAATCAATGATTTAGGATCGAGTCTAGCTAACGACTCGTTAATAAATTAAGCGCTTCGAGGGAGGCAACCCGTGTTTCATTTCTGTTTTTCTTAGTTTTGTTACTGTTATTTTTCGTTTTATAGCTTTTTGTTGAGTAATGCAAGTCTGGAGGCACCCACACGTGTTACGGTAAGTCAAAACGGGCAAAGGTAAGTTTTAAGTGTGGGAGGAATGAAATATGCGCCGCATTGTAAATCTATGCGCCGCATATCGTGACCTGGGCAGACATTATGTTTTCTGAAAAATGAAAGTATGCGCCGCATGGTTTCCTTGTGCGCCGCATATCGAGTGGTTTTTGAGTTGAATTTTGGTGACTGGCCTTTAAAATGGGTTTGGATTTTGGATAAGTGGGGGCCACAAAATCTGCTTTGTTTCTTATTCTAGGGCTTTTGTTTTTCAAAAACACACACACAAACATACATTCATATCTTTTTCTCTATAACTCCCCTCAAAACCGACCCACCCCTCATTTTCGTATTTTCTTCCATTTTTCTTGTGTTATTTCATCATGGTTAGATCATCAAGGGTATGTATTCTTTCCATTCTTTTATTTGATTGTTCTTACAATGGTGGTGACTTAGAATCCGAATTTTTCAAGATTATTCAATAAAGTTTCAATTAAAACAAAATTACTTGATTATATGATATGGGTTTTGTGTTTAATGATGATTACAATCGATTTTAACAAGTGATTTGGGTTTGAATTGAAATTTCCGGATCTAGGGTTCATGAAGAATTCGAAATTAATTTGGGGCTTTTGATTGTTTATGCTTGGGGATGGTTTATTTGTGCTTTAATGGATTATATCTTGTTTCAATTAGGATTAATTGCATGTTTTCAGTCCGAATTTGAAATTAGGGTTCATGATTATGAAATTGAATTAGGGGTTTTTGTTGTGGTGATTGAATTGAGGTATTGTTGGTTTGGGTTTGTTTTATTCGAGCTTAATTTGTGTTTAACATTATCAATTGTTTGAATTGAAATTTCCGGATCTAGGGTTCATGAAGAATTCGAAATTAATTTGGGGCTTTTGATTGTTTATGCTTGGGGATGGTTTATTTGTGCTTTAATGGATTATATCTTGTTTCAATTAGGATTAATTGCATGTTTTCAGTCCGAATTTGAAATTAGGGTTCATGAAGAATTCGAAATTAATTTGGGGCTTTTGATTGTTTATGCTTGGGGATGGTTTATTTGTGCTTTAATGGATTATATCTTGTTTCAATTAGGATTAATTGCATGTTTTCAGTCCGAATTTGAAATTAGGGTTCATGAAGAATTCGAAATTAATTTGGGGCTTTTGATTGTTTATGCTTGGGGATGGTTTATTTGTGCTTTAATGGATTATATCTTGTTTCAATTAGGATTAATTGCATGTTTTCAGTCCGAATTTGAAATTAGGGTTCATGAAGAATTCGAAATTAATTTGGGGCTTTTGATTGTTTATGCTTGGGGATGGTTTATTTGTGCTTTAATGGATTATATCTTGTTTCAATTAGGATTAATTGCATGTTTTCAGTCCGAATTTGAAATTAGGGTTCATGATTATGAAATTGAATTAGGGGTTTTTGTTGTGGTGATTGAATTGAGGTATTGTTGGTTTGGGTTTGTTTTATTCGAGCTTAATTTGTGTTTAACATTATCAATTGTTTGGAATTGAACTCAAATTGTTTGCAAGATTGAAAATTGACTTTGTTTGACCTGGAATTGTGATTATGATGTAGACCCATATTCAAATTTTGGTGGGAAGTGATTTGATTATGTTTTGAAACAAAAACTTTCTGGAAATTGAGTTTATGCGCCGCATGGATATTCAATGCACCGCATATATGCTTCTGTTTGAATGTTTTTGTTTTTTAGCTCGAGTTTAGGTTTGTTTGAGGTATGCTTGATGTTCTAGTAGGTTCTAATGATTGTTTAATGTGTTTTTACAGAAAGGAAAGGCAGTAGCAACCTCAAGTGCTAACGAGTTTGTGTCGGGCATTCCTCGAGGATATGACTTCACGGACCTGGAATCAAGTGACACCTTTAGATATAAGGATTTGCCATTAGATGCTAATGCAAAGAATATGCCGATTGAAGCCCATGAATGGCTTAAGTTTCCTGGTGTTACGGGTCTTGAAAGAACAACATATCTGAACAAGTTGCAAGAAATTAGGTATGACCATGTGATACAACCGAAAATTGTGAGTTGGCGTGATTTTACTAGTATAGGTATTGCTAAGGATATTCAAAGGATGTTGATATGCAAGTATAGGAATGGAAATGGGCAGATTAAGGTGTACAAAATGTGGGAAAATGTCTTTGGTTGTTCGCATTTACCAGTTAGAGAATGGTGTCTTGAGTTTCTAAGTACTTTAAGGGTTGATACTAGTTTAAGGGTAAATGAGTTCAACACCAAGAAAGTGATTTTAGAGCTGGAGGTGTTCAGAGGCACTGTTATGTGCCCGAGTTTGCTTACTTGACAGGGATGGTTGATAGAGATGAGTTAGAAGATCTTGATACATATGACTTTTTATGTAATGGAGTGTTTGATTTCGATGATGACAAGAGTTTGACATAATTCTGGCATGAGATTGAAGGCAGTGGAGATCTGCAGATGTCGAGTAGTAAGCATGTCGAGATTGCTGATCCTTTGCTTAGGGTATTGCATAAGATGATCACCCATTGTTTCTTGGTTAGGGGTGATCACACGGATAAGGTTTCGCCATTGGATGTTTGGCTGATGAGATTGTTTCAGGAAGGGGCACCTTACAGATATGCTTGTGCTCCATTTGTATTGGCTAGGTACATGGCGACTCACAGGGATCAAATTCTTTTCTGCGGGCAATACATCACCCAGATTTAGTTAAGGCTTGAGTTGCATACTCCTAGGTGCAACAGAGGGGTTACTAGAGTCCAGTGTATTCCTTTTGGGTTGGATGATTTGAGGAGATCAGATTTGGTTATGACGGTGGATAACCGTGATGTGTTTGTTGGTACGTTGGCTGAGGGGCAGAGGCCTGATCGTAGGAGGTGACGTGAGGATGGGACTAGTGAGCCTAGGTTCACCGGGGGTGCTTCTTCTTCTATCCCCCTTGATCTTTCTTCTATGCAGGAGGCTATATTTGGTTTGAAGGGGACCACGAATATGAACTTTGACCAGCATCGCTCCCTTACTAGCATGGTCCATAGGACTTTAGAGACAAATAGAGCATGAGTATAATCATATGCGCGAGGATTCCTGACCAGCTATTCCCGCATATAATCCACCACCGGTGATACCTCCTAGTGCGGTTTCTTTTAATTTCTTCTTTCCTCAGTCGGACTATCAGCAGGAGCAGTATCGATATCAGCCTGCAGCGTATGACCATACTACTCAGCCTACAGGTTATTGGATGTATACAGGTGCTCACAGGTACAGTGGTAACTATTTTAGTTACTACACGCCAGTAGGTGATGAGGCTGGTGGCAGGGCGACTTCGGGTACGCCTAACATTGTTCCTGGTGGTGATCTATTTTCTCAGTCTCATGATACTCATGAGGGAGGTGGTACCCCTTCGATTTTTCCTAGAGACGATCCTCCATTTTAGAGTTTGTTGATGGTGATTCAGAGATTGTGATGGCGATGCCGGCACCGTGGGCATAGAGTGATCAAGTGTGGTAGAGTGATTTCATTATTGAACTTTATTATCTTATGTTTTGATTATTTGGTTTGTAACGCGCCTCTATTGGCGTTTAAACAATTTCATTTCATCTTGATGTTTATTTGGACTAATAATTCAGTAGCAAGCATAGCTACTTGCGACTAGTGTTTGATTGTTGGAAGGAGTGTTTTGTTTAGTTGATGAAATTTTTGAGAGGTAGCAATCTACGTGCATATGCTGGCAGTAAGTTCGTCGACCATTCATTTAGGCGATTCTACCAAGTAAAAGAACATACACATGGACCCGGCAAGTTTCATGTTCATTTCCTTTCTTTCATTTTTGTTTTTCCCCATTTCCCATTGTTTTTAGTTATTTCGTGTACAACAAGGATCTTGCACAATTCAAGTGTGGCGGGGTGGAATAGGAAAAATCAAAAATGCAAGTTTTCTACTAATTTATTCATTTTTTCATTTTTGTTTTTCCCCATTTCCCATTGTTTTTAGTTATTTCGTGTACAACAAGGATCTTGCACAATTCAAGTGTGGCGGGGTGGAATAGGAAAAATCAAAAATGCAAGTTTTCTACTAATTTATTCATGCAAAATTTTCATTTTTTGTGAAATAAGCTTTGTTATAGACAAAAGATGAGGATATTAAGCAACGTTAACTTCGGTAAGATGAATTGTTAGTAGAGCTTTGAGTTTAACCATAGATTTGTGGCTGTTCATTTGACCAAGTGGATTATAGTTTAAGCTGAAACGGTATGCGATATAGTTTCTTATAGCACACCTTAACCGGACTTAAATATATACTTAGCAATTAGAACTATCTAGTCTATTGGTAATGGTATATAATTGAACCTTAATGCTTTAAGTGCTTGTGTAAGATCTATATTAGACGTATGGTTTATCCTTAAATCTTGCACTATTGATTGTTGAATAGCTAGTATACTAGGTAAGTGTATGAGTCATCTGGGATCTCTGATTAAGTCAATGCATGAAATAATGTAAAAATCTAAAAGAAAGACGTTCAGTAGATTAATAAATGAGCTCTATGAGCAATTAAACGAGTAAAATTATACACATCAAGTTATGTCGCTTTGCGCGTGGGGAACCATCGACCTGTCACCGCTGTCTTGATGTAAGGTATAAACTCTAACCGCTAGTTGAGTTATGTCGCTTTGCGAGTGGGGAACCACCGACCCGTCACCGGTGTCTCAACTATTAAAGATGATAATATCGTATAACTGCTTTGGTATCTAGTTAGGAAGCATGACGGTAGTGTAAGAGTATGTCTATGTAGTGATTCACAAGTACAACCAATAATAAGATTAAGTGCCTTGCTAGTAGGTAGTGGAATTAATTGCTATACAAACTTTTGTTAAATGCTTAACTTGTTGCGTAAAAGAGTAAGACTGAGCTGTGAGACATTTAGGATTATAGAACGGTTTTAGAGCTATTAACACGAATATAAGGTTGGCTTCTAGTTTCGATTGACTAAGTATCTTTACCTCGTAAGTTATAGCTTTCTGATTTTGTCTAAAGCATTTCTCTTAAACATTTTGCATGACTATGCTTTAAGTGGTTTGAAAGTAGAAAAATGGTTTCAGTGTCCAGATTCTTAAATGATTTTTCTTGAGTGTATGCTTGAGGACAAGCAAAGCTCAAGTGTTGGGGAATTTGATGTGTTCATAATTATACACATTTCCACATCGTTAATAAGCCGTTTTTATAGTTAATTATGAGTTAAATGCACGAACATTCGATACTTTCATAGTGTTTGTATGATTTTAGGTTTGAAGAGTGCAAGATGGTTAGAAATGGCTTTTAGACGACTTCTGGATGCATATAGGAGGTCCGAGGACGAGTTCGTGTGAAGACCGAATGGAAAATACAAGTTTGGTGAAGTCTGAAGAGATATGCGACGCATGGGATAAATATGCGGAGCATATAAGGTGTGATTTCAAGGCAGAAGGCTGGACACTCAGTTTGTGCGGCGCATGAGAGCTTCATGCGGCGCATATCGGGCGACTTATTTTCAGAAACTTCATTATATGCGGCGCATGGATATTCCATGCGGCGCATATGTTAAGTCGGCAGAATGGAGACTTTCCCAAACCCTATAAATAGAAGACCAAAACCCTACCATTGGATATCTTATCACTTATTTACGAAATTAGGGTTATTTTCTAGGGTTTTGCAGCAGCTTTTACGTCCTCAAAGGCTAAGGAGTTGTTCGTGAGATCCAAGGCTTTCGATTACATTTTTCTTGCTTTCTAGTTAGATCAAACACATTGGTTGATACGTCCCACGGTGTTTCAATATACCAAAGTATATTGTACACAGAACAGGTGTAGAGGGGGGTGAATACAACTTTCCTTAATCTTTACAAACTTTTAACACAAAATGTTTTAAGATTCAGTTTAAGTATATTAAGCAAGTAAGTAAAGAGCAGGAATCATTAAAACAGTAAAGCAGTAAAGAAATAAAAACATTCTTGAACACAGATTGTGGTTTTCAAATGTAATCCTTTATTAAGAAATAATCTATACAAAGAAATACAGGGTTGTTGCGGAATAAAGATAGCCTATAGATATCTAAACAACCCTATGAAATGACAAACAACAATCAATAAGTTTCAGCTCAAGAGAATCAGCCCAGGCTGATCTCGTACAGACTAAGCTGTGTATAAGAGCAGAGAAACTTGTGTGAAGAATGATTCTCAAGAAAAATGCCACACATATGCAATCCATGAATGATGCTTTTATAGGCGAAAGCGCTCCTTCATTTGGTTTCTGTTGCAGCCACGTATTCTTCATTCAGTGGATGATAAAGGAATAATCAATCATGCCTTTCATAGTACTTGTGGTCCCCCACGTACTGACGCACATTCTTCATCCACCAATAAGAGTATGGACACGCATATGTAAAACTAACCACCAACCTGGATCCTAGGATTCTTCCTAGTCACGTCATTTGTCTTTATCTTCAATCCAGGTTGTTACTTCACTTGATTGTCAGACACAGATTGGGCCGTTTGTCAAAGCACCAATCTGCCTAAGTGTTTCCAAGCTGACTGCTAATCCCAAGCTGTCTTCCACTAACAGCTTTGTAAGTCCCAACTTGATAGATGGTACTACTGAAGACACCTCAATGTCGATGGTGGAGTTACTTTGCAATATATGCACTGAACTGGAGACGACCAGTTGCAGTGTGTATATACCAAGTTCTAGATAGATTACTTATTTAAATGACAATAAGTAAAGAACAATGCAATAATATAAATAACTTGTAAGATAACTTGATGAGACAATATGTATTTTTCAATGTGTAATTTATTTGTTGATGTTTAAATAAATTACAAGGTTGATGCGGAACCAAGATAATACAAGAATGTAAATATCCTAACAACCTATGAAATACAATTGAAACACTTAAAGTTGTGAAATGTTCCTTTTAGCGATTGAGAGAATATTGCACAAGTTCACCAAGAATATTGCAGGTTTGCAAAGTGAATTCTATCGAAGTGTATTCGAAGAAATTGTTCGAGATAACTTGTTCGATAGAAGTGATATTCTTGGTTGTGCAATGACTTGTATTTATAGGCAAAGTTAACATTGGGATGTTAACTTTGACCGTACAAATGTGGTTGAGAGCATTTAAGGAATAGCATTTAATTCCTTAAAAAACAGTGTAAAGTCGCATGATAAAGCAACTTTACACAACCACCTTTATGTACCTTTTATTACTTAAATAATAAGATAAGGCTTATTATCCGGGTAAAGGTACATAAAGCATACAAGTCAATTCCTCGTAATCAGTGTAAAGCTTTGTAAGGGCTTTCCACTGATGGTCTCCAGTTTGTAACTGACTAGAATGCCAACTGGGCTTCGCTGTCATTGCCATTCTCTATCTTCCATTTGTTGTCTTCGACTTCAACTGGAATGATTCTTCAACTGGTCAGTTCTCAACTGGAGGAAGTCTTCAGTTGCGTTGACTGTACGGTGCAACTGGACTTCAATATATTTCTGGACAAATCTTATTGGTCACGAGTTTCACTGGTCTCCAGATGCAACTGGTGACTGGTAAGTGTAAACTGGTGACTGGCCAGTTCCAGGTGAACTGGTCCTAACAAATTCCCCTTATTTGTCTAGAAATATAGTCTAAGTCTTTTTCTAGTTCTTGTATCTATACAAGTGTGAACTATAGAGACTTGTTCGATTAAAATCTATCTAAGTTCCCAAGGCATTTTTATAGATCAATAAATGCCTTAGGTTTTTCTTTTAGGTTTGTTAGATTTTAATCTTTTATCTACCTTGTGGTTACAAAATGGTAACTTCATTTATACAAGGAAATGGAATTTATACAAGTTACAGAATGTAAATACAAATTACAAGTAGATAACTGAAGAAAGAACTTAATGAGATGGCCCTTCGCCAGTTCTTCTTCTCTTAGCAACTGAAGAGATAGGCTGAGAGTCTTCAGGGTCAATATTCAACTTTTGCTCAAGATTTTCTTTATGTTGAATTTTGCCCCTTAGAAAGTTTGCCCATGCTTTCTCAAACCTATTCTTTTGTGCCTTCGCATCCAGTACATTCACCATCTCCACCCATTCGCTGAACCCATATTGCATAGCACCAGGATTGTCAGTTTTAACCAGTGGCCCCCTGGTATAACTTACTTCGACTTGAAAAACTTTGGTGCCTGGCTTGATTGTTACATTTACACCATTAATAGTACCACTATGTCTTCTGGTTGACATGATCTGGGAGTAGTAGCTTCTAGCTTCAGATTCATTTTTAATTTTTATACTCCCAGCACCAGCAGCCAGTACAGCGGACTTGATGTCTTCATTTGAAACCTCGCCAGTTGGTTCAACAAATGTGCTAAGGTCAGCATCTCTAGACAGTGGTCTTCTTGGTTGTGGAATCCTTCTTGGTGGATTCAAAACCTTCTTCACAACCTTCTTAACATTTTCAATTCGTTTAAGAATCCCACTGGCCCTATTCTCCTTGGCCTTCTCCACTGAAATATTCAAGCTTCTGGCATCGAATTCAGCTTCATCTTCAGGATAGTGTCTGTCCAGTTCTACATCCAGCATTTCTTTCAACTGGTCAACTATCCTGGGATCATTCTTGATCCTAACATACTCCTCCTTAGTGATACCCAAAAGATTGGCATCACTCATATCAAGTAACTTGATTTGTGCAAGATGTGCCCTGGCTTCAGCTTGGTTTCTTTGTTTCATTTTCTTTCTTTCTTTGATATCATTTCCAAGTCTGGCCAGTCTTCTGCTATCACTATCTGAAACTGGAGGAAGTACATCAGCATTACCAGTTTCAAGCATTACATCAGTGGCCGGCTGGGCAGATGCATCACCAGCTAAACCTTTTCCCTTATCCAAAACAACATTCCCCCTATCACCAACATCACCAGATCCACCAACTCTTTGCTCACCAGCTTCAGTACTGGTAGCCACAATCAATTCTCTTCCAGATGGAGTCCTTCTAGGTGCAACTGGTGGAAGGACTACACTTCTTTCCCCCTTGGCAGCATCTAGACCTGCCCGAATACCTTCCCATTCAGAGGGGTGAGATGGAAACCGGTCAAGAGGCTGCCATGACTGCATGTCCTTACACTCTTTGAAGATTCCACACATCATCCTGAAGGATCTCCATAAATGGTTCGTCTCCTTTGACTGAATCAAGACATTTGCACTAACTTGTTCTTGACCAGTTTTTAGTTCATTTAAAATTTTGGAGTCTTCATCCAAACCGGAGACAACCTTATCCTTCACTTCATCATCCTTCTTCTTCAGATTTTCTACTTCAGTTGTCAGTCTATCTAAAGATTGAGCATGTAGAGATACCTGGGTGTTCAAACTTTCAATGCTGCCTCTCAACTGGTTGATCTCACTGAAGAGTGGGGCCAGATCAACCTGAGGAGCGGCCAGCTTGGTAATCTCAGATATCACCCTTTCAACCAATTGTGCTTCTCTAGCACCCAGCGTATCCTCTATTTTCTGACCAACCGAAGTCATCAACTGCTCTCCAAGTCCAGTTACATCTAGGCCAGGTTTTTCAATCAATTCCTTAACCTGCCTTTCAATCTCTTTCAAATCAACTTCTGAAGTTCTGACAGTATTTCCCAGCAAGTTGGAGATTGAGGTTGTAACCTTGGAGTGAGTTAGGTCAAAGGCTTCCTTTAAAGTACCAGCAAGATTGTTGCAGCTAGTGACCAACTCATTTAGCTTTTTAAACACCAAGTCTTCATTAGATGAAAACTTGTTTATCCCCAGATCAACCACTTTGATGTTTGTCAGGTGATCCTTGTGGTATCTGGAGAATGACTTGGTGTTTTTGTCAAGTGTCTTCTGAATCTCCTCCACCCTGGTTAGAAGGTTTTGGAGATCGGCTTGAAGTGAGACAACTTGACTGTCCAGTGACGAAGGAGAAGGTGTCACTGGACCAGCAGCAGTTACTACTGGAGCATTTGGAGGAGGCAAACTTAAGGAAGTCTCCCCAGTTGTCAAACCAGCAGTTAA
>CM067174.1:27755649-27788658 GCA_034093135.1 Erigeron breviscapus
CAAATGATGGGGCAATTTTCACATCTAACTGCCTATCTAAACCCTCATCAATAAGGAACTGCTCATACCCATTACCTTCTTCACTAAATTTTTTGCAGAATCTGTATAAGGTAAATAGGTGCATAGATGGTACCTGTTTTAGTTCAGCAGTCCTTTGGAAAACCAATTTTCCTCTTGCATCTACAAAATACATCCCATGTTCAGGTTCAGTGATGAACATCCCACATCTTGCATTTTCAACACCAGTAGGTAGAGACAGATTGAGATTATCCAGAATCTTGTCAACAACACCAGAAGATAATTGTGCAAGCAACTCTGAAGGAGACAAGTTTTTGAGAAAAACTGTATGATCACCTCCAGGAGCATCAATCCTTTCAAACCTTCTTCTTTTCTTCTTTAGTGGCTCAGCTGACTCATCTTCATCATCCATATCATAAGCTTTTGGTCTTGGAAGGCCAGTGATGTCAATCTTGTACTTTACAACTGCAGCTAACTTTTTCTCAATGGCTTCCAAGACTGTCTCTTTGTGGATTCCAGAAATACTAGTTATGATATTATGTAACTCCACCCACTCAGTGTATCCTAGTTCAAGCAGATTGTCAAGATCATGGGTTTCCCAGCTTGTTTCATAACCTTTCCTTGTAAACCTGATGCTGGGAATGTTCTTTCCTTTTCTCCTTTTGAGTAGAACCTGGAGGATTGGCTCTGGATGCTTTCTATAATTGATCTTTTCTGTTACTTTTCTTTTCTCCAGAGCCTCAAACCAATCATGGGCTTCACCACTATTCTTCACATCTTTGACCTTCTGTGATGGTTTAGAGTGAACCACCACCTTCTTCTTTTCTTTTCCTTTAGCCACAACTTTCTTTTTGGAACTAATGGCTGCAAGATCTTCTTCATCTTCCTTATTCAATTGTTTTTGAAAAGCCTTGGCAATTTCAGGATCAGACTCAGTTGCACCAATTCTTTCTCTTTGTAATCTGTCCTCCTTAATCATTTTGTATGCCACCTCAACTGTTACCCCAAGCTGTGGAGCTTTTTCAATTGCAAGCTCCCAATCCTTTTCTTTATTAGTTAAGATCTTCACACCACTTGACCCACCTTATGTTGTCCTTTTCTTGATCATGAACTGGGATAGAGTGGTTGTGTCTTCACTAGATGAAGATTCATCAATTTGTTCTTTGGGAGCTGGGTCAGCTTGAGTTGGCACAGCTTGTACAGGAACAGCTTGGAAGGACTTCCTTTTCTTTTCAGCTTTCTTAACTTTTTCAACTCCAACATCCTTCCTTATATCTCCCATTTCAACATCAACAGTCTCCCCCTTAGTTGTATCACTCTCCTTTTCAGCCTCTTCATTTATTTTTCCAACATTTTCACCACCAGACTCAGATTCTGGTAATTTTATCTCTTCTACATTTTCCTTCTCACCTTCCACCCTAGAACCATGAACAACCATTCTTCTATCATTGAATGCCTCCTCAGCTCTGGCCTTATTCCGTCTCTCTTTCAGTTTTTCAAAATATTCTTCAACTTCCTTGTCAACCTGAGCTTGTTGTCCTTCTCTTTCTAGCTCCATCTCAGCATCACTCATAGCACTCTTTTTCTTAGTAGCATTCTTCTCCCCTTTTTTGTCATCATCAGCAGGGAAAGAGCTCACTGGAGTGGCAAAGAGGCCTTTGAGATCCTGGTTGATCAAGTCAATCTTGATATTAGTGAGACAGCAGGCTCTTCTTAGCTCAACATAATCCTCATGGAGGAGTTCAATTTTAGATTTAACACCCTTAGAAGCTTCAATCAGATCATTCTTGAAATCTGCTTGTGACTTGTTTGCAGATCGAAGTTCTATGGTGACTTCACTTGTAAACTTTGTTGCTGCATTCTCAATCTGACTGAGAGTACTCTTGTTTCTTTCTTTCTCTTCATTGATTGCCATTGTAAGACCATCAAGAGACTCTGTCAGCTTGCTCTGGTTCTACTGCATCAAATCAACTGCTTTTAACACATTTTCTTTCAATGCAGTCTGATCTTGACTCAGCTTATCCACCTTCTTGTCCGTCAAATCCTGATCCTTTTGGATCTTTTCCAAGCATTTGGTCAGTTGTAAGCTCTCAACCTTAGAGGTTGAAATGAACTCAGTGAGCTGACCCACCACATCTGAAAATGAGATAGTGGCAGCTTGGGAAGAACTTGTAGTTGGCTTAAAAGACACTGACTCTAGAAAGAGCAACCTGCAATCCTTAATATCAGGGTCATTGGGCTCATATAGAAGGGGGTGGAGGCTTAAGGAGTTTTGGTGAATTTGCTCATGAGAGTGAGTCTCATGAGTAGATTTTTCAGAATTGATGATGAGTTGGTCAGCCTGAGAAAGATTAACATTTGGTTTAGGCTGAGGGCCAGTGGGAATGTGTTGATCTAGATTTTGATCAACTCCTCCACTAGCATCTTCCATCAGAGAATCCCTTGAGGATGGATGGGCAGACTCATCATCGAATGAAGAATCACTTCCGGAGATAGTGATCATATTCTCATTGACATCGTGAGGACCATCAATGGTTCCCTTTGCTGCACAAGGGGCTACCATAACTTCCTTAAAGACAGCCATGTAACCTACAGAATCCCTCTGTCTAAGGACAGATGCAGACACAGACTCTGCAGGTGTAATGTTTTATGTATTTGATTGCCCTTCAACAGAGGTGTGTTGTTGCACCAAAGTATCCTTAGGGAGAATTGAGGCCTGTACCCCTCCTTGTGACATAGAAGGGGCATTGACAGCCTGTGCAGACTCAGAGTGTAAAAGAGAAATTGTCTGATCAGCTTGGGGAGGAGAAGCAGTATCACCAATGCGTTCGATACTTCTTTCCTTTGGCTGACCATCCTCAGAGATGATGTGCATAGACTCTGACTCACTTTGGATCTGGGCTAGATCCTCTGTTATCCCTTTAATGATATCATTAACCTTTTGGGAGGCTGATGATGGCGATATAGGTGCAGACACAGTGTGACCTTGGGAGGAGGTCTTTCTTTCAATACCTTCACCCTGTTTGGAGGGTTGGGTAGCAGTAGGTGTTCCCTTTAACTCGTCTACACTCTTTTGGGAGAGTGCAGATGGGTGTGGTGATTTCGGCTTGTCAGCTTGAGTGGCAGGGACAGCTTTGGAACGTTCCTTAGCTTCACTGCACCTTGGGGGATCTCAAGATTTGATGTTGCATTATCAACCCCAGAAGCTGGCACAGATTTCCTTTGCGATCTTTTCTTTTTAGCAATGTGAGGCACTAAGTCCTCAACAATGGGTCTTTTAGAAGCGGATTTTGAAGGAGTGGATGAGGGTGTGGCTAGGGGCTGATGTTTTGGCCAACCCTTCACCCTCTTTTGAAGGAGAAGAATATTGAATAGATTGAGAAGAGTGTGAGGGTTCAGAAGCATGTGTACCTGGGTCCCCCTGATTGGCAGATTGAGTGTCAGACTCAGATCGCGTCGAAAAAGGGACGGCTTCCTTAAGTGCTTCTTGTTCCCTCTCTCTTTGCCTGCAAAAATCAAGGTAGATCTGCATTGCTCGGGTCAGACCCTGCACAGATACCTTGGGACTATTGAAAATGTTATTGTTTATAGACTTGCATTCCATAGTCTGACCAGTTGCCAGACTGTAATCATTGTCACGTATTGCTTCAATGATAAGAGCAAGAATCCTACCATAAGGTATGGTAAGACTCTTCTTATGAACACGATCAACTAAGTCCTTAAAAATTAAGCCAGCAAAATCTATTCTTGTCATAGTGACCATTGCATGAAAAATCTGCAATTCTAAAACATTAGATTGATCAAAGCTGCCTGCCTTTACTTGTAAAGTTTTAGAAATTGTGCTCAATAATAGTTCCAAATGCCAGTTAAATATTTCATTTTAACCACTGAAGTCAATGGACCAGTGTATCCAACTTCTTGTAAAATATTTTTGGCTTCAGTATGAGACACAACATTTTCATAATCATCTTCAGGCATATAAGACAGCTCAAATGCAGACCTAATCCTCTCATAAGAAATATATACCTTTTTCTTACCGTTGAGGATTGTGCCATAGATTGCAGCATCTCCTTTCTTGTTCTTTCCCACAAAACAGCTCGCCCAAGTTTCACAAAGTAGATCTTGAAAAACCCAGTCTGGCTTCTCAATCATCACTTTGCCGAATGGATGATACCATAAGAAAGCCACGATCTCATCATATCCTTTTGCCCATGAAGGAGGATGAATATTGGCATGAACCAAACTGCCAATCTTGATTTTACCAGTATCAAGATCAGCCGGAACCACTACTACATTACTTCCCACCACATAAGGTGAAAGCTTATTAGTGCTTATTGGAGCTGGGTATAGACTTTCAGCTTCAGAAGAAGAACTAGATTTAGAATCATTAGTATGAAGAGAAACAGATGATGATGCCATTTGAAAACAAATTTTAAAAAAAAATTAAATTTAAATTTAATAACAAAACAGTAGTCAGATAAATCAAAATATTGAATAATACTTGCATAATTTACATAGAAATAGGAGGTAAACGGGCAACAAGCTGCGCCGCCACTCCTTTTTGTATAGCAAAACTAAGCCATTTAAAAACTACATTCATAGATCATGGCGTCATAACATTGCTATGCATAACCCGTTGGACCCTTCCAAGCAACTCAACGGCCTCAGGTGCCAGAAACCCAAATGTATCAAATGCAAAGGGTTTAAACACGTGTTGGTCGTCAAGACACGCCTTCTCGTGTTTGACCACTTTGCATGAAGCAGCTTTTAGAGCAGCTTGACCGGCAGTGAAGCTGCACCCTAAGCCCACAAGAGGAGAGACTCCAGTTAAATCCACACAAGCATGTTTTCCCCCAGTCCAACCAAAGACCAAATGTCAGCGGGTCTAAGAGTGGATCTTTCGTCCAACGGGTCAGTCAAGAAATTCACTGGTGCTTCTTTCTTAGCAGATATCCTAGCCTGCCTAAAAATGTCAAAGAGAACATCCCTAACCAAATCGTGTCTGTATTTGAACCCCGGTAGCTCTCTACAGTGAAGCGCGTGCTCCCCAAAGGAATCCAAACACGCTTTCCGACAAATAGGGCATATCTCATCAATAGGAAATAACGGGATTATGAGACGGTATTTGAGTATAGTAAGATACTTTATCGGTGACATATGTTGTCCTAACCCATCAATAGGGACAACAAGGAGATAATCTTGAGCATGTGGTGCCTGTAGACACTTAAAAATGGCTTTTTGTCTGATTGTCATGTCAAAGTGTACCTCCATATCTTGGACAATTTTACTAAAAAGAGCACTCGCCAATACATGTTGGGATTTAAGGGGGACGGTGTCCTTGTTAGTGAAACCGTCCAGATCAAAGTCTGGAATCATATCACGAAGACCAGCCAAGGCACAAGAATAATCAGAATCCATGCCACATATTCCACTGTCTCGTAAGATGTGATCTTGTAGTACCCAAGATTGGGCCCTCGATGCCACAAATGCATAAGATGAAACCTCAACTGCCGAATACAACCCTAAACCCCCAGACCTAATAGGTAAGGAAGCTAGTCTCCGTTGGAGGTCCCCAAAAAAAGTGACTTCACAAACCACAATGTCTGCAATAGCGCCACGCAGTCCTATGTCAAATAAACATGCTGCCTCCTCCACGTGAACAGGTTGACAGGTCCTCAAGCCAAAGAAAAGTTTGGCAATACCCATACATGATCGTAGTAAGAGAAGCTCACTCTGTGGGTCACGAAGCTGTGGGAGGAGGCGCATCAAATCAACAGCATTTGCAGCTCTCTTCTTTGCTAGCCCACTAATGAAACCCGCATCTCTACTAACAGCACCTCCCAGAAGTTTCACCCCCAATGAAGGCCTCCCAATGGCATCGGGGAATAAGCCCTTCCGAGACTTCCTACCATCACAAGAGGGCCAAAATAGCTCAGTTTTCTTAATATTAAGTTCAAGCCCCATGGATGGGCCTGTTGTTCTAATGATATCCAAAACTTTAGCAACCTCCTCGGAATCTCCAATAACAGTCCCATCATCAAGATACCAAGCATGAAGAAGAAGTTTGCACTTGTCTCTAATCTGATGCACTAGAGGGTGCAAAACGAGGGCGAAAAGAAGTGGTCCTAGAGGGTCCCCCTGTTGAACCCCCGTGGAAGACCAAATATGCTCATCTCTAATATACAATCTTGCTGGCAAACCATATAGAAATTCAACCCACAAGGAAATGGAAGGATACCTCAACCTGACCTCATGAAATAAAGCTGATCTATCAACCAAGTTAACGGCATTAGTAAAAACCACCGCGAGCATAGCAAGAGAACCGTCAGTGTGACGTTCACCCAGTACCATGTTAACACTATGTAATATGGCCTCTGCCCCACCCGACACACCGACCCCAAACTGAAAATCATTAAGGTACTTGGTCACTTCATTACTAACGCCCTTCATGGCAACCTTGGAAACCAAACGCCTCCATATGGTACCGACTGCAATAGGTCGTATCCCTTTGTCGGGTTTCAAAAGAGGAGTCAAAGGAGCAGATGCAACAAACTCTGCCAAGCTTGATGGGCATCTTCCCCCTAACCATAAGTTAACCACATTAGTGGTAGCATGTAAAAGATCAGTGGCAACAACAGACCCTTCTCCACATAAGGCATCCAAAATGTGTTGCGCCCGTAACCCATCCCTCCCACACGAAGTCCCTTTGGAGAAAGATTTAATGCACCCAAGGACACTATCAACCGTTACAACCAAGGGAGGCTCAGAATATAGAATGTTAGGCAAATGTGGCGATGACATGCTTGGATGTTTAGCCTTTAATGCCTTCATGGTGTCGTCATTGTGAGGGGCAACACCAGATGAGCATAAAACTTTTACCGCAGCAGTAAAGTGACCATCCGCAACCTTTCGAAGACATTGTCTAACATTGGTGCTGGCACCAGTTTTTTCTTTATTAATATCAGTGCATTTTGGACCCGAAGTCCCCAAATCAGAACCTTGTAAAATCTTTTCCACTAACGTGGCAATACCATCTTCATTCCCCCACATAGCTAAAGAATTCATAATAGACCGATGCTGCAAAGTCTTTCTATTCCCAGACCTACTTTCTTTCCTACAAGTAGGTATAAACACCTGCAACGTGCAACGGGGAAGTATTAGCAACCTTACCCAAGCTTCAACAGAATCAGGTTGCGTAGCCACCTTGTAGAGAGTTGTTTTCAGCGCTTGTGAGAATGACAAGCGACAACTATGTGGGATGCTTTTGACGGTGACGATGGGTGCTTTAAAGACACGATCAACAAGAGCCACATCAAAAACAAGAGAATCATGAACTTTGGCCTCGGCCACTAAGATAGAAGGTTTCATGATACCAACAATGTGCCCACCTATGTCATCATCGATAAAACTAACGAGGTCATCAGGGTGGTGACACGCCCGACTCAATTCATGTATAGTCATACACTTCCCATACAACCATTGGCCAAAGATCTTCATAGTTTCCTCCACAGCTATAAACAACCCTAGGTCCATAGAAATTGCCTCGTGCAACACTCTTTTACGTTCATCGCTTGGAAGGTGCAACCTTTTGATATGAGAAATTAGCCGACATATCCCTTTTCTCCCCACTTCACCATCCGGGCAACAATGAAACATGCGAAAAGGGCACGACCAAGTGTCGTCCGAAGATGAAGAAGAGGAAGCCATAGAACTCCCAAAAATAAACACGTCTCAAGTTAAAACGCGAAACTATTAGCAACAAATCACTAGAAATAAAGGTGACATTTCAACAAATAGTTGGCGTGCACCAATCATTTTAACAAAGAATAATAGTTTGTGTGACATGAGAGTGGTGGATACTAGATACAAAGTGAAGAGTGGAGTTTGTGGGTGGACTTTTAGATGTCATTGATAATTTGCTAGGAAAATTTTAAATATATATTTGGTGGGCGTGTTCAAAGAATAAAATTTGAAGCGTGTTCAAAGAATTATTTTATTCAAGATCTGAGTTGGGATTCTAGGAAATTTTGTAAATGAAAATGTTTAAATCTTCAAGTTTTAAACTTGTTTGATATAATTCGAACCAAAACTCAATTGAGTTTTCAAGTTCAAAATTAATACAAGTCTAGACCAAGACTTAGAAACAATTTTCATCTCGATAGTTTTGTGGTCAAAACAATAGTTTCTCAATTCTTATTGTGGGTTTTAGTCTTTTAGAATAATGGTTTATGTTGGTGATTGTTTCTGTAGTGAATGTCTAGACCCCTTCGATGCACCGGAGTGTGAGGCATTTGATATCTTTGTTAATGAGGTTCTATGTGAGGCATTAGATTGCAAATTACAAGACATTATAAGTGTTAAACTGTTAGGTCCAGATTTACTGGACTATCTCCAGACTCAACTACTGGAGCCTTACTGAAGATATGTCCAGAAATGATAATTACTGGACCTATCCAGACTTGGAATCTGGAGTCCCTCTGAAGATATGTTCAGAAATAATGGAAGACCAGTGAGCAAATACTTATATAGGAAATCTGGAGTATTCTCCAGATTAGCTCACTGGACTTCACCCTAGTCCAGATCTACTCTACTGAAGACGTTCTTACTAAAGTCAAGGAGTGAAGTCAGAATAAAGAAGACTGACAAATGGCGGAGTCCACTGGAAGTCTTACCAGATCTGTACACTGGACGATTGTCAGTGTTCTAGACCTTACAAGTCTGAACACTGATATCGAGGAATTGACTTTATGCCTTTACACACTTTTACCCGAACATCCAAATTGTCTATTGATAAAAGTACATACATCTGTAAAGGTGGTTGGTTAAAAGGACTTTATCCTTGTACCTTAACCAATGCATTTAATAACCTTGTCGGTTCATTAAATGCATGCAACCATATTTGTACGGCAAATAAATTCATTGTTGAATTTATCTGCCTATAAATACAAAGTCATATTTCTCGTTCAAATTACTTTTTAGCAATTTGGTGAACTTGCTTAAATACTCTCGATCTAAACAGTTATACTTCACAACTCTAAGTATATCGATCTAAGGAGATTATTTAGCAAGTATAGATCACTTGTAATTCAAAGATTGTTTAGATATTTACATACTTGTAATATCTAGGTTCCGCAACAATCTTGTATTTTGTTTATCATCAATAAAGAAAATACACTTGAAAATTACATTCGTGTTCCATCATTTATTTACTTGTTTATATATTGCTTAAGTCGTTTATTGCTTTATTTATATTCTTGCATTTATATTTAAAGTAATACTAGTCCGATTGTAGTTCATACTTGACTTGTTATTTTACACTCGTGGGTTAAACCATCGTGTGAGGGACTTTACAATTGGTATCAGAGCAGAAGGTTAATATACTTACCTAGATCTGTTTCACGATGGCAATCCCAGAAAATACTCAAGAAACTCATGAAACTAATCTTAATGACCCATCCACTGGAAATAACAATCCACCACCTCCTCCTCCTCCTACTTCTCCACATGTGCATGTGCATTATTCAAATAATCCTGTTCCTAAATTCAATGGGAGCAGTGATGAATTTGGTACGTGGAAAGCTAGGATAATATTGCATGTTACTGGTATTGAAAGGAATATGATGAAATCTTAAATGAAGGACCCTATGTGCCAAGACTTCCTATCAATGCACTTCTTGACCCTACTGGATCAAGAAGTGGAAGGGAAAAGAGAGACGAACACTGGTCCGAAGAGGAGAAAAGATTGGTAAATCTTGATACACTTCTTAAAAATATGATCCTCGGGGCTGTTCCAGAAACTCTTATTCCCACATTAGTTCTCTATCCCAGTGCCAAAAGCATGTGGGATGAACTGGTGAACCAGCATGGGGGAGGTGATGATACTGTTGTTACCAGAAAAGTCTCCTTAAACAAAAAGTATGAGTCATTTTTTGCTCTCCCCAATGAGTCTCTTACTGGTACTTACACCAGATTTATGAGTATTATTAACCAGTTAAGAGGACTAGGGGTTGATAAAGACAAGGATATACTTTTGGAGAAATTTTGTGATATTCTTCCAACAAAATGGTCTCACATGATTCTGGTCTTGAGGCAAGGTAAAACCTTGCATTCCCATACTTTGTCAACATTGTATGGAGCCTTCAGATTCACTGAAGAAAATCAAGCCCAAAGGATTGAGGCAGAAAAAGATTCTTTTAATCATGCTTCAAGTAGTTCCACAGTGGTCACTAATACTGTACCACCTTGTGCGGCATTAATATCTTCTGAGAATGTATTTTCTATGAAGAAGATGATGTCTGAACTAATGGATTCTGGAGTCTCTAATGATATCTCTCCAGACTGTGATGAAACTGACAATGATGACCTGGTTGCAA
The DNA here is from genome assembly GCA_034093135.1 of Erigeron breviscapus. Lineage (NCBI taxonomy): Eukaryota > Viridiplantae > Streptophyta > Magnoliopsida > Asterales > Asteraceae > Erigeron > Erigeron breviscapus. Next base: position 27,766,041 of record CM067174.1, read on the forward strand.
TGATAGCCAAACCGTTTAACCGTTTTAAGGCCAGAGCAAATAGGCCCACTGGACAACATGCACCCAGTTCTTCCAATGACAAGACCAATCTGACATGCTTTAAGTGTGGCAGAGAAGGTCATTTCATGAAAGAGTGCAAGTCCAGTCAGTTTGACTCTCAGTCTGGTCCAACTGCTTCTTTTAACAAGCCTGATGATAGCTATAAGTTGAAATACAAAAAGCTTAAGACTCAAATTGCTCTCTTGTCTAAACAAATGGAAGATAATAATGAATGCATGATAGCAACCACTGAAGAAGCATGGGTTCCCTCTGATGATTCGTCAGTCGATGAAGAAGAGGAAAGAAACTGTTATTTTATGGCTCTGGCAGATCAAGAGCATCTGGTGAAGGATGATGTCACATCTGGTCGATGGGTAGACATTGTTATTAAAAAGGTTAGTGATTATGATTGTAACATCCCAAACTTTTCTTTAAGATTTGACTAACGCTGTTAAGTCAACCTCATGTGTGTCGTTAAGTCTAGTGTGAATATATGCATATACGTAGTTAATGTGTGTTATGTGTGAGGTTTGAAAACCTAAATGTTAATGTAGTATAAATGTGTGAAATATGAAGAAATTATGTCTATGTAGTGACATTTAATGAAGGGTTAATGTTGTATGTGGGCAATAAAGAAGTTTGTGACCAATAATGAAGGATTAGGAAGCCTAGGGACTAGTTTTGACATGTGTGGAAAGTCAAAAACGGGATTAGTAGCTTAGAGGCTGTCATTAGGAGGTTAATTGCAGATCTCACTTCTTCTAAACAAGCCCTAACTGATCCTAAGTCATTCCATAGTCTTCTCTCGTCAAATCTCAAGCCGAAAAGTCGTTTTGTGGGTGAATTGGTGGTCATTGTCAAGAGTATTTGCATTCTATTTGTCATTTGCAGGTAATAATCAATTCATTGATCGTATTTTCAGATCATGAGTCGTGTGTGTTGAATCAAATCTGATTGAAAAGGGGTTTGTAAAGGAATTAGGGTTTCATTGTGTTCTTGGTTAATTTATGTGTTTTAATCAAGTATTTGGCCTAAAACGATTGTAAGCGATGTTTTAACGATTTGGATTGATAAGAGATGTTTTGATGATCAAAGATTAATGTTTTTGTGTCAATTCGATCGGTACTTAAAGAGTTTTGGGGTCATTTTCTGGAAAAAGGTCGAAAAACATGTTTCTGCACTTCGAACGAAGATAACCTTTATCTTCGTAAGAACGAAGATAACCTTTATCTTCGTAAGAACAAACTATCTTCGAACGAAGATAACCTTTATCTTCGTAAGAACGAAGATAACCTTTATCTTCGTAAGAACGAAGATAATCTTCGTAGAACTGTAGCTAAGTTCGTAAGAAGGATTTTCCAGACTAAGTTCGTGAGGTTTGTTAAGTTCGTTTGAGTCCCAAATGACTTATATTTCATATGTTAATGTACGATAGGTGTCGGGGATTACTGATAAGCATTATTAGCTATTTGTTTGCGCGCGTACACTACTACCAGGTAAGATACACTACTTTGACACGCTGGGGGATCAACTAAAAGCTGGATTCAAATCGTAAACACTTCCATTCGGTATCTTTATATTGCATGTGGGCATATGGTTTACTTGGGAGGTATTATGGGTTATGCAGTTGACCATGAGACCTGAGATGCAGTCCCTATTGTAGTGTAATGTAGTATTGCTTAATGTAGTATGTAGCTATGCAGTTGATGTAGTTTAATGAAGTATCTTGATATGCATGATATATAGAAATGAAGTTGATGTGTGATATGCATGCTTGACTTGTACGCCTAGTTCACTAGATTTGCTAGGTTACTATGTCACTTGCACGTTTAAGGATCCAAACGTAATGAAGTTAAAGTGTGTGAATGTCTAGGAATGTGTGTTACCTAGACTATATGTGTGTGAATGTTTGGGAATGCAGGAACCCAATCTATATGTGTGAAATTGAGCTCATAAAACTAATGCAGGGAAAGTGTTAAGCTTAACCCGTACTTGTCTCAGCCGGATGAGTGCGTTGATGCAGTTGTTGCTTGGGTGGCTCCTCGCAACATGGTCTTTATAACGCAGGGCGAGTAATACAAGAGGTTTGACCAACCTCCACATACGGATTACTCTTGGATTGGCTTGCCACTCCTTAACGACGTAAGATGAGTAGTCTTTTGACTGATCATCCAGTCGGGTGTGATGCAGAGCACACTTATATGCAGTTAACAAAGATACGTGTGACAATGTGTGAACTAATGCAGGATAGGCACATTTAGGATGATTATCCTAATTAATATGAAGTCGAAATGTAGTATATGTGTGAACGTGTGATGTGTGTTGTGCCTAAATAAACTTGTCTAATAATGAAGATTGTTTTAATTGGACAAATGTTTTTAATTAAGTGTTATCTTACTTAGCTATTCTTATAGCTAACACTTGCTTCTTTAATGTGGTTGTTCCCTCAGGTTTAGCTTGATGGAATTAGATGAAGGATGTGAGAGCTTGGGTAGATTCATTGAAGGAGCCTTAGTTATCCATAGACGATTCTTTGCTTAGACATTTATTTACATTTCGTACTTAATGTCGAATTTATGTTGTGACTTGTGAACGGTTGTTTTATGTTGGGCAACCGTTGGGTTTTCATTTGAACTATTGTTTGATATGGCATGTAACACCAAATAAATGCAGAAACCGAAATGTTTTTATCGGTTTTGACTTTTACAGTATTTACTTCCGCAATTTAACACCGTTAGGTGAAAAGTTTTGAAAACCCATATTTTAAACGACGGGTGTTACAAGTTGGTATCAGAGAAGTGGTTTAAGTGAACCAAGGCCTATTAACCATAGGATTTGGACTTAAACTTAAGATATGCATGCTAGGTATTTGTAGGATGCCTTAGTTTTAATGAAAGATGATATAGGATGGGTTGGAACGAGTGCGAGTGCGATAGGGCTTATGAGATGTTTACGTTACGATGATATGCTTTAGCCTTATCTTAACAAACATTTTGCTTTAATTTGCGCTTATCGACTCTACCTTTTTATTAAAGGAAAATGGTTAACACTCGCAACCGCAACTTCCGACGTGATGGAGCTACTGCTAGCATTACCCCACCTGTCCATCCAGGTGCAGGCGCTGCAAATGCTACCAATGCTGCTGCTGCTGTTGCAGCCAATGCAAATAGAAATCGAGGAAATCCCCGCCAGGTCAATCAGCAAGGCTCATTGGGTCCTATGCCTCCACCTCCCGGCAATCCACCTAGGGTTAATGAGGAAGTGGTGGAACAAATCCCTAACACGGCTGAGTTATACAATCTCGTACGGACTCTCCAGACCCAATTGGCCCAGACACAGGAGCAATTGAACAACGCGCTTGCTGAAAATGCTGAAGGAACTGATGGCAACTATTCAGTGCCTTCTCACCACTCTGAGCCACCGGTCGATGATGTTTGTTGATGCACGTTGATGTGACAACAGCAACTTAGATTTGATTATGTCTTATTCGTATATGTAATTGATAGATTATGAGCATAATGTTTTGGTAATGATCGATTACATGTTTAGGTGTTATATATGTTTATATATGATGTTTGTTATGTATGTTATACAAGTACAAACATAATATACGTTAGGATTCCTTGTACGTGAAATACTAGGAATATAACTATAAAGGTGATTTACAACTAACGAAGATAATCTTCGTTAGGCACTAACGAAGATAATCTTCGTTAAGATGGGCTGGGCTGCTAAGTTCGTAAGAACAAAGCCCAGTAAGTCTAATATTATCAGAAACATATAAAAACGAACAAAAACCCTAAACACGACGTTCAGTTTAACACACCTAAGGAATCTAAGTTCGTTTGTGACATATACCAAACGAATATAGAGCAATATAAGGCTGATTATACTCTTATAATTAGCAATATAATAGATAACTAATCAAACAGTTATCTCGTGAGGATTCCGCACTCACGACATAACCATAGACGATCTCGAGAGCGATCCATAGCTATCGAGGGACTCACAAGTGGTATCAGAGCCATTCGATTTCTTATCGAAGGTTCGAGATCGTTTGTTTGATCGTTTTCTCTCAAAAACTGTTCGAAAACCCTTCCAGTCGTTATCTTCGTTCTCTCTTCTTACGAATTTAACTTACGAAATTAAGTTATCTTCGTTCAGCTTTCACCTTACGAATTTAACTTACGAAATTAAGTTATCTTCGTTCAGCTTTCACCTTACGAATTTAACTTACGAAATTAAGTTATCTTCGTTCAGCTTTCTTACGAATTTAACTTACGAAATTAAGTTATCTTCGTTCAGCTTTCACCTTACGAATTTAACTTACGAAATTAAGTTATCTTCGTTCAGCTTTCAACTTACGAATTTAACTTACGAAATTAAGTTATCTTCGTTCAGCTTTCACCTTACGAATTTAGCTTACGAACTTAAGCTATCTTCGTTCTGTTCACACCTTACGAACTTAGAGTCATCTTCGTTCTAACCTTCACTTGCGAATTTAGCTATCTTCGTTCAGATCTCTTCTTACGAATTTAACTTACGAAATTAAGTTATCTTCGTTCAGCTTTCACCTTACGAATTTAACTTACGAAATTAAGTTATCTTCGTTCAGCTTTCACCTTACGAATTTAACTTACGAAATTAAGTTATCTTCGTTCAGCTTTCACCTTACGAATTTAACTTACGAAATTAAGTTATCTTCGTTCAGCTTTCACCTTACGAATTTAACTTACGAAATTAAGTTATCTTCGTTCAGCTTTCACCTTACGAATTTAACTTACGAAATTAAGTTATCTTCGTTCAGCTTTCACCTTACGAATTTAACTTACGAAATTAAGTTATCTTCGTTCAGCTTTCACCTTACGAATTTAACTTACGAAATTAAGTTATCTTCGTTCAGCTTTCACCTTACGAATTTAACTTACGAAATTAAGTTATCTTCGTTCAGCTTTCTTACGAATTTAACTTACGAAATTAAGTTATCTTCGTTCAGCTTTCACCTTACGAATTTAACTTACGAAATTAAGTTATCTTCGTTCAGCTTTCACCTTACGAATTTAACTTACGAAATTAAGTTATCTTCGTTCAGCTTTCACCTTACGAATTTAACTTACGAAATTAAGTTATCTTCGTTCAGCTTTCACCTTACGAATTTAACTTACGAAATTAAGTTATCTTCGTTCAGCTTTCTTACGAATTTAACTTACGAAATTAAGTTATCTTCGTTCAGCTTTCACCTTACGAATTTAACTTACGAAATTAAGTTATCTTCGTTCAGCTTTCACCTTACGAATTTAACTTACGAAATTAAGTTATCTTCGTTCAGCTTTCACCTTACGAATTTAACTTACGAAATTAAGTTATCTTCGTTCAGCTTTCACCTTACGAATTTAACTTACGAAATTAAGTTATCTTCGTTCAGCTTTCTTACGAATTTAACTTACGAAATTAAGTTATCTTCGTTCAGCTTTCACCTTACGAATTTAACTTACGAAATTAAGTTATCTTCGTTCAGCTTTCACCTTACGAATTTAACTTACGAAATTAAGTTATCTTCGTTCAGCTTTCACCTTACGAATTTAACTTACGAAATTAAGTTATCTTCGTTCAGCTTTCACCTTACGAATTTAACTTACGAAATTAAGTTATCTTCGTTCAGCTTTCTTACGAATTTAACTTACGAAATTAAGTTATCTTCGTTCAGCTTTCACCTTACGAATTTAACTTACGAAATTAAGTTATCTTCGTTCAGCTTTCACCTTACGAATTTAACTTACGAAATTAAGTTATCTTCGTTCAGCTTTCACCTTACGAATTTAACTTACGAAATTAAGTTATCTTCGTTCAGCTTTCACCTTACGAATTTAACTTACGAAATTAAGTTATCTTCGTTCAGCTTTCTTACGAATTTAACTTACGAAATTAAGTTATCTTCGTTCAGCTTTCACCTTACGAATTTAACTTACGAAATTAAGTTATCTTCGTTCAGCTTTCACCTTACGAATTTAACTTACGAAATTAAGTTATCTTCGTTCAGCTTTCACCTTACGAATTTAACTTACGAAATTAAGTTATCTTCGTTCAGCTTTCACCTTACGAATTTAACTTACGAAATTAAGTTATCTTCGTTCAGCTTTCTTACGAATTTAACTTACGAAATTAAGTTATCTTCGTTCAGCTTTCACCTTACGAATTTAACTTACGAAATTAAGTTATCTTCGTTCAGCTTTCACCTTACGAATTTAACTTACGAAATTAAGTTATCTTCGTTCAGCTTTCACCTTACGAATTTAACTTACGAAATTAAGTTATCTTCGTTCAGCTTTCACCTTACGAATTTAACTTACGAAATTAAGTTATCTTCGTTCAGCTTTCACCTTACGAATTTAACTTACGAAATTAAGTTATCTTCGTTCAGCTTTCACCTTACGAATTTAACTTACGAAATTAAGTTATCTTCGTTCAGCTTTCACCTTACGAATTTAACTTACGAAATTAAGTTATCTTCGTTCAGCTTTCACCTTACGAATTTAACTTACGAAATTAAGTTATCTTCGTTCAGCTTTCACCTTACGAATTTAACTTACGAAATTAAGTTATCTTCGTTCAGCTTTCACCTTACGAATTTAACTTACGAAATTAAGTTATCTTCGTTCAGCTTTCACCTTACGAATTTAACTTACGAAATTAAGTTATCTTCGTTCAGCTTTCACCTTACGAATTTAACTTACGAAATTAAGTTATCTTCGTTCAGCTTTCACCTTACGAATTTAACTTACGAAATTAAGTTATCTTCGTTCAGCTTTCACCTTACGAATTTAACTTACGAAATTAAGTTATCTTCGTTCAGCTTTCTTACGAATTTAACTTACGAAATTAAGTTATCTTCGTTCAGCTTTCACCTTACGAATTTAACTTACGAAATTAAGTTATCTTCGTTCAGCTTTCACCTTACGAATTTAACTTACGAAATTAAGTTATCTTCGTTCAGCTTTCACCTTACGAATTTAACTTACGAAATTAAGTTATCTTCGTTCAGCTTTCACCTTACGAATTTAACTTACGAAATTAAGTTATCTTCGTTCAGCTTTCTTACGAATTTAACTTACGAAATTAAGTTATCTTCGTTCAGCTTTCACCTTACGAATTTAACTTACGAAATTAAGTTATCTTCGTTCAGCTTTCACCTTACGAATTTAACTTACGAAATTAAGTTATCTTCGTTCATTGCTTCGGATGCTGGGAACAAAGGTAAGAAGACTGCTGAAGGTGTAAAGACTGGAAGTTTAAAGTTCGGTAACATTACATCTTCTGCTGCGTTACAAGTCCATGCCAATGGATATGAAATCAGCAGAGGGTCGGATGAATGTCTTTGCTGCAATGTGTGCTGCTCATGAAGCGTTTGTTGCAGGAAGAATCACAGATCCTGCACTAATAGATGAAGATTATGACCAAATTGATCCAGATGATGTTGAAGAGATGGACCTAAAATGGCAATTGGCTATGATCACAAGAAGAGTGCAGAAATTCATGAAAAGGACAGGACGACCTCTTACTGGAGGCACTCAGGGCTTTGACAAGTCAAAGGTTAAGTGTTACAACTGTGATGGATTTGGACACTTCGCTAGAGAGTGTCAACGACCAAAGAGGGATGTCAATACTACCCCTACGCGACAAGACAGAAGTGGTAATCGTCCATATAATCAGAATGCAAATAGAGCACTTGTGTTGACTGAAGATACTGCTGCAAATGACAAGGCCATCGTAGCTGTTCAATCTGATGGTTCTTATGTCTGGAATCTTCCACAGGACGAGGCCAATAATGCTTATTTGGCTGAAATTGTTGATGATATGGCTCATATTGTGGACTCTCCTGATGACTTTCTTGACACCACAGTTTACCATAATGATGAGCATTTGTATGAAAATGTTCAAAGTTCGAAAGTGGAAAGTTCTGCTGAGGGTGTTTATGATACTGATTCCGAATCTGAAGATGAGTTCGAAGATGATAAGAACCAAGAGGAAGTGAAAGCTACTGCAGAGGTAAAAGCTACTGAAGTTAATGAAGATTCTGCTGCTGAAAAGGTCGAGAAGACAATTAAAGAGCAGATGAAAGATTTTGAGATTCCTGAAGGGATGACTGTAGATGACTTTGTTGCCTACATGGCCGATTGTAAAGAAGCTGACCAACAGGTATCTTATTCCTTACATACTATTGTTCATGTTTGTAAAATTGTGAATAAAATGTATGATGAAATTGAATTGAAGAATAATCAAATTAGGAATTTAGAATCTATTGTTAATGCTGTACAATCAGAGAGAGATGGGCTAATTAAAAAGGATTTAACAGTCAATGATAAAGAAAGATTTTTCAAGGAAAAGATTAAGTCCTTAGAGTCTGATCTAAGTGCAATGAAGGACAAAGTCAAACAGTCGGTAGCTGTAGAAAGAGTAGGCGGTGAAGCTTACTCGTTGTTAGCAAAGAAGTGTGCTATTATCGAAAAAGAACTAGCTGATGCTAAGATAGAGATTTTGGATTTAAATGCTAAATTAGATTCTGCTAGGCATTCTGAACTGTTAATGCATATGAACAAATTTGAGGATTCTTCCACTAAGAGTCTAGACCCAGTTAAGATCTCTTATAACGATGTTCCTCCACCTTTCAACAACAATTATACCTCCGTTGAACCCAACATTCCTGAAGTTCTACTTCAATCTAGTACTGAAGCTAGTAAACCAAAAGACTCAATTCCTGAAGCCAAGTTGCCTAAGGAAATAAAAAAGTCTGTAGGAGGTTCTTCTCAACCTAAAAAGGAAGAGAAATTGAAAGGTTTTGTTCAAAATAAGTCTATTTCTTTTGGTCAGAAAGATAGTGTTACACACTTTACTCTTCACAAGAGTCATAGGGTATATACTGAGTTAGAATTCCCTTTAGAATCTATTGACCCTAAAAGGATTGATAAAGTCTGGGATGTGACTGTTGAGGACATGAAGAAATTAAGTCAGTCACGTCTCACTCCATTGCCTAGGCAGACTAAAACTAGAAAATCTGAGGATAGATCAGCTGTTGATGAAGTAGCTACTAGGACTTTGAAGCAAATCCTTATGCCTGCACTTAAGAAGTCTCCAAGTATACGTAAGGATGAAATAGTTGATGCTAGAAAGTCTAGGAATTCACCAACTAAACGTGACTTTGATGATCGTAGAAAAACGAGTAAGGCAGTGGACACTAGGACTAAAATTGAATCTGTAGGTACCGATAAAAAGGTAGATACAAAGAATAAGGTCAAGGTCCTTTCTTGTTTTGCGTGTCATGAAAAAGGTCATGTTTACAGTGTATGTCCCAACAGACCTCGGAGATCAGGTTCTCCGTCGAAGGGCTCTACCTCAGAAGATAAAAAGGGGTTGGGTAATGATAAAAAGGTTGATGAGTCACAAGTTGCATCTTCTTCAAAAACTTTTACTATACCTCAACGACGTGAATCTCCATTGAAAGTTTCATCTGGAAATGTTCATAGGAATTCAAATCAAAAGAGGATTGTATTACCTCAATCTAGGAGTATATTACCTAGAGAAGATAGATTCATGAACCATGGTCGTAACTCATATTATGACCAAATTCACTCAAGTGTTCGACCTTCTTTTGGCCCTCATTCTCCTAGAACTTCTCCAACGAGAGGTCCGAAGACTTCTCCAGTGAGAAGACAAGATGAGAAACGTGTTCCATCCAAGGCTTCTAGCAATGGATATTGGACTGAACTTCTTCTCAAGGATGAGAAGGGACGACCCAAACCAATGAAGGTTTGGGTCCCACACGAAAACTAACTTATCTCATTTTATGTGCAGGGAGTTCCTAGGAAACCAATTCATTTGTGGTACCTTGACAGTGGATGCTCCAGGCACATGACAGGGGACAAGAAGCTTTTGTCCAATTATGTTGATATACATGGGTCATATGTTAGTTTTGCTGGATCCAAGGGCGGTAACATCACCGGTCAAGGAGATGTCGTCAATGGACAACTTACTCTAGAACGAGTAAACTATGTGGAACAACTTACTCATAATCTTATGAGTGTCTCACAGATCTGTGACAAGGGCAACAATGTTCATTTCACAGAAAAGGAGGCATTCATCTTGAAGCCGGGTTTTGTTATTCCTGAAGAATGGATTATGCTCAGAGCTCCTAGGAAGAGAGACATCTATGGTTTAGTTTTAGGTGTTGATAATCCAAAGGAGTCCCTTTGTTTGTTGAGCAAGGCCAATGAGTCGGAATCTCTCTTATGGCATCGAAGAATGGGACATATCAACTTTCGGAAGATGAATGAACTTGTCAGTCTTGAATTAGTTGAAGGTGTTCCGGTAAAGAAGTTTGGGATGGAAGATAAATGTGTACCGTGTTTGAAAGGGAAGCAACATAAGAATCCCCATAAATCAAAGGTGCAGAATTCTATATCCAAACCATTCGAGTTACTTCATATGGATCTCTTTGGTCCTGTGAACATAAGAAGCATTGGAGGGATGTTTACTGTTTGGTGATCACTGATGATTACTCAAGATTCTCATGGGTATTCTTTTTGAAGACCAAGGATGAGACTGCTACTCGATTTATGGATTTCATTAAACAAGTCGAGAATGTCCATGAGATTAAAGTGAAGAGAATCAGGAGTGACAATGGCACTGAGTTCAAGAATAATACTATTACTGCATTTTGCTTGACCAAAGGAATTCAACATCAATTCAGTGCACCTTATGAGCCACAACAGAATGGAGTAGCTGAAAGGAAGAACAGGACATTGATAGAAACAGCCAGGACGATGCTTGCTGATTCAGGGCTTCCTATTACTTTCTGGGGAGAGGCGGTGAATACAGCTTGTCACATTTTAAATCGGGTTTTAACAGTTAAACGGTTTAAGAAGACTTGTTATGAGCTGTTGCACAACAAAAAGCCCAATTTGCAAAATGTTGAGCCGTTTGGTGTTCCGTGTACTTTTCTGAAAGTTCTTCCTCAAGGGAAATTTGATCCTAAATCTGAGGAGGGATTCTTTTTAGGTTATGTGCCAAGTACACCGATTCGGCGTGTGTACAATCAGAAAACTGGCAAAGTCGATTTTGGTACAAATGTCGTAATTGTCAGTCATAAACCTGCTGTGCACATTGGTCCTGCTAATGACTTCGATTATGATGGTGTTTTCACTTCTTTTCGTGGTCCTGTTTCTTTTACAGGTGTTCCGATTGTGGAAGATGTAGTTACTCTACATGATCCACTTGATGGTGGACCGGTTCCTGTTTCCACTCCTGTTTCCTCACCATTCATTGAGCCTGCTTCTAAATCTGGTGAATCAAGTGGGACCAAAGAAGCAGATTCTACTTTAGAGATTGCTCCTAAAGTTCCTAATGATCCGCTGCACATACCTCTACCTGATGATCCTTTCTATGATACTGATGATGAGGAAGGTGAAAATCAGGATGAACCTAAATCTCCAGAGAAACAGGTGCAGACAAACTTGGGAAGTGATCTTACGGTCAATAAGGTTCCTCAGACTAGAGTCAACAAGGATCATCCAGTAGATCAAATTATTGGTGATGCTTCTGCCTCTACTCGCACGAGGAATCAGCATAAGAAGATGTCAAGTATGTTTGCTGAGGTTAAGGATACTGGGGCAATTACTTGGTACTTGTACTATTGCTTCATCTCTCAGGTTGAGCCTAAGAATGTTGGTATGGCTCTTAAAGAACCGTCATGGGTTGAGGCGATGCAAGAAGAATTGGCTCAGTTTCGGAAGCTTGATGTATGGAAGTTAGTTGACTTACCTGAAGGTGAATCTCCTTTAACAACGCGTTGGGTTTTTCGTTGTGAAAGGGATGACAAAGGTATAGTCACTCGCAATAAGGCTCGATTGGTGGTTAGAGGATTTGAGCAACAAGAAGGCTTTGATTACGATGAGACTTTTGCACCGGTAGCTAGACTTGAAGCTATTCGATTGTTTCTGGCATATGCTAGTTATAAAGGAATAAAGGTGTATCAACTTGACGTAAAGAGTGCCTTTTTGTATGGAGAAATTAAAGAAGAAGTTTATGTAGAACAACCTGCCGGGTTTGAGGATCCAGACTTTCCTAACAAAGTATATCGTCTCGATAAGGCTTTATATGGTCTACATCAGGCTCCTCGATCTTGGTATGAAAAACTGTCTTCTCATCTGATTGAAAACGGATTTATAAGAGGTTCTATCGACAGCACGTTGTTTGTCAAATGGAAAGGGAAGGACTACTTGCTTGTACAGGTTTACGTCGATGATATCATTTTTGGTTCTTCTGATGAGAATATGTGCAAGGAGTTTGAGCAGAGCATGAAGGCTAAGTTTGAAATGAGTGCTATGGGGGAATTAACTTTCTTCCTTGGACTACAGGTGGATCAACTGACGGATGGGTTCTTTATTCATCAAACCAAGTATGTTAAAGATCTTCTTACTAGGTTTCGGATGACTGATTCTAAAGATGCAATTACTCCCATCAAGACTGCTCATGGGCTGTGTCCTGATAAGCCTAATGATCCACACGTTGATGCAACTCAATATCGGGCTATTATTGGATCTTTGATGTATCTCACTGCTTCCCGTCCAGACATTATGTTCGCTGTTTGTATGTGTGCTCGATATCAGGCTAATCCGAAAGAATCTCATTTGAAAGCTGCGAAAAGGATTCTTCGTTATGTGAAGGCCAAGCCTCGACTAGGGCTTTGGTATCCCATGCATGGTTCCTTTGAATTCAAGGCTTATACTGATTCGGATTATGGTGGTGACAATTCGGATAGGAAATCTACATCGGGTGGATGTCAGCTTTTAGGGGGGAGAATTATTTCGTGGCAGTGCAAAAAGCAGACATCTGTTGCACAGTCTTCCTGTGAAGCAGAGTACATTGCTGCTGGCTATTGCTGTTCTCAGGTACTTTGGATACAGCAACAACTGCGCGATTATGGTATGAATATCTCAAACTCTCCTATTTGCATTGATAATAAATCTGCCATTGATATTACCAAGAATCCGAAAAATTTTAAAGTCACCAAGCACATAGACATAAAGCATCATTTTATACGTGACTGTTTTGAGAAAAAGCTTATTCATTTGGAAAAGGTTATTACTGATGATAACCTTGCTGATTTGTATACTAAAGCTTTTGATGGACCTCGTCATGAGTTGTTATATCAACTCAATGGTATGAAGAATGCCGAGTAGTTTCTCTCAAAGAACTTAAAATTTTTTCGAGTCTTTGTAGTTTAAGTCGTACATAGATAGAGTCATTAAAATACAAAAAGAGTTGTTTTAGTATAAGTTTGTACATATCTAGTGTCTGAAAAATCCAAAAACATCAGAAAAATTGGAAAATCCAAAAATATAATAAATGAAGTACGGTCATTGCACTAAATGACTAGATGTGACGATAATTGGAAAATCCAAAAACATCAGAAAAATTGGAAAATCCAAAAACATCAGAAAAATTGGAAAATCCAAAAACATCAGAAAAATTGGAAAATCCAAAAACATCAGAAAAATTGGAAAATCCAAAAACATCAGAAAAATTGGAAAATCCAAAAACATCAGAAAAATTGGAAAATCCAAAAACATCAGAAAAATTGGAAAATCCAAAAACATCAGAAAAATTGGAAAATCCAAAAACATCAGAAAAATTGGAAAATCCAAAAACATCAGAAAAATTGGAAAATCCAAAAACATCAGAAAAATTGGAAAATCCAAAAACATCAGAAAAATTGGAAAATCCAAAAACATCAGAAAAATTGGAAAATCCAAAAACATCAGAAAAATTGGAAAATCCAAAAACATCAGAAAAATTGGAAAATCCAAAAACATCAGAAAAATTGGAAAATCCAAAAACATCAGAAAAATTGGAAAATCCAAAAACATCAGAAAAATTGGAAAATCCAAAAACATCAGAAAAATTGGAAAATCCAAAAACATCAGAAAAATTGGAAAATCCAAAAACATCAGAAAAATTGGAAAATCCAAAAACATCAGAAAAATTGGAAAATCCAAAAACATCAGAAAAATTGGAAAATCCAAAAACATCAGAAAAATTGGAAAATCCAAAAACATCAGAAAAATTGGAAAATCCAAAAACATCAGAAAAATTGGAAAATCCAAAAACATCAGAAAAATTGGAAAATCCAAAAACATCAGAAAAATTGGAAAATCCAAAAACATCAGAAAAATTGGAAAATCCAAAAACATCAGAAAAATTGGAAAATCCAAAAACATCAGAAAAATTGGAAAATCCAAAAACATCAGAAAAATTGGAAAATCCAAAAACATCAGAAAAATTGGAAAATCCAAAAACATCAGAAAAATTGGAAAATCCAAAAACATCAGAAAAATTGGAAAATCCAAAAACATCAGAAAAATTGGAAAATCCAAAAACATCAGAAAAATTGGAAAATCCAAAAACATCAGAAAAATTGGAAAATCCAAAAACATCAGAAAAATTGGAAAATCCAAAAACATCAGAAAAATTGGAAAATCCAAAAACATCAGAAAAATTGGAAAATCCAAAAACATCAGAAAAATTGGAAAATCCAAAAACATCAGAAAAATTGGAAAATCCAAAAACATCAGAAAAATTGGAAAATCCAAAAACATCAGAAAAATTGGAAAATCCAAAAACATCAGAAAAATTGGAAAATCCAAAAACATCAGAAAAATTGGAAAATCCAAAAACATCAGAAAAATTGGAAAATCCAAAAACATCAGAAAAATTGGAAAATCCAAAAACATCAGAAAAATTGGAAAATCCAAAAACATCAGAAAAATTGGAAAATCCAAAAACATCAGAAAAATTGGAAAATCCAAAAACATCAGAAAAATTGGAAAATCCAAAAACATCAGAAAAATTGGAAAATCCAAAAACATCAGAAAAATTGGAAAATCCAAAAACATCAGAAAAATTGGAAAATCCAAAAACATCAGAAAAATTGGAAAATCCAAAAACATCAGAAAAATTGGAAAATCCAAAAACATCAGAAAAATTGGAAAATCCAAAAACATCAGAAAAATTGGAAAATCCAAAAACATCAGAAAAATTGGAAAATCCAAAAACATCAGAAAAATTGGAAAATCCAAAAACATCAGAAAAATTGGAAAATCCAAAAACATCAGAAAAATTGGAAAATCCAAAAACATCAGAAAAATTGGAAAATCCAAAAACATCAGAAAAATTGGAAAATCCAAAAACATCAGAAAAATTGGAAAATCCAAAAACATCAGAAAAATTGGAAAATCCAAAAACATCAGAAAAATTGGAAAATCCAAAAACATCAGAAAAATTGGAAAATCCAAAAACATCAGAAAAATTGGAAAATCCAAAAACATCAGAAAAATTGGAAAATCCAAAAACATCAGAAAAATTGGAAAATCCAAAAACATCAGAAAAATTGGAAAATCCAAAAACATCAGAAAAATTGGAAAATCCAAAAACATCAGAAAAATTGGAAAATCCAAAAACATCAGAAAAATTGGAAAATCCAAAAACATCAGAAAAATTGGAAAATCCAAAAACATCAGAAAAATTGGAAAATCCAAAAACATCAGAAAAATTGGAAAATCCAAAAACATCAGAAAAATTGGAAAATCCAAAAACATCAGAAAAATTGGAAAATCCAAAAACATCAGAAAAATTGGAAAATCCAAAAACATCAGAAAAATTGGAAAATCCAAAAACATCAGAAAAATTGGAAAATCCAAAAACATCAGAAAAATTGGAAAATCCAAAAACATCAGAAAAATTGGAAAATCCAAAAACATCAGAAAAATTGGAAAATACAAAAAACAAAAAGAGTTGGTTTAGTATAAGTTTGTATATATCTAGTGTCTGAAAATCCAAAAACATCAGAAAAATTGGAAAATCCAAAAATGTCGCTTTACGCGTGAGGAATCACCGACCTGTCACCGCTGACTTGATTCTTAAAGACTTTCTCACTTTAATCACCAAATGTCTTAATCTTAGTGCTTTTTCGATTGTAAGAGTGTATCTGAATATGGGGCACATAAGTTCGCAAACTAAAATTGTGGCATGAGTAACTTACTAGGTTACATGGTGACTGTCCTTGGCTCAAGTAATACGAAAGTGCCACAAACCAAAAAGGAGACTGGAAGTACCGAGTGTTTAAGAGGACAAACATATTGGTAATCGTTTTTGGATCACTGTTCATAACTAATAATAAGAGAATTATTTCTCACCCACAGGCTTATGTAATTGCTAAACTGATCTAGTCAGCAGTAACCAAGCATCATGTAAATAATGAATAAATTCAAGTTAATTAGTGTATAGCTTAGTTTATTATTCTGTTATGCTCTTAATGCGTTAATGAGTTTTCATTAAGTGTGCAGTGTTCAGGTTAAAAAGATTAAGTTGAAGTGCTATATTCCGCAAATACATTGTTATTCGTATGGATGATATCCTAGAGATAAGATCCTTGCTGTGTAATGACAATTTTTGTGATGCAGATATGAGCATGTGAAGGAAGAATACATGAACTTGATTTTGGTGTATTTATTTACCTTATGATTCATGTATTTAGTGAAAATAATCAGATCTGTTACTTTTAATTTTCGTACCTTAACTTATGACATGATTCCGAAAATTTTATAAGGTTCTTAATTGAATTTTTGAACTACTCATTGTTTGACTGTTTTGTAGACGACATTTCATATGGGACTTAAGTGTTTCAAGATCATTTGTCGTTAAGCATCTCAATGATTAGTGGAAAGTTCTTCGTTTCATGGTCATGATTGGTAACGTTGTTCATATGTTAATTGATTATTTTCAGGTTTGTTGATGATTTGGTTTGAAGGATTAGGGGTTATTATTCACGATTGTAATGTTCGTTGAACAACTTACATTATGATGATGATATTGTATGATGGCAATTTTTTGGTACAAGGCATGAACAGGTTGTTTGTTAACGAGTTTTTGCTATATACAGGATTAGGTAAAGGGTCGAATCGTGGAACATTTTGTGAACGAACCTAGCTGAATCTGAAATTTTCTAAGTCCAAAGATTGTTCTTACGAAGATAGCATTATCTTCGTTTATGATTGTTCTTACGAAAATATCTCATCTTCGTTGTTTGTTCTTACGAAGATATCATTATCTTCGTTTGATTGTTCTTACGAAGATATCATTATCTTCGTTTAGATTGTTCTTACGAAGATATCATTATCTTCGTTTATGATTGTTCTTACGAAGATATCATTATCTTCGTTGTATTGTTCTTACGAAGATATCATTATCTTCGTTTATGATTGTTCTTACGAAGATATCATTATCTTCGTTTGATTGTTCTTACGAAGATATCATTATCTTCGTTTAGATTGTTCTTACGAAGATATCATTATCTTCGTTTATGATTGTTCTTACGAAGATATCATTATCTTCGTTGTATTGTTCTTACGAAGATATCATTATCTTCGTTTATGATTGTTCTTACGAAGATATCATTATCTTCGTTGTGATTGTTCTTACGAAGATATCATTATCTTCGTTTATGATTGTTCTTACGAAGATATCATTATCTTCGTTTATATTGTTCTTACGAAGATATCATTATCTTCGTTGTATTGTTCTTACGAAGATATCATTATCTTCGTTTATGATTGTTCTTACGAAGATATCATTATCTTCGTTTGATTGTTCTTACGAAGATATCATTATCTTCGTTTAGATTGTTCTTACGAAGATATCATTATCTTCGTTTATGATTGTTCTTACGAAGATATCATTATCTTCGTTGTATTGTTCTTACGAAGATATCATTATCTTCGTTTATGATTGTTCTTACGAAGATATCATTATCTTCGTTTGATTGTTCTTACGAAGATATCATTATCTTCGTTTAGATTGTTCTTACGAAGATATCATTATCTTCGTTTATGATTGTTCTTACGAAGATATCATTATCTTCGTTGTATTGTTCTTACGAAGATATCATTATCTTCGTTTATGATTGTTCTTACGAAGATATCATTATCTTCGTTTGATTGTTCTTACGAAGATATCATTATCTTCGTTTAGATTGTTCTTACGAAGATATCATTATCTTCGTTTATATTGTTCTTACGAAGATATCTTTCATCTTCGTTGAGATTGTTCTTACGAAGATAGCATTATCTTCGTTTATGATTGTTCTTACGAAAATATCTTTCATCTTCGTTGTTTGTTCTTACGAAGATATCATCTATTTCGTTGTTTGTTCTTACGAAGATATCATCTATTTTCGTTCAGAAAGTTGGAAGTATATGGGTCTTACGTAGATCATCTTCGTACACACATATTTGTGACCGGATTCCTACCCGACTCGTTTTAAACCATTTTTACCATCTATATAAATACAAGCTGCCTTCGTTTTATTATTTACACTTTCAAATTTTTTCAAGTAATAAACGAATTTAAGCTGCTTCATCCCCATAATATCATCAATCACAGCTTTTGATTTCGATCAAATTTCTACTTCTTGTTTCGATTTCTCTTGAAATTAGTGATTCAGGTACAATAATCGAGTGTAATCATTCACAAATCACTAATACAAATTCGTTGTTTGTCCAATTTCTGCACGAACTCAGTCTGCTTATAAAATTTTTTAGGGTTTAATTTCGTAAGAGATTTTTCTCTATTATATCTTTTTTCGATGTATAATCGATCTGAGTTATGCTCTAATTATTGGAAACAAATGTTTTGAAATCGATTTTGGGCAAAAGGCAAAGTTAATCATTGGTTAATCTTGTATTTTGAGTTCAGTGAACTGTTACGAAGATATCATTCGTTTCATTACGAATTTAGCTTGCGTTTATAACTTACGAACTTAAGTTTAGGTTTATAAGTTACGAACTTAGGATTTAGTTCTATTTTCGTACTTACGAATTTAACTTACGAACTTAACGACTATCTTCGTACAGTCTAACTTACGAATTTAGTGATTAGGTTTTACAAGTCTGCAAATCATTTTCTATGCTTATTTTATATTTGTTTCGATACTTTGATTTGTTTTGCAGATATGGCTTTAGCACCACGACAATTCTTTGAGAAGCATAATCTGGCTCTCAACCTTGATCCAGATCAACGTAACTGTGATCATTATCATCAAATGTTTGCATTTATAGCTCGTTCAAGATTATCATTTGTTTTGCAGATATGGCTTTAGCACCAAGACAATTCTTTGAGAAGCATAATCTGGCTCTCAACCTTGATCCAGATCAACGTAACTGTGATCATTATCATCAAATGTTTGCATTTATAGCTCGTTCAAGATTATCGTTTGTGTTCACTCATTCACCACGACTTATTAGACAGTACATAGATGAATTCTGGAGTACTGCTCATGAAGTAATGGTTGATGGTCATGGTTTTATTCAAGCTACCGTTGCTGGGATCACTTTTGATTTCGATCAAATTTCTACTTCTTGTTTCGATTTCTCTTGAAATTAGTGATTCAGGTACAATAATCGAGTGTAATCATTCACAAATCACTAATACAAATTCGTTGTTTGTCCAATTTCTGCACGAACTCAGTCTGCTTATAAAATTTTTTTTTTTTTTCGTTTTTTTTTTTTTTTTTTTTTTTTTTTTTTTTTTTTTTTTTTTTTTTTTTTTTTTTTTTTTTTTTTTTTTTTTTTTTTTTTTTTTTTTTTTTTTTTTTTTTTTTTTTTTTTTTTTTTTTTTTTTTTTTTTTTTTTTTTTTTTTTTTTTTTTTTTTTTTTTTTTTTTTTTTTTTTTTTTTTTTTTTTTTTTTTTTTTTTTTTTTTTTTTTTTTTTTTTTTTTTTTTTTTTTTTTTTTTTTTTTTTTTTTTTTTTTTTTTTTTTTTTTTTTTTTTTTTTTTTTTTTTTTTTTTTTTTTTTTTTTTTTTTTTTTTTTTTTTTTTTTTTTTTTTTTTTTTTTTTTTTTTTTTTTTTTTTTTTTTTTTTTTTTTTTTTTTTTTTTTTTTTTTTTTTTTTTTTTTTTTTTTTTTTTTTTTTTTTTTTTTTTTTTTTTTTTTTTTTTTTTTTTTTTTTTTTTTTTTTTTTTTTTTTTTTTTTTTTTTTTTTTTTTTTTTTTTTTTTTTTTTTTTTTTTTTTTTTGAGTACTGCTCATGAAGTAATGGTTGATGGTCATGGTTTTATTCAAGCTACCGTTGCTGGGATCACTTTTGATTTCAACGCTGCAAATCTACGTCATATTTTGCGTTAGGTGAAGAACCAGAAGAAGCGGTAGATATACCATATTCGTTTCAGCTTCTTTATCAATGTTTTCAGAGGATGGGTTATGTTGGTGCAATAAAATTACCTTTTGACAAAAGTGGAATTAAAGGACGATGGAGATATCTGGCGTATGCTTTGCTAGTTTGTTTAAGCAATCGTAAAGCGGGTTTTGATCAACTTTCTGCTCAAATAGCATCGCAGATGGTTGCATTGGTCTACAATCGCCCGTATCCATTTTCTGTCTACTTTTATCAGGAATTTCTTGAACAACTTAGTGCCAGAGGACGAAAGAGATTTTTACTTTATCCTCGCTTTGTTATGGCCATTGTCAGACACTTCTGTCCGAACTTGGTTTTCGATCAAGGACCTCGTTATAATCTACATGCTTGGCCTTTGCGTCTTTTCGCTGATTTAGAAGCAAATACTCGCAACGTAGAAGGTCTTACTGATCCACCTTTGTTTGGTCACTTGATCAATCCTAACTATCGTTCTCGTATTGAGGATGATATGTTCGTGGACGATGATGACGATTCGGATGAAACAGATCACGGGAATGATGCTAATGAGGAAGATAGTACCAGTAGTTCAGCTGATAATGTTGTTGTCTCGGAAGACACAGGTGAATATGAACATCGCACAAAAAGGGCTCATGATGTTCCTGTAGCTTCTGCAAGTGATCATTCTTATCACTTATCTCAAGAAGGTGTATCTAGTGAGCTACGTAGAGAACGTCGAAGCAAGGCATGTCATGCTTCTCCGATAGTCTCTGATACGGCTCAATCTGTTCATGATAAGTATGATGCAAATGTTTTACTTCCTCCTGAGGTTGCGGCTCGATTTAATCCTGAACTAGCCAGCCTTTTTGAAGATATTGATGATCCGGTCAATGCACCCAGTTCAAGTGATACTAGGGGTTCTAAAAGATCAATGGATGCTACTCTTACTTATCAAAGAGTTAAGCGTGCACGTATCACTGAAGCTACATCAGTTTCAATTCCTGATCCTCCAAGTTCAACTGCTGCTGCTATTCCGGTTGTATCAACAGCACCAGCTCAATCTGTTGAGCTTCTAGAGACTCGTGTTTCCACGTTCGAGTCTGATCTCTCAGATGTCCGAGCTGCTCTGACCTTTCTTGTCAATTGGGTCAAGAATCAAGGGGGAGATGTGCCTGAAGAGATATGCAGATTATCAGTGCCAAGACGTCAAGATGATGATGATGATGATGATGATGATGATGATGATGATGATGATGATGATGATGATGATGATGATGATGATGATGATGATGATGATGATGATGATGATGATGATGATGATGATGATGATGATGATGATGATGATGATGATGATGATGATGATGATGATGATGATGATGATGATGATGATGATGATGATGATGATGATGATGATGATGATGATGATGATGATGATGATGATGATGATGATGATGATGATGATGATGATGATGATGATGATGATGATGATGATGATGATGATGATGATGATGATGATGATGATGATGATGATGATGATGATGATGATGATGATGATGATGATGATGATGATGATGTGATATGATGAACCCATGATGATGATGATGATGATGATGATGATGATGATAGTGATTCTTCAAGTGATGATTCCGATGATGATGATTCAGATCACGGGAATGATGCTAATGAGGAAGATAGTACCAGTAGTTCAGCTGATAATGTTGTTGTCTCGGAAGACACAGGTGAATATGAGCATCGCACAAAAAGGGCTCATGATGTTCCTGTAGCTTCTGCAAGTGATCATTCTTATCACTTATCTCAAGAAGGTGTATCTAGTGAGCTACGTAGAGAACGTCGAAGCAAGGCATGTCATGCTTCTCCGATAGTCTCTGATACGGCTCAATCTGTTCATGATAAGTATGATGCAAATGTTTTACTTCCTCCTGAGGTTGCGGCTCGATTTAATCCTGAACTAGCCAGCCTTTTTGAAGATATTGATGATCCGGTCAATGCACCCAGTTCAAGTGATACTAGGGGTTCTAAAAGATCAATGGATGCTACTCTTACTTATCAAAGAGTTAAGCGTGCACGTATCACTGAAGCTACATCAGTTTCAATTCCTGATCCTCCAAGTTCAACTGCTGCTGCTATTCCGGTTGTATCAACAGCACCAGCTCAATCTGTTGAGCTTCTAGAGACTCGTGTTTCCACGTTAGAGTCTGATCTCTCAGATGTCCGAGCTGCTCTGACCTTTCTTGTCAATTGGGTCAAGAATCAAGGGGGAGATGTGCCTGAAGAGATATGCAGATTATCAGTGCCAAGACGTCAAGATGATGATGATGATG
>CM067174.1:27789658-27824053 GCA_034093135.1 Erigeron breviscapus
GGCTAAAGCTCCAGTCAAAAAGGCCACTGGTAACAAGCCTTTACCTCATAAGTCTAAGGAGCCCAAGACCCGACAGACTAAATCTCCAGTTGAACCAATGTCCAAGGTTCAACTGCCTGAACAAAATAATATTTTGGTTAATCTGGAAAGGCAACTCCAACTTTTGTCTCGGCAGGTTCAGAGATTTTTCACATGGACATTTTTTTTTTGGGTAATGGGACACCCCGATGATTTTATAACAACATCAGAACTTCAATGTACATGTAATGTGACTGTATGCCACATTCAACACATATATGACATGCCATATATATGTAAAAAACAAACAACTGATTACTACTTTACTAGAGAAGTTAAATCACTGCTAAGTAAGACTAACAATCCAAAATAATAGATCATGACACAACTGCTAAGCTATCTTCCAGATTAGACTTGAGTCTTCATCCCTCTTTGTCATATTTTAGCTTCCACTAGAATCGAAATGGATGGGAAGCTTCCATTTCTCTAGCTTCCCAGCCAGGCAGCCACATGAGCATTGTTCTTGAACCGGATACTTACAACCACATGGACATGATTATGAGAGTAAATCCGTTGAATACTCTAATGATGAAATTTTATATATTTTGCTTCTTTGCATTGCATCTTCTTGATCATCTGTCCTTTTTAATTCAAAATGTGGTACTGCATACCACATGGATAGTAGTACAACTTCTGAAAGGTTTCCCGAGTTAATACATTGGTTTTCATATTTAGACTTTACCATTTTGTACAGCACAGGTGAGAATGCTGAGTGAATTACTTCTTTTTTTTATGAACTTAATTTTGAGTAGCTTGTGGCAGCTCACATATACTAACTTTTTTTCTGAATTTTCAGTTAACTGCCTTGCTAGCGGAAGTGGGACTGAACATTCAGGAAGCCCATGCATTTTCCACCGTAGATCGCTACTCACTAGATGTCTTTGTTGTTGATGGTTGGCCATATGAGGTACCTTGTAGCATCAAAGTTAGATAAGAAATTTAGTTGCATGGGTTTGTTGTCTATAGTTATTGTCTACTTCCCAATTGTATAATTTGACTTTGAGGTTCAGGGATAACTATCTTTTTTTTTTCTTTCTACTTATGTCTCGAAGATCAAATGCTAATCCAAGTTTTTATATAATTTCAATCTCATCACTGGCCAGTAAATATAGGGAGCATTTTTGTTTTCTTTGATTTTTGCAAACTATAAAAACATATTGAAACTTAAACGAGTCATTCTGCATGTTTCTCGATAAACGTTGGTCAGTTTACCAACTAATTTTTCTTAATTAGCAAAATGAGATACATTTTTATATAGCTATAATAACCAGAACTCTTTTGAAAAACTTACCTAAGTTTCCAGATATGAAGATAATAAAAAATACTAATTGACAGTTTGTTTTTGATTCATTAGTTATATCATATAGTAATTTTACAAGTCAATATTTGACTCAGCATCTTTTACCACACTTTTCATCATTTATAACACAAATAAATGTTAAATCATTTTTTTGGGTTTATGCAGCCATGATGTTTGGTTCATTTTGTGCTCTTTTTATAATAATTTCTTGTTAATATGTTCAGGAAACCGAGCAGCTTCGAACAGCGTTGGAAAGAGAACTTTGTAATCTTGAGGTATAATATATACATATATGTCTGATCTTTGAAGTTCACATATGCCCGTTATATATGTTATTGTAATTGGAATCAATTGGAATCTATTATAATAATTCTCTGATGTGACACCATCGTTGAATTTTAACTACAAAGTTGGTTTCCGAGCAGAAACAGTCTTGGCTAATCCAACATTCATCCTCTACATTAAGTGAGCTGGATCAAGCAAGCACGCCTTGCCAACCTAGTCACCTAACAATACATAATGACGGGACTGATGTATGGGAAATTGATTCTCGGTTTCTGATTCTTGACCGTAAAGTTGCATCTGGGTCATATGGTGATTTGTAAGTCTTGATAACCAGAAGTATTTTGTTACATTGATGTTATTTGTATTTTGGTCACATACAAATTTGACCTTTTTACTTGATATGTGTGTTTATTTAGATATAAAGGTACGTATCGTAGTCAAGAAGTGGCTATCAAGATTCTTAAAACCGAGCGTGTAAACTCAGATTTGCAGAAAGAGTTTGCTCAAGAAGTTTACATCTTAAGGTTAGTCGATAATCAATTGTGCATCTTTTTGCACAGTTTGGCTGCATGGCGTGATAAACTGATTAACTCTTTTATGCTACTAGCTTATGTCCGTTATGTTAACTAAACTCAGTTCTAGTCTACAAGTTTTTATTTGAAATTGTATAATTTTTCCATATATGTGAACTTCACTAAGATTTATTGTGTGCTATTATGTACAGGAAAGTCAGGCATAAAAACGTTGTGCAGTTCATAGGAGCATGTACCAAACCTCCAAGCTTGTGCATTGTGACTGGTAATACCATGTTCTCTATGTAGCCCATACGTGTTGTTTCTTATTTCTTTAGATGAAGTGTGCCAGCACATGCTTGGTCATAGCGCAAAAGCAATGATATGCTATATATTACGTAAACGTTAGTTTCTATGTTGATAGATAGTTTGGTCTTGATATCAGATTTTGAATTTGCAATACACTTATAAGAGCCTATAAACATATTTAATTTTAACGGTAAATAGGTATGGGACATGATGGATAAGGTGTGATGATTCAGGAATGGATTGCATCCCTTTTTAACTTTGTTTTGACATATGGGCGGATATTTGTTTATATGTTAACTTCAATTATCTATTTTGTAATACTATAATCGGGCCCAAATCAACTTGTAGGTCCATCCATGTATGTATATTTGTAGGAAATGGCAAAACTTATGCTCCAATGTTTACAATCATTTAATTGTAGACGTCGCATAAAACAGTCATGTCTCCTCCCATAGTAAAAAATATCTGCGCAAAAAAGAAGGAACCTCTTTTATTTTGGTTCATGTTCTATCAACTTCTATGCAAGTTCAATCTATTATTCATTGCATCACATCACTTGTTGGCGCGCCTATTAGATTGTGGCGCTCTACCAAACGAGACCTCGCGCATTTTATCTTTCTCTTATCGGTAGGCACTCTTATTTACCAAGATATCTAAAAAAAGGATAAATTAGTGATCTACACACGCAACCTCATCTAATATTTGCAGAACTCAAGTCCAAAATTTTCTATTAACAATTGTTCTGATGATTTGCTCACGGCATTTTACATATAGATGAACCAATTATATGTTTAAAACTTCATTAATGTTAATGGTTATCTTACTCTTTGAAAACTCCAGAGGTCGATTTGGAGACGGGTGGATGAGTGTCTATGACTATCTGCACAAACAAAAGGGTACATTTAAGCTTCCTATGTTACTCAAAGTATCAATTGATATATCAAAAGGTATGAACTACCTGCACCAGAATAACATAATACACCGGGACCTCAAGGCTGCAAATCTTCTGATGGATGAACACGAAGTAAGATTTTTAGTCTTTCAATAGGGCAAGTAGAAGAGAGCCAGTTTCAAAACTAGGTAAAATTTTAGCATCACTGAACCTCTTCACATGCTTCATATGGATCTCTTTGGTCCAGTGAATGTTCAAACTAGAGCTGAGAAATACACTTCTTTTAAACAACCAAACACGGACATAAGACACTAGATGACTCGCATGATGTAAATATGTCAAAATAATGGCCAATTTTAGTAAATGCATGTTCCTCAGAGAAAGAAATAATTGTATACGAACCTCATGGACGTTACACCCGGATTCATTTATCGTCAAGAACAAATCAAATTAGTTGTTAATTAATGAAATTCATAACCATTAGATTTTCTAATTTAATGCCTGATTCAAATACTAATATAGCAGATATAGAAGACTGATATTATCCTCGGATCACGTATCTCCAATATCTATATACTGAGTCCATCTACCAATAGCGAACTTACCGGCATCAAAATCATCTCTGTCTAAGTTAATCAAAAGAGCACTATTTCAACCTCCAAAGAATGCGCCTTACAGCCAGATACCATATCATAACGAATTCAAAACAATTAACCAGATGAAAAATTTTCTAGATCACAAGTGACTCGACGACATGTAAACATAGTCACCAAATAGCTTGCAAATTAAGATCACAAGTATCCGGACGTGTGGTCACCCTGAATGATTGCGTCTCCACTACCATTATGACATCTAAAGGTTCAAGGTACTTGAAACATATCTCATAGCAGTGAACTTAGATGCTCGTTCGGAGTGGAGAGAGAGAGAGAGCGATACATTGGCAGTACACTCTTACTCCTTAATATAACGTTTTACATGTCATTTGTTCTTCCCATTTAGCACAAGTCGAGTCGGATATATCTGCAGCTTTCTTTAAAAGCAATCAACTTGACCTTGCCCTTTGAACCACATCTTAACTCTTAAGTGAAGTTGCCTATGAGAGATAGATGCAAATCTAGTTAGCGGTGATGTTGTCCCTAATCGTTTGATTCACAAATATGTGCGAGAGAAATATACTAGAAATATAATCGTGTGTTGATAGATTGATCAATTCTGTTACAGACACTTGTTTATATAGACTTAAACGGAACCATTGTGACTTTTCACTAATAGTCACGCCTATTCTAAAGTTACTGCCATCGTGACTGTTTCTAGGATAAACCTGTCGAAATATTACCGGTGATTCGGTTTTTATCTTTTCATATATACACACTAAATGGTCTCCCCACCAGTTTTTGGGCTGAGGCAGTTGCAACTGCTTGTCACACCCAAAACCGGTCAGTCTACATCAAGAGACACATAAGAAGACTGCCTACGAAGTACTCAGGAATCGTAAACCAAATATTGGATATTTCCATGTATTTGGTTGTCCAGTTTATATATTGAACGATTCCAGTCAGCTTGGAAAGTTTGATGCAAAAGCTGATGAAGGGGTATTTTTAGGCTATTCAGATATTCGAAAGGCCTTTAGAGTTTATAATTATAGACTCCAAAAGGTGCATAAGACAATTCATGTCACATTCGATGAATCAACTGAAGCAATCAACAAGAGACCAAGCCTTGATATTTCTCCACTCATTCCAATCAACTTTGGTGAAACTGACCAAGTTCATCGGTCAGTTGTTTCACCAGAAGATGCTTCCAGTTACAACAAACTGGAACCAGTCAAGAAGAAGAATAGCACCAGTGACACATCATTTTATCCCTCCATCAATTTTAACTTACCACAAGAATTGGTGATTGGATCAGATGTACGTGCCACTCCAATATCAGCACCAGTTCAATCACCTACTTCTCCAGTTACTCATGAAATACCTTCAACTGAGGAATTTCATGATGCTAATCGAGACCTCATTGACTCTGATGAGGATGTAGAAGTTGTTTGGACTGATCCTTCTCCAGATGCTGCTGCAACTGAAGAAGATCGCCAGGTGACTTGCACTGATATTGTAGTTCACCAGCCTAGTCAATACACTAGATGGACTAAAGCCCACCAAATTGAACAAATTGTGGGTAATCCAACTAGTGGGGTTCAGACTAGAAGAGCCACCAGTGAGCAATGCTTAAACGTCACCTTCTTATCCTTAATTGAACCAAAGAAGATTGACGAGCTATGGCAGACCCAAGCTGGGTGGAAGCTATGCAAGAAGAGCTCCTCCAGTTTGAAAGGAACAATGTTTGGGAGCTTGTTCCTTGTCCAACAGGGTTAAAGAAAGAACCTATTGGTACCAGATGGGTCTACCGAAACAAATGGATGAAGATGGCCATGTTGTAAGAAACAAGGCCAGACTAGTTGCCCAGGGTTATTGTCAAGCAGAGGGCGTTGACTTTGATGAAACTTTGCTCCAGTTGCAAGACTTGAAGCCATAAGAATATTCTTGGCTTATGCAGCCCATCTGCAGTTCAAGGTCTTCCAGATGGATGTCAAAAGTGCGTTCTAAATGGAACATTGGAAGAAGAAGTTTATGTTAAGCAGACTCCAGGTTTCATCGATGAGAAGCATCCTCATTGGGTTTATAGACTGAACAAAGCATTGTATGGTCTAAGACAAGCCCCAAGAGCCTGGTATGATACTTTGACTAAACATCTTCTTAAAAATGGCTTTCAAAGAGGTGCAATAGATAATACCTTGTTTATCTTGAAAGAAAGAGATAATATCTTATTGGTACAAATTTATGTTGATGACATTATTTTTGGTTCAATTGATGATGCAATGTGTAAAAAGTTTTCTAAAATCATGTCATCTGAGTATGAGATGAGTTTAATGGGTGAATTAACATTTTTCTTAGGTCTTCAGATTAAGCAAACTGAAATGGAATTTTCATAAACCAAGGAAAATATGTCAGAGATTTGTTAAGAAAATACAAATATGATTCAATCCCAACGAAAAACACACCTATTGCAGCACCATTGAATTTGGACTCTGACCCAACTGGCAAACCAGTTAACATAACTGACTATAGAGGTATGGTTGGTTCACTGATGTACTTAACTGCCAGTCGACCAGATATATGTTTGCAACATGTTTATGTGCCAGGTTTCAGGCTAACCCTAAAGAATCACATTTGCACGCTGTAAAGCGTATCTTTAGATACTGAAAGGGTGTCCTAATCTTGGTCTTTGGTACCACCAAAGGCTCAGGATTAGATCTAATGGGTTATTCAGATTCTGATCATGCAGGTTGTAAGATTGATAGAAAATCCACAACTGGTGGTTGTCATTTCCTTGGAGGAAACTGGTAAGTTGGACCAGCAAGAAGCAGACTTCAGTCTCTATGTCCACTGCCGAGGCAGAGTACATTTCTGCGGCCAGTTGTTGTGCCCAGATTCTCTGGATCAAGAACCAGTTACTAGATTATGGTCAAAAGTTTACAAGGACCCCAATCTTTTGTGACAACACCAGTGCAATTGCTATCTCTCACAACCCAATGATGCACTCCAAAACAAAGCATATTGATATCAGGTATCATTTTATTCGAGATCATGTTATGAAAGGTGATATTGAAATTCATTTCATCCCCACTGACAAACAGTTAGCTGATGTTTTTACAAAACCTCTCGATGAGAAAACCTTTAAACATCTCATCAGCGAACTGGGAATGTTAAACCCTTAACTGGAGCTTTCTTTGTTATTGAACACGTCAGTGACACTGATGAAGTTCTCCAGTTGAGGAGGTCCAGATAATCTTTGCTCTCCAGGCTATCGAACGCCTTTGTGATACTATCTTGGCACTAATTGATTACTGGATCATCATTTTAGGGGGAAAGACTCAAAATAATTTTCTGACTAAAATTCGTTTTTGTTTGAAAATGCAACTGGAGAACTCTTCAGTTGGAAACTGGTACTGGACTGATCCTCCAGTTACCAGGTTCAGTCTTTGTCTAGATTTTTATAACGTTACAAATACTTGGTCAATATGTGTGACACGTGATGATACTCGAGTGTTTTTAACCACTTGATATCGTGATCTGACGTGTTTGAAACCATTTTAGTACTTGACAACTGTTTTTATTGGAAAAACAAAAAGCGAGTGGGGTCATGGGTAAAGTAAGCCGTCGTAGCATTTAATGCTGACATGGTAACATTTAATGCTTACATGGAAAGTTATATTTTTATTTCAAAACTCAAACTCTTTTTTGTCAAAATATCTTCAAATTGATTTGGTTTAATAAAATATAATTTTTGGTTTTACATTGGGATCTTGAATCCCCTTATAAATACCCTTATTTACTCCATAACTCATTTATTTTTCTTTCTCTTACATTCCTTCATTTACTTCCAATCATCAACATTGCTTCATTCTTCTCTTTGCTTCACAAATCAAAAACCCTAAATCCTAAATTTCATTTTCATTCTATGGCTCCTAGATCATCTCGTTCAAGAGATGTAAATCTCTTGACTGTTCCATATAATCCCTCACCAGATGTCACACAGGCACCTGGTGCTCCGAGTAGTGCTGCCATAAAACTAAATCCAAATAATCCTATGGCCAGCCTACGAGGATCTCAAGGGTCCGCTACCCTTATTGGTAGAATTCAAAAGTTTTTGAAGAATTCTCCAATAGGACCCTCATTCTCTCTAAACCCACGTAAGATGTTTCACAACTACTTATGTGAGTTTTGGTACACTGCCGTTCTTTCTTCTGATTGTTCCTCCATCAGTTTCACATTAAAGGATGGAACAATCCAGTGTATCTTGACCTCTGACGTATTGAGGGATGCCTTACGCCTCAATTACTGGAGAGAGGATGAATCTCCAGTCGTCTTGCCCCCTAATATAAACTTTCGCCAAGTACTCCTGGAAATGGGACACAGGGAGTGTTTGGAGAATGGGGTGTTGAAGACAAAAGGTGCGATGACCATGAAGGGCCTTACACCTTCATGGAGGTACTTTTTCATCCACCTGATGGAGAGCATGGGTGGGAGTTCTGGTGGACTTGACCAGATCAACTCCTCACAAGCAGAGATGGCTTATTGCTTGTGGAACGGTTTGAAAGTGGACTTTGCAGATATTCTGTATAGAAGCCTGGTGCAAAAGCTGAAGGGCACAAGGGGTGTTTGTATTCCCTTTTCAAGGTTCCTCTCACTCTGTTTTAAGCAAATTCTGGGCAGGGAAGCATATAATGGTACAGATTCTCCGTACACTGCTCCAGATATGCTTAGGAATCTAGACTCACTGGTATCTGAAGCTGGTGAGGTCGAAACTCCAGAGCGAATGCAACTGGCATTTGCTAAAACTGATGCACCTTTGGAAAGTGAATCAGAAAGACAATTGGGCGGGCCTCAAAATAATGAGGGTCCCTCCAGTTAGTCTCAAGTTGTGGTTGAGGATAGAGCAACCATAACTGAAGCAACTCCAATCACGTCTATCCCTGGTGAAGATACTTTGGTATCTGATCCTCCAACAGATGCACCCATCCAGGAAACTGGGGAAGGTCATCTGGAGACTGACCAGGAAACTGGTCAGCCCTCTGTCACATTCATGGATCTGGACATGAATGTTAACGACAAAGAAATCCTTATAGAATCTTCGGATTCTGAAGGTACTAAAACAGACCAGGAGATTCTTGATGCTTCTGTACAAGCTCAAGACCCTTCATCTCCAGTCTTACCTCCAGATGCATCAATTTCACTTTCACCCCCTCAAGAAAATACGCCTATAGATATATCTTTACCATTATATTCCGCTCCTTTACCAACTGGGCAATTCTCACTTGCTCGAGAAATGCCCCACCACCGTCGCCGTTGTTCACACCTGAGCATTCTCAGCATGAACAACACATTGAATTTCCAGTCCTTTCTTCTTCTACCACTCCTTATATATATTCAACTGCTGGCCTGACAACTGGGGAGACTTCCATTAGTTTGCCTCCTCCAGTTGCTCCAGTAGTAACTGCAAGTGGTCCAGTGACACCTTCTCCTTTGTCACTGGACAGTCAAGTTGTCTCACTACAAGCCGATCTCCAAAACCTTCTTACCAGGGTGGAGGAGATTCAGAAGACACTTGACAAGAATACCAAGTCTTTCTCCAGATACCACAAAGACTCTTTGACAAATATTAAGGTGGTCGATCTGGGGATAAACAAGTTTTCTTCAAATGAAGACTTGGTATTCAAGAAGCTTAATGAGTTGGTCACTGGCTGCAACAATCTGGCTGGTACTCTAAAGGAAGCCTTTGACCTAACTCACTCCAAGGTCACCAGTTCCATCTCAAATCTACTTGGCAACACTGTTCGAACTTCCGAAGTAGATCTGAAGGAAATTGAGAGGCAGGTCAAGGAATTAGTTGAACGACCTGGCCTAGATATAACTGGCCTTGGAGAGCAGTTGGTATCTTCAGTTGGTCAGAAGATAGAGGATACGTTGGGTGCTAGGGAAGCACATTTGATAGAAAGGGTGATGTCTGAGATCACCAAGCTGGCCACTCCCCAGGTTGATCTGGCCCCACTTACCAGTGAGATCAACCAGTTGAGGGGCAGCATTGAAGGTTTGAGCACCCAAGTATCTCTACATACTGAATCATTAAATAAACTGACCAATGAAGTGGAGAACTTGAAGAAGAGGGATGATGATTTGAAGGAAAAGGTGGTTGCTGGTATTGATGAAGAATCAAAAATTTTGAATGCATTGCAAACTGGTCAAGACAAAGTTGTTGCAAATGTCTTGGCCCAGTCTAAAGAAACCAACCACCTTTGGAGGTCCTTCAGGATGATGTGTGGGATATTCAAAGAGTGCAAGGATGTGCAGTCGTGGCAGCCTCTTGACCGGTTGCCATCACACCCCTCTGAATGGGAAGCAATTAGGGCAGGTCTAGATGCTGCCAAGGGGGAAAGAAGTACAGTCCTTGCACCACCAGTTGTACCTAGAAGGGAATTGAGCTTAGCTACCAGTACTGAAGCTGGTGAGCAAACTGGTGGAGATGCTAGTGTAAGGGGGAATGTGTTAGACAAGGGAAAGGGTAAAGTATCTGATGAAGCCCAGCCGGCCACTGAAATGTAAATGCTTGAAACTGGTAATGCTGATGTACTGCCTCCAGTTTCAGATAGTGATAGTAGAAGACTGGCCAGACTTGGTGATGACATTAAAGAAAGAAAGAAAATAAAACAAAGGAACCAAGCTGAAGCCAGGGCACATCTCACACAATTGAAATTGCTAGATATGAGTGATGCCAATCTTCTGGGTATCACTAAGGAGGAGTATCTCAGTATTAAGAATGATCCTAGGATAGTTGACCAGTTAAATGAAATGCTAGATGTTGAACTGGAAAGACACTATCATGAGGATGAGGCTGAATTTGATGCCAGAAGCTTGAACATTTCATTGGAGAGGGCTAAGGAGTTAAGGGCCAGTGGGATTCTAAAGAGAATTGCTAATGTGAAGAAGATTGTGAAGGAAGTGATGAATCCACCAAGGAGAAGGATTCCACAACCAAGAAGACCACTGACCAAAGCTGCAAGGGATGCTGACCTTAGAACATTCGTTGAACCAACTGGCGAGGTCTCAAATGAAGACATTAAGTCCGCTGTACTGGCTGCTGGTGCTGGGAGTATTAAAATCACAAATGAAACTGAAGAAAGAAACTACTACTCCCAGATCATGTCAACCAGAAGACATGGTGGTACTATTACTAGTGTCAATGTTATAATTAAGCCAGGCACCAAGCTTAGCTACCAGTACTGAAGCTGGTGAGCAAACTGGTGGAGATGCTAGTGTAAGGGGGAATGTGTTAGACAAGGGAAAGGGTAAAGTATCTGATGAAGCCCAGCCGGCCACTGAAATGTAAATGCTTGAAACTGGTAATGCTGATGTACTGCCTCCAGTTTCAGATAGTGATAGTAGAAGACTGGCCAGACTTGGTGATGACATTAAAGAAAGAAAGAAAATAAAACAAAGGAACCAAGCTGAAGCCAGGGCACATCTCACACAATTGAAATTGCTAGATATGAGTGATGCCAATCTTCTGGGTATCACTAAGGAGGAGTATCTCAGTATTAAGAATGATCCTAGGATAGTTGACCAGTTAAATGAAATGCTAGATGTTGAACTGGAAAGACACTATCATGAGGATGAGGCTGAATTTGATGCCAGAAGCTTGAACATTTCATTGGAGAGGGCTAAGGAGTTAAGGGCCAGTGGGATTCTAAAGAGAATTGCTAATGTGAAGAAGGTTGTGAAGGAAGTGATGAATCCACCAAGGAGAAGGATTCCACAACCAAGAAGACCACTGACCAAAGCTGCAAGGGATGCTGACCTTAGAACATTCGTTGAACCAACTGGCGAGGTCTCAAATGAAGACATTAAGTCCGCTGTACTGGCTGCTGGTGCTGGGAGTATTAAAATCACAAATGAAACTGAAGAAAGAAACTACTACTCCCAGATCATGTCAACCAGAAGACATGGTGGTACTATTACTAGTGTCAATGTTATAATTAAGCCAGGCACCAAGCTTAGCTACCAGTACTGAAGCTGGTGAGCAAACTGGTGGAGATGCTAGTGTAAGGGGGAATGTGTTAGACAAGGGAAAGGGTAAAGTATCTGATGAAGCCCAGCCGGCCACTGAAATGTAAATGCTTGAAACTGGTAATGCTGATGTACTGCCTCCAGTTTCAGATAGTGATAGTAGAAGACTGGCCAGACTTGGTGATGACATTAAAGAAAGAAAGAAAATAAAACAAAGGAACCAAGCTGAAGCCAGGGCACATCTCACACAATTGAAATTGCTAGATATGAGTGATGCCAATCTTCTGGGTATCACTAAGGAGGAGTATCTCAGTATTAAGAATGATCCTAGGATAGTTGACCAGTTA
This sequence comes from Erigeron breviscapus, assembly GCA_034093135.1. Classification (NCBI taxonomy): domain Eukaryota; kingdom Viridiplantae; phylum Streptophyta; class Magnoliopsida; order Asterales; family Asteraceae; genus Erigeron; species Erigeron breviscapus. Next base: position 27,802,000 of record CM067174.1, read on the forward strand.
AATGAAATGCTAGATGTTGAACTGGAAAGACACTATCATGAGGATGAGGCTGAATTTGATGTCAGAAGCTTGAACATTTCATTGGAGAGGGCTAAGGAGTTAAGGGCCAGTGGGATTCTAAAGAGAATTGCTAATGTGAAGAAGGTTGTGAAGGAAGTGATGAATCCACCAAGGAGAAGGATTCCACAACCAAGAAGACCACTGACCAAAGCTGCAAGGGATGCTGACCTTAGAACATTCGTTGAACCAACTGGCGAGGTCTCAAATGAAGACATTAAGTCCGCTGTACTGGCTGCTGGTGCTGGGAGTATTAAAATCACAAATGAAACTGAAGAAAGAAACTACTACTCCCAGATCATGTCAACCAGAAGACATGGTGGTACTATTACTAGTGTCAATGTTACAATTAAGCCAGGCACCAAGGTTTTTCAAGTTGAAGTTAAGTATGCTGGTGGGCCACTAGTGAAAACTGATGATCCTGGTGTGTTGCAATTTGGGTTCAGCGAATGGGTCGAGATGGTGAATGTGCTTGATGCTAAGGCACAAAAGAATAGGTTTGAGAAGGCATGGGTAAATTTCTTAAAGGGCAAGATTCAACATAAAGAGAATCTGGAGCAAAGGCTGAATATTGACCCTGAAGAAACTCAACCTATTTCTCTAGTGACCAAGAGAAGAAGAACTGGCGAAGGGCCATCTGTTTAAGTTCTTTCTTCAGTTATCTACTTGTAATTTGTATTTACATTCTGTAACTTGTATAAATTTCATTCCCTTGCATAAATGAAGTTACCAGTTTGTAACCACAAGGTAGATAATAGATTAAAATCTAACAAACATAAAAGAAAAACCTAAGGCATTTATTGATCTATAAAAATGCCTTAGATATCTTAGATAGATTTAAATCAAACAAGTCTCTATAGTTCACACTTGTACAGATACAAGAACTAGAAAAGACTTAGACTATATTTCTAGACAAATAGGGGGAATTTGTTAGGACCAGTTCACCTGGAACTGGCCAGTCACCAGTTCACACTGACCAGTCACCAGTTGCATCTGGTGACCCAGTAAACTGGTGACCAAGATGATTTGTCGAGAAATATATTGAAGTCCAGTTGCACCGTACAGTTAACGCAACTGAAGACTTCCTCCAGTTGAGAACTGACCAAGTTGAAGAAGCATTCCAGTTGAAGTCGAAGACAACAAATGGAAGAAAGAGAATGGCAATGGCAGCGAAGCCCAGTTGGCATTCTAGTCAGTTACAAACTGGAGACCATCAGTGGAAAGCCCTTACAAAGCTTTACACTGATTACGAGGAATTGACTTGTGTGCTTTATGTACCTTTACCCGGATAATAAGCCTTATCTTATTATTTAAGTATTAAAAGGTACATAAAGGTGGTTATGTAAAGTCACTTTAACATGCGACTTTACAATGCTTTTTAAGGAATTAAATGCTATTCCTTAAATGCTCCCAACCACATTTGTACGGCTAAAGTTAACATCCCAATGTTAACTTTGCCTATAAATACAAGTCATTGCACAACCAAGAATATCAAGTATTCAGAATATCAAGTATTCGAACTCACAAGAGAAATACTTCACACTTTGCAAACCTGCAATATTCTTGGTGAACTTGTGCAATATTCTCTCAATCGCTAAAAGGAACATTTCACTACTTTAAGTGTTTCGATTGTTGAAGAGAAATTCCGAGTATAGATCAATTGTATTTCATAGGTTGTTAGGATATTTACATTCGTGTATTATCTTGGTTCCGCATCAACCTTGTAATTTGTTTAATATCAATAAATAAATTACACATTGAAAACTACATATTGTCTCATCAAGATTGTTTACAAGTTATTTGTATTATTGCATTGTTCTTTACTTATTGTCTTTTATATAAGTAATCTATCTAGAACTTGGTATATACCTCTGCAACTGGTCGTCTCCAGTTCAGCAAGTATATTGCAAAGTAACTCCACCATCGACATAGAGGTGTCTTCAGTAGTACCATCTAACAAGTTGGGACTTACAAAGCTCCCATTCGATATACCTCGCTTAGAAAATCCTCATCCAGTTTCAACACCTTTTTCATCTACTCAATCTTCATCTTTCGCATATCCCTCTTTCTGAACACATAGCTACGATCATTTGGTGACACAGTCCAGCCGTACAACCGAGCCATTGTTTTCCAAACTTTTTAAAATTAATTGAAATGTATTTAACGCTAATGAGGTTTGAAAGTATTTTGGTGATGGATTGAAGTCAATGTATCGGTTTATATAGTATAAGTAAAATGTTTTTCCCTATCCCCATCATTAATATAACTGCTCACTTATATCTAAATCGGAAAATGGTGTACCTCTTCTTAATCTATTGTCTCTTCATATTCATTGTTTTATGGACTATTAAATTTGAATACAAACTAAAAAAACCGGTTCAAATACCATGACATAAGTTAATTAATTTTTCTTAAATATAAAAGTTTGAAATGTTTGGATAAATATCATTTTAATGTACCCTTCTACAAATATATATCTAGAATATTATCATTATGGTTATAAAACTTTTATTGACTTAGACACCAGTTTCAATTTTTATTAACTTAGATCTTAACAAGTCTATTTATTGGCATATTATACCTACAATCCCATACATTACATAGTAACATAAGTTTTAAAACGTATATCATAATCTTTACTCTTTCTCCAATATAAAAGTATTATAATACTCGTATGATGTAAGGAAATTTAGTTTAGTAAAACTCAATACTGTTCCTTTAGTAAATTATCAAATAAGATGTAGTGAAATTTAGTTTGGTAAAAATACACTATAATATGATGTTAGTTGACATTTTATGTTGGAAAACTGATTTAAGTATTTAAATTGATTAAGGTTGAATCTAATTCAATCAGATCTTGATAATAGTCTAATCAGATTCTATTAAAAACAATATAATACAATGTAATCTGAGTTCGACTTACCAATTTTTTCACACTTTCCGAATTGATATGTAGTACAGAACCATCACAAGAATCAAATTTCAGAGAAGTTAATACAGGACTACTTAAAATATTTTGCAGCACTTCTGGTTGAAGATCTCAATATCCTAAACTTAATTCAGTAACATTATTCAACATAAAGGTAAGTTTAGCATGTAGGTTGCAAAATTTGAAGTCAATATGTGTAAAACAAATCTAATTCAATATTATACATGCAGTTCTTTTCGGATTGCTTTAAGCAAAGTTTAAAAATTTTAACTTTTTTTTATGCAAAATTTAATCCAACTGCATTATGTCATTTACAATAAAATTTAACTACATTTCAATGCTGTCCTTCATGTACTAAAATACGGAGTAATAAATTTAAAAACCACGTTAATCAAACTTAATAAAAACGTAATGCATTTGACTACAGAACATCTTCAAGTATTTATCAGTCTTTTGAGTCATAGATCCATCCTCACTATCTTCAAATCTGAATTTTAAAGGAAGGCGATCACCGTCCTTTTCACCAAGACCAGCTTCATTTCTAATACTGTAACAGAATGAAAAATATCATCTGTAGAGCCACTTGATTTTTGTGACAAACAATTCGAATATTTGACTCTATAAACAATAATTAATTGTATATTATATACTAATAATGGTTATTAAAGATAAGATAAAATAATACTTACATATTTATGAAGCTTTTTTTTTATTGAACAGCAAATCCTACTCTACCCCTACCCTAATGTAGAAACCCCATAATACTCCATTGCCAGGATTTAAACTCTCGACTTTTCTCAGAGAGGCATAAGCATTTACCTTATTTTATCTATTATAAAAACAATAAGAGGGATTATCGCTTTAATAGTTGATTCTATAAAGCATCACATATTATCTTTTATAAAAACAATAAGATTAATAACATATAACATACTATATGTACAAATAAAAGCTACAACATTTTATTAAATGATTAGTAAAAAGTTTAACAAACAAAGGTTTTACATATTAAATTAAACAAACAACATTTGTTAAAAAAATAATTATAAACAGAATATTATAAACAGGAAAATAAAAAATACTTACATGCTTTAAACGGTGAAATCATGGTAGTTTATTTAATTGATGCATCCAATATAATAAAATCAAATTCCATTCTAAAAATTGTTATTGTTATAATCGTTTTTAAAAAATAGATCTAAAGAGAAATCTCTATTTACAGAGGATGGCGGCTTAATAATGAAAGAATCTAATTGCAAAGAAGATTTATATAGGACAAAAAGCAAATATAGAAGACAAATAATGACAGTTATTATAATAAAAAATCTAAGTTGATAAAAAATGGGTTTTTTGGGCTTAAATTTCACATACTAAAGTTTATTTTCTAAACTTATACTACCAGTAGTAAAAATTAATTTCCACATCATAAGCCCAAATTAATAACCTATAAAAGCCCAAATGTCATACAAAGTTTGTTATATGACAATTACAATTGGATTATAATTCAACATAACTTATCAAGCTGAGAAAGAGTAAACTGATTTATAAAAAATATAACAATTCATTATTCAAACCTATCAAATGTTTAAATTTTACATTTCTATTATCAAATGTAAACTGATTTAAAGTAATGTAAGATGATTTTTATTATTACATTTCTTGACTTATATAAAAGTTTTAAATATTTAAATTTTACTAATTTTTATTACTCGATTACAGTAAGTAATGATAACAAAAAAGACAGGCAGCCTCCTTTTGCAGTTTGTTGTCTACTACGAGTATAATTAAATTGAAGTGACATAAGAAAATTTTTGAATCTATATATATAAATAAATTAAATAAAAATCTATAAATATAATTTCTTTATACAGTAACTATGATTTATACGAGTATATAATTTAAGTAAAGTAATGTATATAATAATAAAAGTACTACAAACTGACTATACAAGTCAGTTATAAATATTTTTAATTTTTTTTTAAACAATGAATAATAGACCTGACATTTAATTGTTTATTTTTATTGCAAATATCTAAGCTCAAATTGTAACACCCCAAGCCGAGGCTCGAAATATTACGGAAATCATATAGCACAAAGTGGAATTACAATAGAACAAGAACTAAATGCAAATAAAGATTCAGTGAATCCATTACAAATACGAAATAAGTACCAAAATACAAAAGGAGCAATAACCATCAAAGTTACAAAGGAGCATTCAAAAGATGGCAATTAATCCTAAGTATAATGCAAAAGAGAAGGTCTATGAATCCTTGATCCATGAGGTCCAAAGTCCGGGTTAAACAGCAAGCAAGCAACTATACTCCACGCCCAGGATTAATCTGATTACCTGAAAAGTGTACTAAGCATAGTCAACACAAGGTTGGTGAGTTCGTAGTAATGGTCCACCAGGAACCATAAACAATAATCATAATATACAAGTAGAGGCTAGACATGACTTACAGTGAGCCTCTAAGTAACACCCCAATATCCAATCAACAAAATCTCATAAGTACGTAAAGGCGTGTAAATGAATGCTCAATGATATGAATATCAAATGCAAGTACCAATTGCATAAATAGGTCAACATGCCTATCTTATGCGTGAACGCCAGTCACCAATGCAACGATACCCTTCTGTCATCTCAATGAACAAGGCTGTATCTCAAAATCATCGAGATATATATGTCTATATACTCGGAGTCAGGCACTACATCCAAAATGGGTGCATACATCTATGCACCAGGATGTCGGCAATCCCCTGCCGAGGGTTATCAACAATGTATGCAATGCTTACAATCAAATGTAGATGCATCAGTCATGAACCAACAATCAATACACGATGAACTTGAACCAACAATCAATAATCGTAAGTTATGAGCCACAAATCAACATTCAACGAACGTGAACCAACAATCAATAATCACCGTTCATAAATCAAACTTCACTTTAAACCACTATACGTACATACACTTAAGAGGATTCTACTTCCTTCGAGTCTCAGATGCTTATATATAGGGTCACCCGCAACCTTCCCACCACATCTAGAACCCAATGAAGGCATAACCGGCTTCCATGTGTGTACGTCTATCCTAATATAAAAGTAATACTTAACTAAAACATAACCCAAGTCAATTAAACGAAACGAACTATCCCACCAATCCAACAATCAAGTCAACCAATCAATAAATCAATAAATGCAAGTAAACACGCCAGGTTTACACTTTTCAGCCCGGATCTCAAGCGAGTAGGGAGATACGAAACTCACCTTGACCGGCAAAGAAGCTAGTATAAGATTACAAACGAGTAATAGGATCCACACATCCACAACCTATAATTATACATCAATATACCATAATGTCAACTCTACAATCATAAACAAGTTAGTTTAGCACAATTAGGTCAAGTCACAAACCCTAAACGCCTTTCCAACTTAAACGAGTAGGAAACAAGACACATTCGACTCGACCTTTTTAGAAATGAGAAAGGATTCATACAAAAAGAGGGTCACTAATAGAAACTAGACTCTCTTACGATTCCAACGATAGGTCATACGACTTATTTGGAGTTACGGATCAAAAGTTATTAACGTTTGAAAACTGATGTGCAAAACAGGTGAAACTCGCGGCGCGAGGAGAAGGAGCTCGCGGCGCGAGGAGCAGGAAAGCTCGCGGCGCGAGGCGGGACGCGAGAAAGTCACTGACTTCGACTGGACACGGGCTCGCGGCGCGAGGAGCAGGAGCTCGCGGCGCGACTGGGCTCAGACCTGGAGATTTTTGAGTACAAAATGCGATCCAACTTCACCCAAACCCCATTTTCGACCCCCAAATCGACTAGCGATGATCCAAGACCCATTTTGAAGCTTAAACAAACATGTTTTAACATAAATAAACATAACCCCTATCTTAGTTTCGATTTCAAAACATCAAAATCACATCCAAACCCTTCAAACCCTAATTAAACCCTAGTTTGACCCAAATCAAGATTTAAGCCGATTTAGGACTTGCAAACTTTCAAGATGACTAGAAATGCATAAACAAACATAAGTAGGTACAAAAGGGATGAATTAGACTTACCAAAACTCCTCCTTGAGCTAGAACCCGAAATTAGGTCAAAATGGGTAAAATGCAAGAACTTGGCTTTTGATTCTTCAATATGACGAAAGTAAGATGAAGATGGCTATGATTTCTATGTTATAACCGTTCCAACACTAATTTGATGCAAGAAGAGGATGAAGAATGAATTGGTTTTCTTTTGTTTGAGAGAAATAGAGAAGGAGATAGATAGATAGAAATGAGAATGAGAGGGGGAGAAAGGAATAAGGGGGGAGAAATGGGTCTTGGGGGGCTGGTGGGTCATGGACTACCCACGGGCCGACCCGTTTCCCCTCTCAAGTCACAATACAATTAATTACCTATTTAAATACCGACTACACATACAATGACCCGACCAACATACCACATAGTCATATAATCACAAATAGGCCCAATTATTTCATTCAACAAGTTTGTTAGTCAAATTACACAAAAGTCAACGGGTCAAAATTTACGGATGTTACATTATTCCCCCGTTGAAAGAATTTCGTCCCGAAATTCAACAAAACCCTAATTATTAAATAAATGCGGGTACTTAGACTTCATATGGTCTTCTCTCTCCCAAGTGAACTCGGCTCCACGTCTAGCATTCCATCTAACCTTTACAATCGTGTAGCGTTTACTCTTGAGTTTCTTTTCTTGGCGGTCCAAGATCTCTACCGGCTCTTCAACAAAGTTCAAATTCGAATCAACCCTAATTTCGTCCATAGGCACATGATGTGTAGGATCTGCCAAACACTTGCGCAAGTTACAAATATGAAACACATCATGCACACCGCTAAGCTCTTGAGGCAATTCTAGCCGATAAGCAACTTTCCCGACTCGTTCAAGAATCTTGAAAGGACCAATATACCTCGGTACAAGTTTTCCCCGCTTCACAAAACGTACGACGCCCTTCCAAGGTGACACTTTCAAAAGTACAAAATCACCAACTTCAAACTCCAACGGTCTTCGCCTCACATCGGCATACTTCTTTTGACGTTCACGGGCCAATTGCAACTTCTCCTTAATTCGAGATATTACCTTAGTTGTTTCAATCACAATTTCCGGCCCGATGAGTTGACTCTCTCCAATTTCCGCCCAAGCTAGGGGAGAACGACATATCCTACCATACAATACTTTAAAGGGCGCCATTTGAATGGTAGCATGGTAGCTATTGTTGTATGAAAATTCTACTAGCGGCAAATGGTCTTCCCAACTTCCACCAAAATCGATTGCACACGCCCTTAACATGTCTTCAAGTGTTTGAATGGTTCTCTCGGGTTGTCCATCCGTTTGAGGGTGAAACGCCGTGCTCATGTCGAGTCGATTACCCATGGCTTTTTGAAAGGATTCCCAAAATTTTGATTTGAAACGGGCATCTCTATCCGAAATGATAGAAATCGGCACTCCATGCTTAGATATTACTTCCTTGATGTACAAATGAGCCAAAGTGTCAAATTTATCGGTTTCACGAATGGCTAAAAAGTGAGCCGATTTCGTTAACCGATCTACTATCACCCAAATCGTGTCACGACCGCTTCTCGTCTTCGGTAGTTTAGTGATGAAGTCCATTGAGATATGCTCCCACTTCCATTCGGGCATCACCGGTTGCACCAACAATCCGGGTGGCTTCTTGTGATCGGCTTTGACTTGTAAGCAGGTAAGACACTCACTCACATACCTTGCCACATCACGCTTCATGCCCGACCACCAATATAATTCCTTCAAGTCAAAGTACATCTTATCCGACCCGGGATGGACCGAATAAGGCGATAGGTGAGCTTCATTCATAATAAGCGTTCTTAAGTCGCCGAAAATAGGAACCCAAAGTCTTTCAACCATGTATAGCCCATTATCATTCTTTCGGTCAAATAGTTGTTCCATGCCATCTAGGTTTTCGTTTCCAAAGTTTTCCGGTAGGGTGGCTTGAATTTGGGCTTCAATAATCCGATCACGAATATTTGGCCCTACCGTGAGGCTCATAGCTCTAGCCCGTCTTGGTTTCACTCTCTCCTTTCGGCTCAAGGCATCGGCTACTACATTTGCCTTGCCCGTGTGATAACGAATGTCACAATCATAATCACTAAATAGTTCTAACCAACGCCTTTGCCTCATATTCAATTCACTTTGGTTGAAGATGTGTTGGAGACTCTTGTGATCGGTATAAATCACACATTTGGTGCCATAGAGATAATGCCTCCAACACTTCAAAGCAAACACAACCGCTCCCAATTCCAAATCATGTGTCAGGTAGTTCTTCTCATGTACCTTCAATTGTCGAGAGGCATAAGCAATGACTTCACCCCTTTGCATAAGAACACAACCCAACCCTTGCCCCGAAGCAAAACAATAAACAACAAAATCTTCGATTCCATCCGGTAGCGTCAAAATAGGAGCGTCACATAACATATCTTTAAGAGTTTGGAAGGCGCTTTCTTGTCTTTCGCCCCATTCAAAATTTCTCTCCTTTTGAGTCAAGAGAGTGAGTGGTTGTGCAATACGGGAGAAATTTTCAATAAATCTTCTATAATAACCCGCCAATCCAAGAAATTGGCGGATCTCGGATGGCGTTTCGGGTCTTCTCCAATTCTTGACTGCTTCAATCTTGCTTGGGTCCACATGAATACCATCCTTGCTCACTACGTGACCAAGGAAGTGGACTTCTTCCAACCAAAACTCACACTTGGAAAATTTCGCATACAATTTCTCCCTCCTTAATAATTCAAGCACTTCACGCAAGTGCTCAACATGCTCCTCCTTCGTCTTCGAGTATACAAGTATGTCATCAATGAACACAATGACAGACTTGTCTAAGTATGGTTGACACACCCGGTTCATCAAGTCCATGAACACCGCCGGTGCATTAGTCAACCTAAAAGGCATTACGGTGAATTCAAAATGACCATACCTTGTGCGAAAGGCCGTTTTGGGGATGTCATCTTCATGTACCCGGAGTTGATGATAACCCAAGCGAAGATCGATTTTTGAAAAGTGCTTAGCACCTTGAAGTTGATCAAATAAGTCATCGATTCTTGGGAGAGGATATCGGTTTTTCACTGTGAGCTTGTTTAATTCCCGGTAGTCGATACACATTCTGAAGGACCCATCTTTCTTTTTGACGAAGAGAACAGGAGCACCCCAAGGAGATTGACTAGGGCGAATGAAACCCTTCTCTTGGAGTTCCTTGAGTTGAGTTTGTAGCTCCTGCATTTCGGTTAAGGCTAGTCTATATGGAGCTTTTGCTATGGGCGCGGCTTCGGGAATAAGATTGATACGAAAATCAAGTTCACGGGGCGGAGGTAACCCCGGTAAGTCATCCGGAAAAACATCGGGAAAATCACAAACGATAGGGACGGTCTTCAATTCTACCTTTGAGATGGTAGCACTAAAGACTTTAGAAGTCGAAGAATCGGAGGTTTCACCTTGAACTCTAAGGATTTTACCGTTAGTCAAAGGTATCTTAACAACTCTCTCGCCACAATCAATGGTTGCATTTACCGCCGTCAACCAATCCATACCCACTATAATATCAAAACTACCAATGTCAAGGGGCATAAGGTCAATGAAGAAGTCGACATCTTCCAAAGTCAAGACACATTCTCGAAGTATTTGACTAATTCTAGTTAGTGACCCGTTTACCATTTCAATGTCAAGTACATAGTTTAGAGCACACGGATGCACATCAATCAAAGGAACAAAGTTAGAAGACACGAGGCTAAAATCGGCCCCGGAATCAAATAGAACGGTGGCATAGAGACCATTAAGGAGAAAAGTACCTGCTACTACGTTGGGATCGTTGCGGGCTTCATTTACATTGGCCGCAAAGGCTCGGCCGCGTGGTTGCACTTGATGGCCTTGTTGTCCCCGGTTTTGATTAGGCCCGATCATTTGTAGTTGATTGGGATGAACGGCTACTTGAACTTGTTGTCCCACCCATCGAGGACAATTATTACGGTAGTGGTCACGGCTACCACATTCAAAACATTCACCTCTTCTTTGGTTACCTTGAGGAGGAACGACCCGAACGGGAGCCACATTCATTGGACCCGCTCTTGGAGCTCTACAATTTCTAGCTTCGTGCCCGAGTTGATTGCAATTAAAGCATGCTCCACATTGGTTATTGGCGGGATGATGCCTGTTGCATCTCCCACAGAAAGGATGAGGCCCAGAATAAGCCTTCTTAGCCGGTTCCACCGCCGCCATCACCCTACCCCTATTAGTATTTCTAGGGTCAAACTTTCCCATCTTCTTTACCCCACTCGACTCTCCCACTTCCTTCCTCTTGTTCGTTGAGGACTTGCTCAAAACACCACTCCTCAACAAATCTTCAGTCACACTCCCAGCTTGGTTAACCGCATTAGCCAAAGAAGTAGGCATGTTTGAGTTTACATATGATCTGAAAGTGCAGGGTGATCGATCGATTCGCGATTCCTATGATTATGTAAGTGCGGAAATCCAAACATAATTGTTATTGAGGCAATTGAATGAATCACATATATATGAACACGAAATCAATAAGAACAGGAGATATAAACAGAATTCCTTTATCATTAGTCGAATGATTACAATGAATAAATCCGTTTACAATACATCTACGATGATTACGGATTACAATCAAACGAGACGACTCTTGATAATCGAATAATATGGTGGACTTACGGACTGAGGTTTGCGCATACCTCAGCCTGCCGTGAATGAAATCTGTTGCAACTCCAATCATCAACTAAAACCGAAACCTAAGAACACAATATATAGGCTAGAAATGGGCTGGGCTTCAAACTCGTAGGCTTCCAAACGCGTGGACCAAACTCGTTTTACTGTTCACACGAGTTTGTCCAAACTCGTGTTACTGTTCACACGAGTTTGTCCAAACTCGTGGATAATCTCTGTAAAGTAACAGCCCTTTAATTGAGATGCATCGGACACAAATTGTGCACCAAAACGTGCACTTACATGATCAGACTTGAGGATTCAAGCCCAATACGAACTTCTGGATGTCCTGTGACTCGGTACCCACCAAGTGAGGAATGAGGGTGGACAACTCTTGAAATCGTCGCACATAGCCCTTGTAGTCGGCTCCCTCCATGTTGAGATTTGCAAATTCAATGGTTAAGTTTTGTAGTTCGTACGGAGGACAAAACTTTGCTTTTACTTTGTTCTTGAAGTCGATCCACTCCAAGTTATGAGTCCGCCCCAATGTTATTTCTTGGTTCCACCAACTCAAGGCGTCATGCCTAAACATGCCGGATGCATAGGAAATCCGGTCATCGTAGGTGCAATGACTCCTTTCAATCACCGCTTCTATCGCCTCAAACCACCTTATACATTCCATGGGACCACCTCTTCCATCAAACTCCGGTGCCCCACAACTTTTAAAGTCTTTAAATATGCATCCTTGACGGTATCCCCCATATTGATTATTCATGGGCATCCCAATATTAACTCCCACTGGTCCCTCTTCTTCATTCTCAACGGCATGAGGTTGGGCATTTTCATTGTTTACATTTTCTGGGGCATCGTTGTTTTGAGCCACATTATTTTGCCCAAGATTTGCCGTGACTTGAGCAATGATGGTTGGCATGATATTGGCGATCGTTTGAGCAATCACCTCGGCCATGTTTGGCTCAGGGACCTCACCACGACCCCTTCCTTGACCCCTACCACGGCCTCTACCACGGCCCCTACCACGGCCCCTACCTCTTTGTACTTCGGTTGAACTTTCGGTTGCGGTTCTTCCTCTTCGGCCCTATAGTTCGTTCCGACTCTCCTTGGTCTCGCCATTTCTATAAAACAAGTGACACGTTGACCCGAGAGTTAGTCTCAAATGCTCACATGTTAGCCACACAAGTAGTCAATGCTCTCATACCGATACCACATACTCATTTCATTACATTATGCTAGGGCAGAAGTGTTAGAATCATAAAGGATTTTTACACATCGTAACATCAAGTAATCATGCTCGTTACATCATGCAATCAACAACTAACACGAATGATTCAAAGTATAATCCGAATTCGATATGCTCTCTAGTTATTGACCGGGTATGTATACAAGGTGTACCAACGGCTAACCTTCCACCTAATCAACTTCTATTAAGCATATCGGTTCCTTATTATACTTTAAGCCACACGTGCGCAATCCACGATGTCATGAACTTGCTATAATATCGGGTAACCATAAAAGAGTTGATCGGGTTCTTTTAGGGTTGCCACAATATTATACTAAGGACCCATCTTGTTTAATTCCCGGTAGTCGATACACATTCTGAAGGACCCATCTTTCTTTTTGACGAAGAGAACAGGGCACCCCAAGGAGATTGACTAGGGCGAATGAAACCCTTCTCTTGGAGTTCCTTGCATTGAGTTTGTAGCTCTTGCATTTCGGTTAAGGCTAGCCTATACGGGGCTTTTGCTACGGGCGCGGCTTCGGGAATAAGATTAATACGAAAATCAAGTTCACGGGTTGGAGGTAGTCCCGGTAAGTCATCCGGAAAAACATCGGGAAAATCACAAACGATAGGAACGGCCTTCAATTCTACCTTTGGGATGGTAGCACTAAAGACTTTAGAATTCGAGAGATCGGAGATTTTGCCTTGAACCCTAAGAATTTTACCGTTAGCCAAAGGTATCTTAACAACTCTCTCGCCACAATCAATGGTTGCATTCATCGCCGTCAACCAATCCATACCCACTATAATATCAAAACTACCAATATCCAAAGGCATAAGGTCTATGAAGAAATCGACATCTTCCAAAGTCAAGACACAATCGCGAAGTATTTGACTAATTTTTGTTAGTGACCCGTTTACCATTTCAATGTCTAGCACATAGTTTAGAGCACAAGGATGCACGTCAATCAAAGGAACAAAGTTAGAAGACACGAGGCTATAATCAGCCCCGGAATCAAATAGGACGGTTGCAAAGAGACCATTAAGGAGAAAAGTACCTGCTACTACATTGGGGTCATTGCGAGCTTCATTTGCATTAGCCGCAAAGGCTCGACTGCATGGTTGCACTTGGTGGCCTTGTTGTCCCCGGTTTTGGTTAGGCCCGACCATTTGGAGTTGATTGGGATGAACGGCTACTTGAACTTGTTGTCCCACCCATCGAGGACAATTATTACGGTAGTGGTCACGGCTACCACATTCAAAACATTCGCCTCTTCTTTGGTTACCTTGAGGAGGAACGGCCCGAACGGGAGCCACATTCATTGGGCCCGCCCTTGGAGCTCTACAATTTCTAGCTTCGTGCCCGACTTGATTGCAATTAAAGCATGCACCGCATTGGTTATTGGCGGGATGATGCCTGTTGCATGTCCCACAAACTTCACTTTAAACCACTATACGTACATACACTTAAGAGGATTCTACTTCCTTCGAGTCTCAGATGCTTATATATAGGGTCACCCGCAGCCTTCCCACCACATCTAGAACCCAATGAAGGCATAACCGGCTTCCATGTATGTACGTCTATCCTAATATAAAAGTAATACTTAACTAAAACATAACCCAAGTCAATTAAACGAAACGAACTATCCCACCAATCCAACAATCAAGTCAACCAATCAATAAATCAATAAATGCAAGTAAACACGCCAGGTTTACACTTTTCAGCCCGGATCTCAAGCGAGTAGGGAGATACGAAACTCACCTTGACCGGCAAAGAAGCTAGTATAAGATTACAAACGAGTAATAGGATCCACACGTCCACAACCTATAATTATACATCAATATACCATAATGTCAACTCTACAATCATAAACAAGTTAGTTTAGCACAATTAGGTCAAGTCACAAACCCTAAACGCCTTTCCAACTTAAACGAGTAGGAAACAAGACACATTCGACTCGACCTTTTTAGAAATGAGAAAGGATTCATACAAAAAGAGGGTTATTACTAGAAACTAGACTATCTTATGATTCCAACGATAGGTCGTAAGACTTGTTTGGAGTTACGGATTAAAAGTTATTAATGTTTGAAAATCGACGCGCGTACTTTCCCAGTAACTATCCACTGCGTCGCAGTGAGCCATGACCATGCTCACTGCGCCGCAGTGGCTAAGTCAGACCAGGACCAGAACTAAGTCACTGCGCCGCAGTGAGCAAAGGTGGAGCTCACTGCGCCGCAGTGACCACCTCCTGCAGCCAGCACCTGCAGTTTATGCAGGAAACACGAACCAAAACCCCCCAATTTCGACCCAAACCATACCAAAACGATTTGTAAAGACTTGTAACTTGTTTTGAAGCATAATTAAACATCAATAACCATAAATACACATAACCCTACCCACAAATTCGACCAAAACATCATAATCACTCACAAATCCTTCAAACCCTAACCCTAACCCTAAATTCCATTTTTTTTACCATTTACAAGACTTGGAATCCCATCAAAACGACTAGAAACATAAGAGCAAGCATAAATAGAAGTAAATGGGATGAATTTGACTTACCAAAGCTTCTCTTTGAGCTAGAACCCGAAATTAGGTCAAAATGGCTAAAATGCAAGACTTCCACCTTTGATTCTTTGATATGACGATAATGTGGTATAGATGGCGATGATTCTAGTGTTATATCCTTTCCAAACACTAAGTAGATGGTAGAGAGAAGAGAAAGAATGGTCTTGCCTTGTTCTTGAGAGAAAGGGAAAAAGAGAGAAAGAAAGAGATAGATAGATAGGTAGAAATGAAAGGGAGGAGGAAAGGATAAGGGGGGAAATGGGTCTTGGGGGCTGGTGGGTCATGGACTACCCACGGGCCGACCCGTTTCCCCTCTCAAGCCACAATACAATTAGTTACACATTTAAATACCGACTACACATACAACGACCCGACCAACATACCACATAGTCATATAATCACAAATGGGCCCACTTATTTCATTCAACAAGTTTGTTAGTCAAATTACACAAAAAGTCAACGGGTCAAAATTCACGGATGTTACATGTTTACCTGACATTATTTAATAAACTAACACGCTTTGTAAAATAATTGATCTTATATCGATTTTTTTACAAAAAAAATTTGTAGTTATAAATAGATACTGATTTTATTATATCAGTTGTATTAATAAAACTTCAACCATGATTTCATCGTTTGAAACATGTAAGTATCATTTATGTTATTGTCTGATTTCTATTATTGTTTATATAAAAATTTCAATTATTATTATTAAGTAATCAAATCAAAAATAATTATAGATTATATTTTGGAATACAAAGGTTATTTCATTGATTATTATTTTCTAAAATCAACGAAAACAAATTTATTAATTTTTGTATTTCAATAAATTATATATATCTTGAAATCATTATAAAAAGTCGTAATTTCCTTTTTTATTTTTTTAGGTTATTTGGTTCCTAAATAGTACTGTAAAACAGTTTATTTGGGATAAATAGTGCATACTTTTTGGGCAAGCATTGTCTTTGAAAGATGGTTGATCTAAGAAGAAGCTCAATCGTATGATTTACTATACACTTTCCTTTAGAGCTTTTCAATGATATTGATAAAGTCATACACAATTTATTTTAGAGAAAAAATATTATTATTATTTAAAAGTATAAAATTGTAATCTGACTAAGAAGTTTCATAGAAACGTTCATACACATTTCCCATCGTTTCTGTTAAAAATAAATACAGAACATCTGTTATAACTATTAGAATAACAAAAACCTGTTAAAAAAATTAGAATAACAAATTATTATTAATATTTTTATATATTTTTTTAATTTTTTATAATTATATATAATATATATATTTATTCATATTTTCTTTAAGTATCTAACAGATATTTTGAAATAAAACTATAATAATATCGTAATTATGAAATGAAAAGTTTAAACGATAAATTTGATTGATAATTGACAGTTTCAATTGTCGAGTTGTATTAAGGAAAAGGAAAATGATAAATCTTCCTAACCAAATAGCCTAATAATCCTCTTAATACATTAAAAAGGGTGACATGTGGTATCCACTAATTCTCTTTCCTAATCTTACCCACTGATTTTTCCACATTTTATCATCTCATAGTAATTGCTATACTTATTTCAAGAGTCTTTGAGTTTTACTGTATATAGTATTTAATTTTTAGAAATCACTATGAATTGTTATTATACATTTTCTATTTTTGTCCTATATAAATAAATATTCTATAGAAGGATATTATACTCATTCCATTATAAAGGCAGCATCATTTCTAGAATTCAATCCCATGAAGTTACATTATTTTTAATATTCTAAATATTGTGAAAATGGAATCTGATTTTATTATATCATTTGTATTTAAATGAATTGTTCAACCATGATTTCACCGTTTAAACTATGTAAGTCTTTTGGTATGTTTTTCTTTGATTTGTATTGTAATTTAATATATTAATTTCTTTTTTTCTAAGAATGTAAACTTTCAATATATAATTCTTTTTATATTTTATATTAGTTATTACTAATGATTTCAAATAAATTATAGGTTCAATTTGTGTATACAAGATTTTATCGATTAATTCCTTCTTTTCTAAAATCAAGGTAAGCAATCTGTTTGATTATTGTAATCTAGTAAAGTTGATATCTTTAGAAATAATTTTCTTTTATTTTGTTCGTAGGTTCATCAACTCCAAAGACGGTAGTGTTAAACCAACTGGTTTTGGTAAATATGAAGGATCCATTTGAACAACCAACGTCTGTCCTGATCTTTAGCCATCCTTCTTCGATTATTTGATCTAAATTCATTGAAGATAGATAGGATTATGAGGAACATGCAGAAAACTTGTAGGTTTGTTCAGTATGGGCTTCGATAAAGTATACTATTATTAGTCTTAATGTTATGTTAATAGCTTGTCATTTGATGATATTTAATCAGACATGGCAAATTAGCCGATTAAAAGAATCTTCTTTTAAGAAATTCTCTACGATATTGATAAAAACTTTAAAATATCTTAATTTTTTTAAATATTTATTTAAAGATTGATAGTAGTTTTTGATGTAATTCATCTTTTGTAATCCAGTAAATGCATCTTTTGTAATAAGATATTATTTAAAAAAATGGGTGTTCATGGACCGGTTTGGTCCGGTTTTGACTAAATCTCAAACCAAACCAGCAATTCCGGTTTCAACATGTATTAAACCAAACAAGACCACGTGTATTGTCTAACCGAACCAGACCAAACCATGTAAGTCGGTCCGCTTTGGCCGGTTTGACGGTCTTTCAACTTTTTCTTCAGTTCTTTTATTTTCATATAATTTTGTAAATATTTGTCAAGATTTGTGTTAAGATGCATACAGGTCAAACTATTTGTTTTAGTGTAACACCCCACCGTTGGCGGAAACATGAGGTGTCATGAAAAGTACAGCACGACATGGAATTACATAGATACTGCTAAATGAAATAGAATATAATGATATATTCCCAAAACATAAGTCTTAATACAAGAGTTCCAAGTCACACAATGCTAGGAGAGCTTATTATTAATGCGTCCATAACAGAAAATAAACCAAGGCATGCAGCCTTAAAGTCCGATATAAGTAAAGGAGCACTAATCTCCGAAGTCCTGCCTATTCAAATCTTTATCCCTGATTAGCCTGAGTACCTGAAAAGTATACTAAAACGTGTCAACATAAAGGTTGGTGAGTTCGTAGGTTTTAGTCAAAAAGTCCAGTCAAAGAAATGAGTCTTTTGTCAATTCTTTAAGTATAAACAAGTAGTAGTTCAATATTTCTGTAACAACCCAAGCCAAGGCTCAGAATATCACGGAAATCATATAGCACAAGGTGGGATTAATGTAGAACATGAACTAAATGCAAATAAAGGATTCAGTGAATCCATACAGTAAGATAAACAAGTATCAAAATACATAAAGAGCATGTCATCATCAAAGCTTACAACAGAACATCAAAAGATGGCTAACGGTTCTAAGTACAAAGCAAAAGAAGGCAAATGGATCCTTGATCCATATAAGTCCAAGTCCGGGTTCAACAGCAAGCTAACAATCAAACTCCACGCCCTGGATTAACCCGGTTACCTGAAAAGTGTACTAAGCATAGTCAACACAAGGTTGGTGAGTTCGTAGTAATGGTCCATAAGGAACCATCGTCAATAAGCACAAGTATAAATAAGGTAAGTAATGGCTTACAAGTAGCCTTTATAAGGCACAAAGTCAACCAAGATAGGTAAACCGAGAGTAAACCTCGTTACATAACAAGCCATAATGAATCGACAATGACGAGAGACGCGTGTCACATGTATGAATAAGTAATGTCAACATCAATGAGTATGCGAAACAATAAGGATGCAAAAAGTATAAGTGCACAAGACATAACCAAGCAATGTATGAATGTATATCATGTGTCTCTCAACAATCATCAAATGCAAGTATGTGTGACTACATACTTGGGGTCTGTGTGCGTCCCGCACAAATAGAGTGTCCACGTGTCATCCCAATGACCGTTGTTGCATATCAAAATCATCGGTGTATATACGTCTATATACCCGGAGTCATGTACATATCATCAACACCGTACACGTTTCCCATACATCGAGGAGCGAACGTCCTCGCACACGTTTCCCACACAACGGGGTGCGTACGTTTCCGCTCACGTTTCCCATACATCGGGGTGCGTACGTCTCATCAATATCATATCATTACTTATGCGTGTTTACCCTAATTACAAATCCATCAATCATCACCCATCAAACCAACCAACACTATACGTACAAACACTTAGGAGGATTCTACTTTCAATGAGTCCTAGATGCTTATATATAGGGTCACCCATAGCCTTCCCACCACATCTAAAACCCTATGAAGGCATAACCGACTTCCATGTATGTATGACTATCCTAAATAACCACAATATCACAATCATATGCGTAAACCATCCAACAATCATACAATCAATCAAAACCATCCATCAATCAAACAATCAGTCCAAACAATCAATCACTCAATCGATAAGCCGTCTATCAAATCAACCAAACATCAAACAAGCACGTATGTGTACACTTTTCATAGCCCGAATCTCAATTGAGTAGGGAGCTACGGAACTCACCTTGATCGGCAAAGAAGCTTAAGTCGAGTAAATGAAAGATTAATAGCGAGTATTGGGCCCCACGCGTCCACAACCTATCAAAGCATGTCATATAACATAATGTTAACTCTATAATCATAATTAAGCTAGTTCATTTAGTTTAAGTCGAGTCACGAACCCACAAACACTTCTTCAACCTTACCGAGTAAGAAACAAGACACTTTGACTCGAAATTTTTAGAAATGGAAGAAGATTCATACAAAATGAGTGCTACTACAAGAAACTAGACTCTCTCATACGATTCCAACGATAGGTCATATGACTTATTTGGACTTACGGATCAAAAGTTATTAACGTTTGAAATCTGACGCACGAACTTCCCAGAAGTATCTCACTGCGCCGCAGTCAAGGCATTGCCTTGCCACTGCGCCGCAGTGAGGCTAAACGATGCAAGAGGTCAGAACTTTGTCACTGCGCCGCAGTGAGACAAGGTCTTCCCACTGCGCCGCAGTGAGACCAAAACCTGCTTCAGTAGCAGCAGTTCAAGTGCAGGAAACTCAACCCAAAAACTTATTTTCTTCAAAACCTAAGACCTTAATTCGACCCATAAGACATTAGATCAGTTAATGAAGTTATATTTGACATCCTAAGGCCTAAATACACTTACCCAAACTCATATTTCATTCCAAAACATCATCAAATCTTCAAAATCAACCAACCAAAATCAAAACCCTATTTAACCCAAATTTCATCCTAAATCCGATTTAATCAAATCTAAGACCTGAAATTACTTGGTAATGATTAAAAACATGTAAATAAACACAAATAGATGAATATGGGATGAATTTGACTTAACAATCTTTCTTCCAAAAGTCAAACCCGAATTTGACCCAAATAGATAGAAATCTTGCACTAAGACTTTTGATCCTTCGATATGGTGACAAAGAGATGAAGACGATGATGATTCTCGAGTTAAACTAGTTCCAAAACGCCAAATGATGCTAGAGAAATGAAGAAATGAGGGAGATGGAGTTCTTGCTTTACTTAGAGAGAAAAGAGAAAGAGAAAGGAATATGTGGTGAAATGAGATAAGGAAAGGAAATGGGTCATAAAGGGGTTGGTGGGTCGTGGATGACCCACGGGCCGACCCGTTTCCTTTTCAAGCTAAATTACCAAACGTTAGGCATTTAAACACCGATTAAAACATATTATCGACCCGACGAACATACCACATTGTCATTTAATCACAAAACGACCCAAATATTTCATTAACTTAAATTGTTAGTCAAATTGCACGTAAAGTCAAACGGTCAAAACTCACGGATGTTACATTATTCCCCCGTCAAAAGAATTTCGTCCCGAAATTCAACAAAACACTCGTGTACTTAGTCTTCATATGATCCTCTTGCTTCCAAGTGAACTCGGCTCCACGTCTAGCATTCCATCTAACCTTAACAATCGTGTAGCGCTTATTCTTGAGCTTCTTGACTTGACGGTCCAATATCTCTACCGGCTTTTCAACAAAATTAAGCTTCAAATCCACTCTAATCTCGTTCATGGGCACATGATGCATAGGGTCCGCCAAGCACTTGCGTAGGTTACAATTATGAAACACATCATGTACACCGCTAAGCTCTTGTGGTAATTCTAATCGATAAGCAACTTTTCCAACCCGTTCGAGGATCTTGGAAGGACAAATATACCTCGGCCCGAGTTTGCCTCGCTTCACGAATCGGATGACGCCTTTCCACGGTGATACTTTCAAAAGTACAAAATCACCCACTTCAAACTCTAACGGTCTCCGCCTCACATCGGCATACTTCTTTCGTAGCATGCGAGCTAGTTGGGCTATTTTCTTAGCTTGAGAAGTTGTTCTTGTCATTCCAATTACTATTCCTGGCCCGCTACTTTGGTTTTCTTCGATTCTTGGCTCACCCAGTGGAGAGTAACATCTCTACTACCCAGTGCTTCGGTCGGTTC
>CM067174.1:27825053-27859000 GCA_034093135.1 Erigeron breviscapus
ATATACAAGGACCCCAATCTTTTGTGACAACACCAGTGCAATTGCTATATCTCACAACCCAGTGATGCACTCCAAGACAAAGCATATTGACATCAGGTATCATTTTATTCGTGATCATGTTATGAAAGGAGACATTGAAATTCATTTCATCCCCACTGACAAACAGTTAGCTGATGTTTTACAAAACCTCTCGATGAGAAAACCTTTAAACATCTCATCAGCGAACTGGGAATGTTAATCCTTAAAACTGGAGCTTTCTTTGTTATTGAACGCGTCAGTGACACTGATGAAGTTCTCCAGTTGAGAAGGTCCAGATAATCCTTGCTCGCCAGGCTATCGAACGCCTTTGTGATACTATCCTGGCACTAATTGATTTCTGGATCATCATTTTAGGGGGGAAAGACTCAAAATAATTTTCTGACTAAAATTCGTTTTTTGTTTGAAAATGGCAACTGGAGAACTCTTTAGTTGGAAACTGGTACTGGACTGATCCTCCAGTGACCAGATTCAGTCTTGTCTTATTTTTTTATAACGTTAGAAATACTTGGTCAATATTTGTGACACGTGATGGTACTCGAGTGTTTTAAACCACTTGGTATCGTGATCTGACGTGTTTAAAGCTATTTTAGTACTTGACAACTGTTTGTATTGGGAAAATAAAAAGTGAGTGGGCTCGTGGGTAAGATAAGCCGTCGTAGCATTTAATGCTGACATGGTAGCATTTAATGTTGACATGGCAAATTATGATTTTATTTCAAAATTCAAACCTCTTTTGTTAAAATATCTACAAAGTTGTTTTTGGTTAAATAAAATATAATTTTTGTATTTCATTGGGATCATGAATCCCTTATAAATACCCTTATTTACTTCGAACTCATTTACTTCCTTCTACATTCTTTCATTTACTTCCCAATCATCAAAATTGCTTCATTTCTCTCTCTGCTTCACAAATCAAGAACCCTAATTCCCAAATTTCAATTTCATTTTCCAATGGCACCTAGATCATCCCGTTCAAGAGATGTAAATCTCTTGATTGTTCCATATGCTCCCTCACCAGATGTCAAACCGGCACCTGGTGCTCCTAGTAATGCTTCGGTTATCAAACTCAATCCCAATAATCCGATGGCAAGCTTACAAGGATCTCAAGGGTCCAATACCCTTATTGGTAGAATCCAAAATGTTTTGAAGGATTCTCCAATAGGACCCTCATTCTCTCTAAACCCACGCAAGTTGTTTCACAACTACTTGTGTGAGTTTTGGTACACTACCACTCTTTCTTTCGATTGTTCCTCCATCAGTTTCACATTAAAGGATGGAACAATCCAGTGTACCTTGTCCGCTGACGTATTGAGGGATGCCTTACGCCTCAATTACTGGAGAGAGGGTGAATCTCCAGTCGTCTTACCCTCTAATGTTAATTTTCGACAAGTCTTCCTTGAAATGGGACACAAAGAGTGCTTGGAGAATGGAGTGTTGAAGACGAAGGGTGCGATGACCATGAAGGGTCTTACATCTTCATGAAGGTATTTTTTCATCCACTTGGTGGAGAGTATGGGTGGGAGTTCTGGTGGTCTTGACCAGATTAACTCCTCACAAGCAGAAATGGCTTACTTCTTGTGGAATGGATTGAGAGTAGACTTTGCAGATATCTTGTTTAGAAGCCTGGTACAAAAGCTGAAGGGCACAAGGGGTGTTTGTATCCCCTTCTCAAGGTTTCTCTCTCTCTGTTTTAAACATATTCTGGGCAGAGAAGCATACTTAAGTACAAATTCACCGTACACTGCTCCAGATATGTTGAGGAATTTAGACTCTCTGGTATCTGAAGCTGGAGAGGTCGAAATTCCAGAACGAATGCAACTGGCATTCGCTTCAACTGATGCACCAATTGAAGGTGAGTCAGAAAGGCAATTGGGCGGGCCTCAAAATAATGAGGGACCCTCCAGTTTGTCTAATGTTGTGGTTGAGGATAGAGCAACCATAACTGAAGCAACTCCAATCACATCTATCCCTGGTGAAGATACTTCGGTATCTGATCCTCCAACAGATGCACCCATCCAGGAAACTGGGGAAGGTCATCTGGAGACTGACCCTTCTGGTCAGCCCTCAGTTACATTCATGGATCTGGACATGAATGTTAATGACGAGGAAATCCTGATAGAGTCTTCGGATTCTGAAGGAACTGAAACAGACTTGGAGATTTTTGAGGCTTCTGTACAAGCTCAAAACCCTTCATCTCCAGTCTCGCTTCCAGATGCATCAATTTCACTTTCACCACCACAAGAAAATGTGCCTACTGAAATACCATTCCCAACTTATAACTATCCACCAACTGGGCAATTCTCACTTGTTCGAGAAATGCCACCCCCACCGCCGCCGTTGTTCACACCTGAGCATTCTCAGCATGAACAACGCATTGTTTTTCCTGTCCTTTCTTCTTCCACCACTCCTAATATTTCTTCAACTGCTGGTATGACAACTGGGGAGACTTCTTTAAGTTTGCCTCCTCCAGTTGCTTCAGTAGTAACTGCTGCTGGTCCAGTGACACCTTCTCCTTCGTCACTGGACAGTAAAGTTGTCTCTTTGCAAGCCGATCTCCAAAACCTTCTTACCAGGGTGGAGGAGATTCAAAAGACACTTGACAAAAACACCAAGTCCTTCTCCAGATACCACAAGGATCACTTGACAAACATTAAAGTGGTTGATCTGGGGATAAACAAGTTTTCATCAAATGAAGACTTGGTGTTTAAAAAGCTAAATGAGTTGGTCACTGGCTGTAACACTCTAGCAACATCTTTGAAGGAAGCCTTTGATCTTACTCAGTCCAAGGTCACAACCTCAATCACAAATCTACTTGGCAACACTGTACGAACATCTGAAGTAGATTTGAGGGAAATTGAGAGGCAGGTAAAGGAATTGGCTGAAAAACTTGGCCTAAATGTGACTGAACTTGGAGAGCAGTTGATGACTTCAGTTGGTTAGAAGATAGAGGATACGCTGGGTGCAAGAGAACAATTATTGGTTGAAAGGGTGATGTCTGAGATCACCAAGCTGGCCACTCCTCAGGTTGATCTGGCCCCACTCACCAGTGAGATCAACCAGTTGAGAGGCAGCATAGAGAATTTGAACACCCAGGTATCTCTACATGCTCAATCTTTAGATAAACTGACAACTGAAGTAGAGAATTTGAAGAAGAAGGATGATGAAGTAAAGGATAAGGTTGTCTCTGGTTTGGATGAAGACTCCAAGATCTTAAATGAATTAAAAACTGTTCAAGAACAGGTTAGTGCAAATGTTTTGACCCAGTCAAAGGAGACCAACCATTTGTGGAGGTCTTTCAGGATGATGTGTGGGATTTTCAAGGAGTGTAAGGACATGCAATCATGGCAGCCTCTTAACCGGTTGCCATCTCACCCCTCTGAATGGGAAGGTATTAGGGCAGGTCTAGATGCTGCCAAGGGGGAAAGAAGTGCAGTCCTTCCACCAGTTGCACCTGGAAGAACTTCATCTGGAAGACAAGCTGGTATGGAAATGGTTGTAGCTGCCAGTACTGAAGCTGGTGAGCAAGATGTGAGGGGGAATGTGTTGGATAAGGGAAAAGGTTTAGCTGTTGATGCATCTGCCCAGCCGGCCACTGATGTAATGTTAGAAACTGGCAATGCTGATATACTTCCTCCAGTTTCAGATAGTGATAGCAGAAGACTGGCTAGACTTGGCAATGATAATAAAGAAAGAAAGAAGATGAAACAAAGAAACCAAGTTGAAGCCATGGCACATCTTGCACAGATCAAGTTGCTTGATATGAGTGATGCCAATCTTTTGGGAATCACTAAGGAGGAGTATGCCAGAATTAAAAATGATCCTAGGATAGTTGACCAGTTGAAAGAAATGCTGGATGTAGAACTGGACAGACACTATCCTGATGATGAAGCTGAATTCGATGCCAGAAGCTTGAACATATCAGTGGAGAAGGCTAAGAAGAATAGGGCCAGTGGGATTCTTAAAAGAATTGCAAATGTTAAGAAGGTTGTGAAGAAGGTATTGAATCCACCAAGAAGGATTCCTCAACCAAGAAGACCACTGACAAGAGATGCTGACCTTAGCACATTTGTTGAACCAACTGGCGAGGTATCTAATGAAGACATCAAGTCCGCTGTACTGGCTGCTAGTGCTGGGAGTATAAAAATAACAAATGAATCTGAAGCAAGAAGCTATTACTTCCAGATCATGTCAACCAGAAGACATAGTGGTACTATCAATGGTGTCAATGTAACAATCAAGCCAGGCACCAAAGTTTTTCAAGTTGAAGTTAGTTATACCAGAGGGCCACTGGTTAAAACTGACAATCCTGGTGCTATGCAGTATGGGTTCAGTGAATGGGTGGAAATGGTGAATGTGTTGGATGCGAAGGCACAAAAGAATAGGTTTGAGAAAGCATGGGTGAACTTCTTAAGGGGCAAGATTCAACATAAAGAAAACCTGGAGCAAAAGCTGAATATTGACCCTGAAGACTCACAGCCTATTTCTTCAGTGACCAAGAGAAGAAGAACTGGCGAAGGGCCATCTCATTAAGTTCTTTCTCTTCAGTTATCTACTTGTATTTTGTTTTACATTCTGTAACTTGTATAAATTCATTTCCTTGTATAAATGAAGTTACTAGTTTGTAACCACAAGGTAGATAATAGATTAAAATCTAACAAACCTAAAAGAAAAACCTAAGGCATTTATTGATCTATAAAAATGCCTTAGAAAACTTAGATAGATTTAAATCGAACAAGTCTCTTCAGTTCACACTTGTATAGATACAAGAACTAGAAAAAGACTTGGCAATATTTCTAGACAAATAGGGGGAATTTGTTAGGACCAGTTCACCTGGTAAACTAGCCAGTCTCCAGTTGCATCTGGAGACCCAGTGAAACTGTCCAGTGAAACTGGAGACCTAGATGATTTGTCGAGAAATATATTGAAGTCCAGTTACACCGTACAGTCAACGCAACTGAAGACTTCCTCCAGTTGAGAACTGACCAAGTTGAAGAATCATTCTAGTTGAAGTCGAAGACAACAAATGGAAGATAGAGAATGGCAATGGCAGCGAAGCCCAGTTGACATTCTAGTCATTTACAAACTGGAGACCATCAGTGGAAAGCTCTTACAAAGCTTTACACTGATTACGAGGAATTGACTTTATGCTTTATGTACCTTTACCCGGATAATAAGATTTATCTTATTATTTAATTACAAAAAGGTACATAAAGGTGGTTGAGTAAAGTTGCTTTATCATGCGACTTTACACTGCTTTTAAGGAATTAAATGCTATTCCTTAAATGATCTCAACCACATTTGTACGGCCAAAGTTAACATCCCAATGTTAACTTTGCCTATAAATACAAGTCATTGCACAACAAGAATATTTAAGTGAATTCACAAAGTTGAATAACTTCACACTTTGCATACCTGCAATATTCTTGGTGAACTTGTGCAATATTCTCTCAATCGCTAAAAGGAACATTTCACAACTTTAAGTGTTTCGATTGTCTTGAGAAATTCCGAGTGTAGATCAATTGTATTTCATAGGTTGTTAGGATATTTACATTCTTGTATTATCTTGGTTCCGCAACATCCTTGTAATTTGTTTAACATCAATAAATAAATTACACATTGAAAATTACATATTGTCTCATCAATTTATTTTACAAGTTATTTGTATTATTGCATTGTTCTTTACTTATTGTCATTTAAATAAGTAATCTATCTAGAACTTGGTATATACTCACTGCAACTGGTCGTCTCCAGTTCAGTGCATATATTGCAAAGTAACTCCACCATCGACATAGAGGTGTCTTCAGTAGTACCATCTATTGAGTTGGGACTTACAATGTCAACAATTACTTAGTTTTAGTCCCTGTGTTCGATCCTGGACTTACCTTTTAGCTATACTATATACGAACGGGTCCACTGCCCGCGAGTGTGTAGTAGTCAGTTTTAGGGTATTTCTTGTTTATAAATTTTAAACTCGATTTTACACATCAGGTGGCCAAAATTAAATAAGCTAAAACTTTGTTGGCAAAATTAGAACCTTTAAAAGTTAGGTGGCCAAATTAAAAAGGTTAAAAGTTTAGTGGTGAAAATTAAAAAAATCAAAAGTCTACTGTCTGTAACCGGACCTTGAATGTAATATATATAATGCCCCTTTTGTCTGTCATGCAAAAGAAATTGAAAGTCCCAAAAAGACTATCCGTTTTTTTTTCTTCTTGCTTTTAAAGACAAAATTTGCTTTTCATAAATGTACTGCCATTATTTCCATGTGCAACTAAGATGTATACATTTATCAATAAACCTATTAGATAAATAATACATACATTTATTTAGAAGCACATGAATAATAAAAACATAGTTTAATCGATTACTAGTTATATATTAACTAATCAATTAAACAAACTCAAATTTATCTAACTAGACCATTAATAAATGTCTAATTATCTTCACTTATAATATATATATTATTAAACGATTATGGTCGGCCTTTGCGTGTGACCGAATAGGATAAATGGACTTTATATTATTATGTCATGGGCATATCTTCGAATCATAGTGCACCACGGTCAAACGTTTGGCCAACCCGTGTGCATATATCCAACAACAACTTCTCCATGAAAATCACTTGACCTTTTTCATTTCTTCTATAGTAAAACTAATTTTTGGCGTTGCCATTGTTTCATCATCTTCTAAGGCTTACACTGCCAACGTTTACGATATCAAAGACTTGTTCTGTAAAATAAAAACAGATTGGTTAAAGCCATTATCCACTAGTCTTTACATGATTTTAATCACATTTTGTATAGTGTGTCTTTACATGGTATCTTACGGTATAACCAACATTTGGTTAGAAAATCCATTGTCAATTTTTATCTCAGATTCCATCACTTATTCGGTTCCATTTTGCTACGTGTTAAATTATGCAACTTAATTGTGTATATATATCTTATGGGTGTTGGTTGAGAAACAGGTGAAAGCTGGAGGGCTGACTGTGTCAAAAGGTGCAACTGGAAGCTGAGGGACTAAAGATGACAAGAAGGAAAGAAGAAGGATGCAAGAGGAAGTTGGCTTGGCTATATATTCTGCACTTCACCTAATTCTAGGGTTACAACACATTTTTCCTATTTTGGGCGATTATTACCGTTATCCCTGTTTTCTCTAAATAATCACCATGTTTGTTCGTTTGATTCGAGTGATGTAGTTCATGTGTTTGTCCCTTAATCTTACATATTCAGTGTGGATTATTGTATCTTTGTTTGTTCTTATTTTTAGTATTAGAACTCTTTTAGTATTATTAATCAAATCAGGTCAATCTTTTGGCTATATCTTTGTTCTTGTTAACTTTTCTTCATGGTATCAGAGACAGGTTCCAAGATTTTCACTATTTCTTCATTGATTCGTATGGTTTTTCAAACTATCTTATATATATAAAAATATCAAATACCTTATTCATCTATTTCTTTTTATAAAGAAAATATATACATATACAAAATATATTTAAAGTTTTTCCTTGATATTATATATTATCTTCTTGTTCTTTACTGCTCGTGTGTAGGGTTTGGATCCTTTTAGATCTTGAACCTTGCCTCTTGTAGCGGTATCTTGACAAGTTCAGATCTAATCTATTTAGATTAGGGTTTGGTTCTTGTTCCCCTCCTACTTCTTTATCAATCCTTTAGGGTTGGTAAATGATATCCTGGAGTATATTGATGCCTTGTTTATGTCCCTTTTCTGGTTATTGGAATTACTGTTGGTGACCCCACTGTAAGCATTCTATCCTACCCATCTAGTAGCAAACTTTTTCTTACTTGGAGTGCTCTGAGTAAGATAAGCTTGGCCTATCAGTTGGGATCCTTTTTTATTGAGTTGCATATCTTGGTGTTTATGTGGTATGTTACTATGTCTATCTCTGTCTATTGTGAAGTTGTTATTGAAGGATCTAGAGTTGTGGTTAAGTTCTATGTGAGATTTGATTAATCTATTTGTCTTTTCTGGCTCTTGTCTGCTTATTTCCTGTTTTTTTATATATTGTTGTTCTAACCCTTCTTGGTAGAAGAGAGGGTTCATGAGTATACCTGTCAAGGCACTTGAGTGTCCTTGAATCTGGCCACTGCTCTTGCACCCTTTAGGTGTTTCTCTATTTAGCTTGTTTGTCTGTCTCTTGTGTGGTTCTCTTGGCTGTGTTGGTTGTTGTACTCTGCTTGTCTCTATGGCTGATGTGTTAGATGAAAATTTGATACATAATATGGAGAATTTTGAACATGATGTTAATGTTTTTGGCACTCTTATAAGCAAACTTGACTTTGGTGATCCTTTGTACCTTCATGCTAGTGACACCTCTGGGATACCCTTAATTAACATGAAACTAAAAGGAACTGAAAATTATAGGGTTTGGTCATGTGCTATGGAACTTGCTCTTGAAACTAAGAATAAAATTGGCTTTATAAATGGAACTTGTGTGAGACCAGATGACAATGAAGTTTTGGCAAAACAATGGGACAGATGCAATTATGTTGTTTTATCTTGGATTTTGAGTTCTGTTTCTGAAGAAGTTTATCTTGGTCAAATTTTTTCAAAAGAAGTTGTTACTGTGTGGCAAGAGTTAAAGGAAACATATGATAAAGTTGATGGGTCAATCATTTTTAATTTACATCACAAAATCAATTCCTTGAGTCAAAATGGGAGTCCTATTTCTGAGTATTATCATAAGCTCAATTCTTTGTGGAGACAATATGATGCTCTTACCAAACTTCCTACTTGTGTGTGCAATGCTTCTACTGATATTAAAACCTACAATCAAAATCTGAAACTAATGCAATTCTTGATGGGCTTGGATGAGGTATATATACCCATCAGAAGCCAACTGTTGATTAGAGACCCTCTTCCTAATGTCAAAACTGCTTTTGCCATCATCTCTAGGGA
The DNA here is from genome assembly GCA_034093135.1 of Erigeron breviscapus. Taxonomy (NCBI): domain Eukaryota; kingdom Viridiplantae; phylum Streptophyta; class Magnoliopsida; order Asterales; family Asteraceae; genus Erigeron; species Erigeron breviscapus. The sequence continues at coordinate 27,834,009 of CM067174.1, forward strand.
AGAGTCACATAGAGGCATTCCCTCTGGTGACTCTAACCAAAAACCTCAGAACAGTGCCTTTGTTGCCAGAACTTTCAACAATAGGAAAGGTACAGGGAGGGGGCAGGGTTATTCAAACTGGAATCAAAATCAAAACTCTTTTAATCCTCAAAATTCTTTCAATCCTCAATCTAGAGGCCCAAATCTTTCTCTAAAATGTGATAATTGTCATAAGTTTGGTCACACTAAAGACAGATGCTATGGCTTGGTTGGAAACCCTAATAATCATACCAAAAGGCAAGTTTATCATAATTTTGTCAGGAATTCTTCTAACCATTCTGGTGTTGTTGAGCATCAATACTCTAAACCTTCTTCTACATCTACCTCCACTGGTGCTGGTCCTTCTAGCACACCTTTCAGTAATGAACAACTTTCTTATCTCATGAATATGCTTGGTGAAAAATCCTCGAAACCTACTCATTCCAACATGGCAGGTACATTTTTTAACTCAAACAGTTTCTTCAATGCAAAGTTTAGCAGATTTTTCTGTTTTTACTCTTCTAATCACAGTTCTCCTACTAAATCTTCTTGGATAAATGATTCTGGTGCTACACAACATATGACTTGTTGTGAGCATTTGTTATTTAATGTTGTGGATGTTTCTAAACTTGGGATGACTGTTGGTCATCCTAATGGTACACAAGCAAAAGTTCTTAAAATTGGAAATCTGAGATTGTCTGACAACATTACTCTCTTTAATGTGCTTTATGTTCCTGAATATTGTGTCAACCTTCTTTCTGTGCATAACTTGGCTAGAGATAGCAGATTATTTGTTACTTTTGATGAGCATATGTGTTATATTCAGGATTTGAAGACAAAATCCCTCCTGGGGACTGGTAAAGAGGCTGGTGGCCTCTACATCTTTGATGGTAACATCAAAGGTGAGACTGCCAAGTCCCATAATTGTGTTGTCTCTACTTGTTACATTTCTGTTAGTACTTGGCACCATAGACTTGGTCATCCTGTTGACCAAGTCCTGCACATTTTGCAGAAACAACTTGATATTAACAAGAACGCTAATACCTCTCCTTGTGATATTTGCCATAAGGCAAAACAAGTCAGGGAACCTTTTCCCTTGAGTGATAACCAAAGCAAAGCTTTGGGTGATCTTATTCACCTTGACCTTTGGGGACCTTACAAGGTTCAAAGTAAGGAAGGTTTTAAATACTTCCTTACCATTGTTGATGACTATTCTAGAGCTGTGTGGGTATTCTTGCTAAAAGCAAAGGATGAAACTTTTGAAACTATTGTAAACTTTCATAATCTGATAAAAAACCAATTTCAAACTTGTATCAAAATTATGAGAACTGACAATGGGACTGAATTTGTTAACCATAGAATGAATAACTTCATAACTCAAAATGGTATTTTGCACCAAACCTCTTGTTCTTATACCCCACAGCAAAATGGAATTGCTGAAAGGAAACATAGGCATCTGCTTAATGTTTCTAGATTCCTTATGTTTCAAGGGGGGATTCCTCTTAACATGTGGCTTGAGTGTGTTCTAACTGCTACTTTTCTCATTAACAGGCTACCCTCTTCTGTTCTTGGTGGTAAATCTCCTTATGAGATGGTTTTTAATTGCAAACCTAACCTGTCCTTTTTGAGAGTTTTTGGTTGTCTTTGCTTTGCCACTATCTTAAATAATTCTGATAAATTCAGTTCTAGGTCAAATATATGTGTCCTTATTGGATACTCTGATAATAAGAAAGCCTACAAACTACTTTCTCTTGAAACTAGAAACACCTTTTATTCAAGGGATGTTAAGTTTTATGAAAACATCTTTCCTTTTAAAAACAATAATGTTGAGTGTGTCAGTGATACTCCCACTGTTACACACTTAAACTTTTTTGACAAATACTTAGATGACCAAAACTCTCCAAGTCCCAATGATGATAGGAGAGGTGCATCAAACAGTGATGGCAATGGATCTAGTGGTCCTGGTAGCACTTCAAGAGCTGCCAGTGAATCTGGTAGCCCAACTAGAGCTGCCAATGACCAAGATCCCCCTGCACCACTCATTGATGATAATAACCATTCTGAGGGTAACATTATACCAACACAACCATCTCCTGTGACTGACCATTCTCAAACTGATTATGTGACTCACCCTAGAAGGTCCAATAGAGTCACAAGGCTTCCAAAAAACCTTGATGACTTTATCTTAAACACCAAGACTTCTAAGACCAAACATGGCATTGCCAATTATGTGAATTATGCTAAACTCAATTCTGAGAACTTGTGTTTTGTATCTAACCTGAACAAACTTGCTGAACCCAGTAGCTTTGATGAAGCTTGCAAAGACCCACTATGGGTTGATGCAATGAACTTTGAGATGGAAGCCCTTTATAAAAATAATACTTGGAACCTGACACATCTTCCTGACCATAGGCAACCAATTGGGTGCAAATGGGTTTATAAAATTAAATATAAATCTAAGGGTGAGATTGATAGGTATAAGGCAAGATTAGTTGCCAAAGGGTATGACTAAAGGGCTGGAATTGACTTTGATGAAACTTTTTCCCCTGTGGTTAAGATGGTTACCATTAGATACTTGATTTCTATTGCTGTTCAGTATGATTGGCCTATATTTCAACTTGACATCAATAATGCTTTCTTGTATGGTGACCTTGTTGAGGATGTCTATATGACACCACCACCTGGTTACCATTCTAGTTCTGATCCTAGGGTCTGTAAACTTGTGAAATCCTTGTATGGGCTCAAACAAGCCCCAAGGAAATGGAATGAGAAACTGACATGTTCTTTACTTGAGATTGGCTTTGTTCAAAGCAAAAGTGACTATTCTTGTTTACCAAAAATTCTGGTAATATCTTTGTGGCTTTACTTGTCTATGTTGATGATATTGTGATAACTGGAAATTCAATTTATGAGATTGAAAACTGTAAACAGTTTCTTAAATCCAAGTTTTCAATAAAGGATTTAGGGAAATTAAGGTATTTTCTTGGGATTGAAGTTCTAGATTGTGATCAAGGCATATGTATGTCACAAAGGAAGTACTGTTTAGACTTGCTTTCTGAATTTGGTATGCTTGCTTGTAAACCTACTCAAACTCCTATTGAGTCAAATCTGGTTTTTAACAATGATGATAATGATAAACCTCTGGATAACATTACTGAATACCAGAAGTTGGTAGGAAAGTTAATTTACCTGACATTGACCAGACCAGATGTGTCTTATGCTGTTCACATTCTCAGTCAGTATATGCATGATCCTCATATATCACACCTAAGACTGGCAATGAGGGTACTTAGATACTTAAAAAACTCTCCAGGAAAGGGAATTCTCTTTAAAAGAAACTCTCCTCTTATTCTATCTGCTTATGTAGACTCTGACTGTGCCAAGAAGGAAACTGCCAGAAAGAGCATCACTGGCTTTATTCTTTTCTTAGACAGTTGCCCCATTGCTTGGAAAAGTAAGAAACAACAAACCATCTCTAGATCTTCTGCTGAAGCAGAATTTAGAGCTCTGGGAGTTGTAACATGTGAAGTTATGTGGGTTCTTAAGATTTTGGAAGAATTGGGGGTTCACAAGACTGAACCTGTTAAGGTATTTTGTGATAGTAAGACTGCAATTCAAATTGCAGCCAATCCTGTCTTCCATGAAAAGACAAAACACTTTGAAATTGATCTCTTTTTTACTAGGGAAAAATTCTTCAAGGAATCATTCAAACTATTAAGGTTTCTTCTGAAAACAATGTATCTGACATTTTACCAAAAGTTTACCCTTGATCAACACAAATATTTATGTTCTCTGCTTGGACTTTGACCCCTTCTCACAATCAAGTTGAGGAGGGGTGTTAAATTATGCAACTTAATTGTGTATATATATCTTATGGGTGTTGGTTGAGAAACAGGTGAAAGCTGGAGGGCTGACTGTGTCAAAAGGTGCAACTGGAAGCTGAGGGACTAAAGATGACAAGAAGGAAAGAAGAAGGATGCAAGAGGAAGTTGGCTTGGCTATATATTCTGCACTTCACCTAATTCTAGGGTTACAACACATTTTTCCTATTTTGGGCGATTATTACCGTTATCCCTGTTTTCTCTAAATAATCACCATGTTTGTTCGTTTGATTCGAGTGATGTAGTTCATGTGTTTGTTCCATAATCTTACACATTCAGTGTGGATTATTGTATCTTTGTTTGTTCTTATTTTCAGTATTAAAACTCTTTTAGTATTATTAATCAAATCAGGTCAATCTTTTGGCTATATCTTTGTTCTTGTTAACTTTTCTTCACTACGTGTACGCGGTTGCCTTTTGGAATTTAAGTATGATCGTTTCTGTGTTAGAAGAAGGCCAATTTGGCGGTTTTAAAGCGCGATCAAAAGAGCCGCAGAGCTAATAAACGGAAAAAGGATGCAATTTTTACTGTTGATGGTTCCTTATGTTGTAGCTAGCATATTCGGCACTTATATGTCTGTTCTCATATATAGAAAAACACCCACACCCCGTGGATGTCGCAAAACTCCATGGGTTACTGAACATCATATCTATATTTGCTTCAGAAATGGATTAGATTGTTTGTTGAAACTATATATACTAACAGTTTATACTGTTTTCTACCATCAAAGGAAAACAAACTTGAACCAGTAGTACTAGAAATTCCAAGGAATATATCTTCACATTTCTGTAGGTTTCTCTAATTATTCTATTGATAATTTAAGAGTATTATAAGTTGTGTGTCCAATGATTTGACTATGAATTAGCCGAAATAACACAAGTGCTAATATAAGTAATGAGATACCAAAGTCAACATTAATTATGTTAATTCAACAACAATCAGCAACCAAAGTTCTTCAATATGTAAAAGTAACTAATTAGTTTGACAAATACTTAGTTATACTTCACATAAACAAAAAGGACTTTTTTTTGTACAAGTAAAAAAAAACCGTAAAAAGGAAAGGAAACCCATCCACACAAAAGTGTCACATGTTGACGGCCACAAAAAGACAAGTCAACTTGTGACATGACAATATCCATATTAGGAACTAGTAAATTTTGGACCCCGCGTTATGGGTTACGTTATTTTGGTGTATTTGCATTGAACCTTCAATCACTTATTAATTAAAAATCATTCTGTCATGAATATGTTTGTTTAAAAGTGTGCAATAAATCAAAAAGTAATTCGTAAGACGAAACCAGAATTGGGATATGATATAGCAAAACCATTAATATATTAGTTGAGAATTTAAGCAGGTCCAATGTAGCAAAATGGAAATAGTGGTACGGGGTGTGCCACAAAAAGTTTGGGTAACTCAAAAGGAAAATAGTGTCAAAAAAAAAACTAAAAAGTAACCCGTAGTAGAAAATCCTAGACGGATGCGATTTGGCAAAGTCCGAATAGTGGTACGGGGTGTGACATCAACGAATAGCAACTCGCCACGTAGGCGAGTTACTATTAACAAAAAACAGAAAAAACTTAAACGGAATCTGATATGACAAAATCTGAATAGTGATATAGGGTGTAAAATCAACCATTGATCCGGTAACACATGGTGGGCATTGATTGGTGACACGTGGCGGAAAATTAAAGGGCATGACACTATTCATAACCATGCCCTTTAATATATAACTAGGTAGCCCGAGCCGGCCGTTGGGCGGCATCGGGTTTTAAAAGAACGTTTATGTGTATGAGTAAAAAATAGAACCATAAACTTTTTCAAAAGAACATGTGGTATTCATTTAATTCAATATAAAAACAATTGGTAAAAAAAAATAAAGTTGTCACATATCAATTACTATTCATTTATAAATTAACTTTAAAAAAACACTCAAAAGTCAAAAGAGAATACAGAAATTACAAGAAAAAGAAAATTGAATAACATATATGTAAAACAAAATTTTACAAAAAAAATAGCTAAAACTTTGTTAAAAACATTATAGAAAACAAAAAATTTAAAAATTGTGAATATACAAATGGAATATTAAATAAAGCACAATGTTCTAAAAAAATGCTACTAAAATTATAATGTTACAAAGTATAAAAAAAACTGTAAAATACAAGCCAAAAAGGCAAAAAACTAAACAAAAGTTGAAAAAAAGAAGACTAAATGTATAAAATAAATGTGAAAAAAAACATAAGTTACAACTCATATGTCATTTTTATAAAGTATAAAACTTATAGTACAAATAAAACAAAAAGTTACAAAACACATGTCATTCCATGAGATAACTTTAACGCTATATTCTTTAGTTTTTTTTAGAGAGAAAGGAAAGGATTAGTGAGGGAAAATATTAAAAAAGCATTGTTAAGTTTTTTTTAAATTATGGAAAGGAAATGAGAAGAGAGGGGAAGAGTGGGAAGTTGTATGGTTTTTTGTTTCCTCTTTTTCCGTCCAAAAATGAGGTGATTGAGAAGGACTCCAACTCCTAACAACCAAATTTTATCTACAATTACATCTTTATCCTTATTATATTATATATCCATGACTCCACGTCCTGTTCTACAACTGGCATAACAACACTAGCAATAGTATTTTTATCAGGTATTATTCTCATCTTCTCCACTAATATGTCTAATTTACATAAAATTAATATTATTTATTTATGCTTTATAGCCCTCCCCTGTATTTTGTGAGATTGTCTTTATCATTTGTTGCTTCGTATGTAACTAGATATTTTACATGTAAGTTTTTATTTCGAGTTGTATATTAGTTGTTTTGGGTACAAACTATCATGATTAGTTTGCTGACATGTTTCTTGTGCAAAGTTAGTTTATCTATATTTATCTTAAAACAGATTATATATGTATCGATATTTTCTATGATCTATTTGTTACATATACCATGATTGAATCTAGTAACTAGTATACGAAGATAACGATTACACTCGATATAGAATCCATAAATGCAATACTGATGACACTAAAAGGTTGCCGTTTAGTTATGTATTTTGATAGCATTTCATCAGGCTAAATAATTTGTACAATGTTTTGATAGTATGAAGTTCATGTTAGAAATTGGTTACATTGACATAGTACTAGTTGGGCCTTCGTGTATCAAAATGATATGCAGACTTGGAATTTGTAAAATGTGTCGCGTATAAAGTTAGACCTGATGCATGATATACTGATCATAAATGTTATCTTTTGAATTTGCATATCTTAGTTCTATCTCTAATTTTTCCATAACAACAATTTGTTATACATATAGAGAGTTCAAATATGATGGCTAATTTTCTTTCAATAATGATTATAAGGATAATTGAGTTATGTGAATAGATGTACAGTGATCAATGTCATATATCTAATGAGGGGAACTCGACATTTAGCCGCAATTCACTTGGTTTGTGTGGTAGCTGCTTTTATTGCATATCGTAGATTCCGTAGCAAATACCGTTTACGTAATCGAGACATGATGTTAAATGGAAAAAAAGTTCGGGAAGAATTATTTCAGCACCTCTCCATTAGTGGCTCATACCGTACACATGTTCGCATGAGTGAGGACGCAAAATGAGGGACACACTGGAAAAGAAGAGAGGTTTCAATGGACTGCAAAGATGGATGATGCGTTCATTGAAGCTATGATCAAAGAACAAGACGACGGCAACAGAATCGATGGCTCTTTCACACCAAAAGCATACACTAACATGGTGAACAACCTAACAGAAAAGTTGAACAAGGAATTCAAGAAAGATCACCTGAAAAACAGATTAAACACATTAAAAGAACACTTTTCCCAATGTTACGATGTTTTTAGGGGGGTTTCCCTGAGCGGATTTGCATGGAACCCTGCAACAAAGCTAATTGAAGCTGAAGAAGAAGTATGGGAACAATTAATCAAAGTAAGCTACTTTTTGCAAAAATTAATTCTTCAAATTATACTTCATATTCATGAGCTTGATTATATATCTCTTTGACAATGGCCTCCAATTCAAGGAGAGCTTTTATAATTATAATATGAGTTTTATTTGATTATATATAGGAGAAGCCTGAAGCTGCTAAGTGGAAAACAAAAGAAATTTGTCATTATGATGAATTGCTACAGTTGTTTGCAAAAGATAGAGCATCTGGTACATCTGCTATGACCGCAAAAGAGAGAAGACAGCAAATGGAAAATCAGCCGAGGATAGACACGATTGAAGCGGTCAATCAACTGCTTGAAACTAATGTGGTTACTTTGGAAAATCCGATCAATGTTGATGATACTCCAGGTGCATCAACCCCATTACTTTCTCAGTCAAAACTTCCAACTATAACTAAAGGGAAAAAAAAGAAAAGGAAGTTGGAAGAAGAGAAGGATTTTGAGGGTCACCTTATGAATTCCATTAATAATGTCGCTGAAGCTATAAGAACCTCTAGTCAACGTGTTTATTTAGAGAACGAGATCTACTCGTAACTGGAGCTCATGGATATGACGCGTGACGAGATATTCAATGCATATCTATTTCTTGTGAAACGTCCTGATGAAACCCGTGCAGTACTTGGATGTCCTATTGCAATGCGGATGGATATGCTTGAAAAAATGATGAACTCAAGTGAATGAAGCTAAATCTACTAATGGATTTAGACGAACCTTGTTTTGATTTGCTTGTGGATTTAGGCGAATAATTTTTTCGGTATTATGTTTTGTTTAGCTGCAACATTTAGTTTGTTTTTTTTCTGGACTTGGATTGAACTTTTTGAAAATCAAATGGAACTTTTTTTTCTTCTGGTGTTTTTGGTTTTAATTTGCAGGTGACAGCATCTGTAGTATACTGCATGACTAGTATTTGGTAAGATGAAACTCAAATATAATAGCATCTATTATTCTAGTTTACGTGGATGTTATGTGTACAACATTAATTAGGCAACTTATAATACTTGCTATTTGTTATAAATAAAGTGAGTGTGATTGTATTGTTTAAATATGTCATGGCCAAATATATCTGTGTAGACCACGAGAGACTTGGCAGGGACATCATTGTAAATTAGCAATTTTTTTCTTTTTCTTTTCCATTCTTTCAAACTTAAGTATGTGAATAACTTATTATTTTCTTTTCTTTTCTTTCATTTTATATATGACTAAAGAATGTGATTAATTACTTATGATTTTTATCTTCCACTTTCTTTTCAATCCCTTCCATCTCTTTTCCACACCATTTAAACTAAAGAATATAGCTTAGATTAATAATACTGATGATGATAATAAAGACATGAGAAATGGAATTATCTTTATTGATAAAATTTATTCAAAAAAGTGAAAAACAGATATCTACCTATCTATTAAAGGAACCCATGCTTTTTTCCAATCACCTACGTGGCATCACCTAAATGCAATTCAGCCTATAAACATAACTTTTATTTACAAATAGCTCCTTCTTATTTATTTTCAGATCCCTCTTAATCTTAAACATATTCAAAATCCATTCGCTGACATAAAATTGTAACTCCCTATTCTACCTTCAAAATCATGTTAATCGTCTCACATGCATATGAATCATGTTATGCAACCTCCTCCTCAGATTTGAGAACAATTATAAACATTTGTAGTGGATGATTATTTTTGAATCAAAAAACTAAAATTAGTGGAGGTGCATTCAAGACCTATTGTTAGTATTTTGCATAATAGAACCGAATCTTTGAATTTTTAAGACCTGCTATTAGTAATTTAGTATTACTTTTTTTTTAGCTGTTAGTTTTAATGCAATGAAATAGATGTAGTTGAAATTCAATATGTCTTCCATCTTCTCTTTGATTCATATAGACAATTTTTTAAGTAAAAACTTTATGGAACCCGTGTGTTAACACGGGACCAAAATCTAGTTACTATCGAGTCTCACTTGATTATTTGCTCATTGTACTAAAACTCATCAAAGGATGGTTCTTTACTTCTTTATATCTTTGTTTTCGTAGCACATTAGTATAATTTGATCCTGAAAATGACACAATATCACAATTAGTAGGATGTCTAATATAAATGGTGAAGTTAAATAAGAGAGACGAGTTTATGTTCATTACTGTTCATATTCAATGTTAACTCTTCCGAGAGCAAGACGGGCAATTTTTGCAAAAGCCTCTTGGGATAGTAGGAGTTCATTCATCGCGCACGCCTCACAACGACCTACAGTGATAACATCAACGGTGTTACCAGTACATGCATCTCGAATTGCTTTGTTGGTCCCACTAAAGCAACGGACACGGTACCTCCTTCCACATGCTGTTCCATTGGCAAACAGGCTACTATGAATTTTTGCATTCATGGGACCTTTGCCTTCAGGACCTAAACATGTTGATGCTAAAATATACGAAAACCCAAACAAGGTCAATTTTACGTAATTTGGTTTCGTTAAGTGTTACAATATGATGTATACCGAATGACTTACGAGTATAAGGTGGATCATATACAATGGCTTGGCCCGAAATGGCTTGAGAAACTGTGGTGAGGCATAGGAGCATGCAGATAAAGATTAGAACTTTGATCACACCATACATCTTTGATAGCAAATTCTTGATTTGTTGGCTACTTATGTAGTGAAACACTAGAGTTTGCTTATTCAACTTTATTTGTTTTGAAGAGGAGTAGCAGATAGAGATTTCCTTTTATATATGAATAGAGGGTTTATGACATCAATGTGTAATAAGCTACACATGAATGGGCTTATGACATCAAAGTGTAATAAGCTATACACAAAAGTCTATAGTATGTATCTCACTATGTATTAATTATAAAACTTTGAACAATGTGTACTCGACTAATTAAAAACTCAAAAACTAACAACCTGACACTCAATGTGACAGGGTATATAGATGCTACATATACTTGGGTACATATAACGTTGAAAGTTAAATACATAAACCAAACACATTTATAGGTGGTTACGTACTATAGACATTCGTGTATAGTTTATTATACTTTGATGCCATAACCTCTAAGAATAGACGTGCATGTCTTGGAGTTTAACAACTAGCTAACATGATGTGTTGTGATTCATGATTGTGCACCAAACCATGTCGAGAGGCTTTTTGGCTTGAGGGTGATCTGAGGTTAAACCCTAAAGGGTTTTTAGGCTTTGTTGGCGATTCCCCGAAGGTAGGAGCGGTGCTCCTTTACGCCAACTAAGGTTAATTGGATTGTTTGTCGAATCGTGTTCAACTTGGATTAGGGTTTTTTGGGTTCGATCAGTGATCGTATGATTATATGTGTATTATGTTGCGTATCGATTGTGGAGGAATCCTCCTCCTTTTATAGGAGGAGATTCCTTGGAGGAGAAGGTTAGGGTTTTTCCTATTCCTTCTTTGAATCAAACTCTACTTACCATGTTTATCCGATCTAGTTTCCTTAGGAGGATATCCTAGAATATTTCGGACTAGGCAAGGATTATGTTTATGTTTGATCCAAGAATCGTATGGACCTTCGATCGGAAACAAGGAGGGGTTTTGGATGATTTATTGGCGATTCCCTACCGGTCAGAGGGCTATGGAGCCGCTTTACGCCATTGTATCGGAGGTATTTGTGTTGGCGGTGGGGGATTCTCCATGGAAGAGAAGCCGGCCACCTTAGGTGTTTTTGGGGGTGAAGAGAACATGTCTCCGTCCATGATGAGGACCTCTATTTATAAGGGGAACTCATCTTGGGGAATAAGTTAGGTTTAGGGTTTTTCCCTAGTGTTTAGGAAAAGATACGTCTTGACATGTTCAAGGGATTTACATGCCATGTAATTAAATATACTATAATAGTAAAAGATATGAAAACGTACCTTTTCTTTAGGAGGAAGGAAATAAGAGATTTCCTCCATATTTGGCGGAGCTCCGTTCTGACGGAGGTGCGCTCCGTTCTGACGGAGGTAAGCTCCGTTCTGACGGAGGTGAGCTCCGTAATTCTGGCAGAAAGCATCCTTAAGCAGCCTCCGTAATAGCAGATTTACATACGGAGGTAGGGCTCCGTATAGGGTATATCATCAAGCCCCCCAGTCTAATAGGAGAGACTGGCAAGAGGCTGTCGTGTTAGACTCCAAGAAAAATCAACTGGCTGCACATTCGAGTAAGTTCTCCGTGATTGATGTCTTTCGTCTGGTATTAACCGTTCCGTCTTTGTCCTTTGGCCATTAAAACATTTGATTATCCGGCTTTTTCCTCTATAATAATTAGGGGAATTACCTCAATGTCATGGTTGGACTGCTGGAAACTTCTGTCGGCATGATAATCTGCGGATGAGACTTTTCATGTCCATCGGAGTCTGCTTGCGTCTTTAAACTCGTGATACTCTAAGGTTCCTTCTACCGTACTTCTCCCGGAGCTTCCTAGGTCTCTTCAAAATCTATGTATCCCAAACTTATTTCCCTTGTAATGGGTCTAAGCCGGATATGAAGCTATCATATATGGGATCAAATAAGATGCTTCTTTATGTCGCCCAAGTGCCTGTTTATTCTCTTATGCCATGTCCGTAGGTGATGAAGAAGCTTTTGAGCTCATATATGAGCTCAATGTTTTCCTTAGTTTCGTCACTTTTTCTTTGGAAGGTTCTGATGATGGGTTAATGGTGTAGTGTATAGCTTCGGCTCCGTTGTTTGTGAAAAAGAGGTCTTCAATGTACTGAATGGATAATCGGTTCTTGATTTGCGTGCTTATTTAGAATTTTTGCGAAGATGTCTGGCTTGTGTGACGGTATTTAGGGTAGATGTTGAGGCATGGTTGATCCGGGCTCTTGTTGTTGAATATAGTATTGCTCTTAATGATCTTTTTATAACTGTGTTCTCCTTCGCATAAATTGTGTTTAGGCAACATATCAATGTTGAATCGTCGTCCATAATTTATTTGAATTTTACTCCACCGTTGTCTTTTAATACACAAGAAAACTGTTTTGTACATATTTCTCGTTATTTTCGCCATGTGTAGACTGCGTAATCTGACCATCGTAGGTTGTTCCGGGAGTCTTTTAGTGCTTGGAGGGCCTTGTTTTGTTGGAGCAGGATGTAAAGACAAACTTGGGCCCTTCAAATTCTTCAATATGTTGATGTGTAAAGGCTGAGCTGAAAGTGTCTTCGCTTGTTGAAGTCTTCAGGAAGATTTTAAAATTATTCCTTCAGCTAACATGCTTTATCTCTCTGCAATTGCTTCGTAATAAATGTCGTGCTAGAAAGTTTCAGCATGGTCTTGTATTTCTGTTCAAATGGCTCTCTATCGACAGCTTTGCATATAGTCATTGCGAATTTTCCTTAAAAACTTTTTACAAAGTTTCTAAGAGCTGTCGATTTGGATCGGCTAAGATGTAAGAGACGCTCATTCGTAATAATCTGTTACTTCAATCGGATTCTTCTTTATCTGTATCTCTGGAGGCCCGTGTCTTGAATTGTGTCTTCCTTGGTAGCTCTGATGAGTAACCGTTTTCTTGAGTTGCAGCCTTTATTCGGATTATCTAATGGCGTTTGCCTTTACAAGATGCTGACCAGGCTATCTATTGGCTTTTCCCTTTGCAAGACTATTCCAAGCGGCTGAAATTTAAACAAGATTTGCCTTATTGACTTTTTGTCGCCAAGGCTCTACCCTATGATAATGTCTTGCACAAGATTTGCCTTGTTGCCAAGGCTCGACCTTGTGATAATTTCTTGCACAAGATTTGCCTTGTTGCCAAGGCTTGACCTTGTGATAATGTTCTTTGGGCGTCCCCTTGAACATTTAAGATTTATTTGTACGTACTTATTTATAATATTCGCGAAGGGTAGCGACCCAACTTCGCTTATGTTAGCAGAACTCAGTAAGCATCTGGCACTGAGTTATCTGCTAGGTGCCCACGTAGGGTCTTATAGTAGTGACAGAGATGTGTACCTTTCAAGCAGCTTTGTGGTCGGAAGGTTACGGCTCCGTCGTCTTTTGATGTGATCGTTGGTTGCGGTTGTTGTGGCTATCCGCCGATTGAATGCTCCTCCTTTAGCGTGTTTTGCGAATATTGCGCCAATTGCTTGATATAGTCTTCTGGGAGCTTCGGTGATCATAATATAGCCTCCGCTATGTGTAGAGCTATGCCAGAATATCGGAGAGTAAGTGTGATGTGGTCGTCTACCTTTGTTGTTACGACCGTCTTTGTACATGTATTTGCTTCGGTCCGTACTTTTGAAAATGACATCTTTCTTGCGGATATGTTTCGTCTGGAGGTGAGTTGGAGGAGATCAAAGTAAATATTGTAGTCTTCTGATGTTGTAGTAGAAAATCACTTTCTCTCCCTTTTCAGTTATCTCTGGCAAGCGCAATTTTTCCAACGATCTTTTATTTTAATCATCACGACATATTGTCTAGTGATGCCACCGGAGCGAATACTCTACCGAGATATATTATCTAGCGATGCTATCGGGAGCGAATACTCTACCGATGGACTCTAGGGCGTAAGAAGCCCAATGCGAGTTTTAATAATTCCCTATTCGCACGTTTGCGATGGGGTGAAAAATATCCCGGTGGTGCATTAGCTTGTGGGATATATTTGTGATGTTCCTCCTGAACGAACACAAGTAAAAGTATATCTTCAGTCGGAGGCTTGTACCTTGTGAGTATCCTTGTTGTAGCAGCTTATTTTTCTTCATCCCATAATATCTAATGGGTACTTGCCTCATCATCGAATAGGGCCATTGTGTGTCCATTTATGGGAATGATTCCCTTTTAGCGTGCCTCACTGCTGTGTGAGTATTGCACCAACTACTTAATTTTCTTCGAGAGCATCGAAAGTTATAGCCTTCGTTACTTGTGGAGCTATCTCATAATATCGTAGCTTGGTGATATTATCTGCTCTTGATGTCGCGATCATCTTAGCAACATACTTGCTCCGGTCTTGTGACAATGGTTATGGCGAGGTATGAGTTGTTCATATTGTAGTGGATCTTAGTACCTTCGAGACTCGCCATTGCTTTTTATATTTTTAGATATCTGCTCCATTGTCTCGTGCTTTGTATTACTGGAGGTGGGCCATAGCTCCTTCGATATTCGCAGCTCATTAAGAAGTAAATTCTGGGGGTGTGGTCGCCTAACAAGGTGCTTGTCTGATAGTGACTTCCTCATTGGTTGCCGAAGTTCATCACATATATTTTTTATTTATGAACCTCAAAGCTAGCTGGATGACAACATCATTTTCCAAATTATGAGGAGACAATTAAGTATATATGCTCTTAAATTACTTTCCACTATCATCTACATTGCTAGAACCCCCCTCTTTTTTTTGTTACCATGCATGTTGCTACTCCTGAGATTCCCATGCAACATATCTACAAGTTTATATTGTATAAAATTCTCATGCATGTGTTTATATTATGTAGAATCTCGTCAATCTTCATGCGAGCTTTAAAAGAGGAATTATATCTGTCGAAGTCGATTTTTAATATGGCAAAGGCATACATGGCTGACTTGAATACGGCTGATCGATGCGGTTGTATGGTGCTGAAGTGTTAATTTCTCAATGTTTTTGATTGAGATATTGTGTATGTTTGGCAGAGGGCTTTTAGGGGTTTTTAGGAGCTTAAAAGCCCTGAGCTTTTAAAAAGAAGCTCCTCTTAAAATGGTAGCCCTGTTTGGATACGCATCTGAGATCAAAAGTCTTAGCCCCAAAAAGCTCCTAAAAGTCCCGAAAGGTCTTTGAAATAAAAGCTTGTGTAAGAAGGGTTGAAATAGAAGCCCCAGCTCCTAGCCCCATTTTCAAGCTCCAGCTCCAAGCCCCTAACTACAGTCCCAGCTCGAAGCTTTTGTGCCAAACATACCCATTGTCTAGATCTTTTTTCCATACTAACCCGCGAACCAAAGGAGGTTACTATCTCTCTAGTCACACCCTTAGGATTCTCCTCAACATCATAGGTGACAAGTTATATCATTGACATTTGCTCACGTCATCAATATTTCAATTTTATGTATAATTAAAATATTGAAATTCATGAGTACGTGAGTTCCTCGCTTCGGCTTATTCGATCATCCTTAATTTAATCTCCAACATTTGCTTTATTTCTTCCATGCATGCCCATATATATTTAGACAAATATTCTTGCATGCTAGACTTGCGAGAGAAGCCGAATCTCTTGATTTCAATTTCGAGTTTCGGGCTGAGGTTGCATCACGAGCAGTAGGCATCATTATTGCGGTATTTAGCCTTTGCTTGAAAATCAGCACGAGTAGTTGCAACCCCAACCTGCTGTTGCTGGTCATCTGCGGCTGTTGTATGGCGGTAGTAGCAACTTTGGACGGGTTCGCTCATATTTCTTCAAGCCTCTTTTGTCTGCCAAAATCAACCTTGTGGTGATCGGCCACTGGTCCAGCGGTGGCCGATATGGTAGTCGATGGCGGCGATTGTAACTACCCGGCCTGTACTCCTCTCTGGATGCTTCGACGAACTCATATTTTTTCAAAGTTGCCGCCGGTGGCGGTGGTTGATGATGGCGCCCCGGTGGCTTGTGGTGTTCTGTTTCTTTTCGCCTTTTTGGAGGTTTTCGTATTAATGGCCGTTGAGTCGATCTTCTTCTTGGAAGCAACAAGACATACGCTTTATCGGTTTGGCTTCTTTTTGGCCTTGTGCACTTCATGGTAGCCTGGTGGTCGCTTTGCAGTAGGGATGAGCATTTGGACCGAAACCCGTGACCCGACCCGGAACCGGCCCGGACCGACCCGCCCGAAGGGCTAACGGGCCGGGTCACGGGTCACGCTTTTGTTGCATTTTCGGGTCACGGGTTGCGCGGGCCGGGCCGGGTCAAGCCAAAAACCGAAAAAAGGTGAAGGAAACCCGTAACCCGCCCGAACCCAACCCGACCCGAACCGAACCATCACGGGCCGGGTCACGGTTCCGATTTTCATCCACTTACGGGTCGCGGGTCGGGCCGGGTTTTCGCGGGTTGGGCCGGGTCGGGCCATTTGCACATCCCTACTTTGCAGCATCCGATGGTTGCTAAATGGGGGTTGACAATGGCATGGTTTTCTCCGATATTTTTACCACGGGGTGGTTTCTGTGATATTGGCTAGGATCTTTGTGAATTGTGAAAAAGCAACTCACTTTAGATCGGTTTGGATCTGAGATAATACTATGGGTTGTTTTTTTTTTACATATAGCAAATTATCTATGGGAGTCGAATCTCAAGACTTTATCTTGCAAGACCTCAAACAAATTAGCATTCGAAAAAGGGGGAGATTCCGAATCCCCCTTTTTTTTTTATCACGAACCAAGCTGTCGTTTGGTGATTTCCGATCATCATTCGAGGCGTCCTCCATCTTCGCAAACCAAGATTGCGATTGTTTTTCTCTTTTTTCTTTTTGTCGAAGAGCGACCCGGCTTGGGCCTGTGATCATAGCTAAAGGAGGTGCCATTCAGAAGAGATGGAAACGAATTGAGTTTTTCTCCTATATATATATATATATATATTTTTTTTTCCGAGTAGCCCTTGTCAAACCAACCAGGTTATTTAAGTTTAGATATTGGGTTATAACTGAAGTATGAAAATCATTGGCAGTTGTTTTGGTTCAATGCGTCTTTCGAAAAAGTAACGGTTGAGAGTGATTTGTTTATGTGAAAATTTGGTTTCGGAATGTGTTTTTTGAGCTATGGTGTTTGTGGGTCAGATCTTGGGGTATAACTGTCGTCTTGAATCTCTAAAACTTGTACTCGATTTGATGAAATCAGAAAGTGGTGAAATCATAATCAAGTTGCGGCTGACTTGATTTTATTTGCCACATACGATTTATTTTCCAGGATTGTTTTTCATAATGGGTTTAGACTTTAGTGGGGTAGGAATTCAAAGGGGAATTTAGATTCAATAATAGGTTGGTGATTAACGACGGCTGGAGATCTAACCCGGTGATAGAGATGGGAACGTATAGTGTATTGTCCCACGGATGACGCCAATTTGTTTGATCCAATAATCGTATGGACCTTCGATCGGAAACAAGGAGGGGTTTTGAATGATTTATTGGCGATTCCCTACCGGTCAGAGGGCTATGGAGCCGCTTTACGCCATTGTATCGGAGGTATTTGTGTTGGCGGTGGGGGATTTTCTATGGAAGAGAAGCCGCCTACCTTAAGTGTTTTTGGGGTGAAGAGAACATGTCTCGGTCCATGATGAGGACCTCTATTTATAAGGGAAACTCATCTTAGAGAATAAGTTAGGTTTAGGGTTTTTCCCTAGTGTTTAGGAAAAGATACGTCTTGACATGTTCAAGGAATTTACATGCCATTTATTAAATATACTATAATAGTAAAAGATATGGAAACATACCTTTTCTTTAGGAGGAAGGAAATAAGAGATTTCCTCCATATTTGGCGGAGCTCCGTTCTGACGGAGGTAAGGTCCGTTCTGACGGAGGCGAGCTCCGTAATTCTGGCGGAAAGCATCCTTAAGCAGCCTCCGTAATAGCAGATTTACATACGGAGGTAGGGCTCCGTATAGGGTATATCATCAGTTTATCTTTGGGAATGATTTGTGTTAATCCTTTATTCGATCAAGTCAAGCATCTTCGTTCGTATAGTGATTCGAAGGGGTACATCGTCACTTCATCTGTTCAAATATGTAGAACAAGTCAAAGAAAATAGGCTTCTAAGAATAGGCTTGGATATTATAGTTAACATCCATTTTTAGAATGAACCTCGGGCTCACGGGTCTTCACCGCTATTGATCACCACTTTTAAACGGAAATGATAATCCACTTTTGGAGCAAACATCTTTATCTTATTGTTACATGTATATGCAATAGAGAACGATTGCTGCTTTATCTTTAACCAGGCATGAATGAGAAAGACCTACCGAGTGATAATACTAGTAAATTGAAATGAAAGAAAGTTGGTAGATGTTGGAAGTGAAGAAGAAGCAAGTAACTGAAGGGGTTAAAAAAAAAGGGTTAAAATTAAGGAGAAAAAAGATGGTAAAAACATACGGAACTTACAACTACAACTATTTGTTTTAATTCTTCTTTACTCCAATAATGTCGAGATTTAGGACAAAGATCTAAAAATGAACAATATCCATGTTTAAACATAACAGGCGAGGTCTAGCACATAAGGTCAATAATGTCGAAGTTTAGTTCAAATGGAAAATGTGAAAGTGTAGTACTATTGTACTAATGGACAACGGTCAATGATGTGGGCACAAGCATGGAAAATGAGCCCTCTTGTTTCTAGAGGCCCTAACTTGGGCTACGAGGCTATGTTTCAGGGCCAACTGTCAATTCGAAGCTTGAAACAAGGAGAACGTCGTGGCAAGGCCCGTGGTCATTTTTTGATCCACAAAACATTGTACTTTTATGAGTTATTTGCACTTTTAGGTTTTATTTTTCAGTTTGTTTGCTAATTTTCGCCCCGTTTGTCTTTTTAGGCCCAGTTGAAATTCTAAGTCTCATTGTTGGTATACATAATTTAAAGAATTAATCTTTGCGTTCGTGTGAATCAACAGGTTTAATTTGTGTTTATCTCGTTTTGAGACTACATTAGTCAACATCTATGAAATCGTAAAACACAAATTAACACAATCAAATGTCGAGGTTTTAATAAGCAATACATGCAAGTTAACACAACTGAGCACTCTTGAAACACGTTATAAATAGGGCCTGGCTTCGATATCGAATTTATCACTACAACTCTTAAAGTACGATAATTAAGCTAGGTCACCAATCGCTAACTGGCCAGATACTTAGCTTCGATATTTAAGTTCTGATTGAAAGCAAGCCAAACAACTAAAGTGCAATATCGAGACCGAATATACTTCACACTCACAAGTCACAAACACATTCTGGCCTTATGGGATATCGAGTTAATTTTGTTCGTTTACATAGAAACAGAAATGTTGATATTTGAAAGATTACACTAACGGGCTACATAAATACTTCATCAGTTTGTTCGATATCAGATATGTCTAACTAGTCAAGCAATTAACCTGAAACTAATGTCGATTTCAAAATTGAGATATCCCGTAAGGAAACAATGAGTGAAAAAAGGAGATCGATATTACTTATCCACACAACAATTGAAATGTCGAGACATACCGAGATATAATTTTCACGCAAATTAACCAAAACTTTCTCAATATAAATAAAGCAACTTCAGTAGCAGCCAAATACGTAACAAACAGTACCACTTTGAGAGATCGATATTTGAAGCGTAACCAAATTGTGTTGGTACATGAATCCTGATGGTAATTGACCCAAAATTTCTTGTCCCAAATTGGGTTGGGTAGAAAACTAACTTAGTGGGTTGCCTATATAAATAGGAGTTATTAGTTGAGGTTTTATGAACTTAATTTTTATGTGAGAAAGAGTGAACTTTGGTGAGTGATTATATATTGTCGAGAGCGAGCGTCTCCATTCTTGTAATCTAACTTTTGTAGTGATATTTGTGGTAGTGGATTAGACTCATTGAGTCGAACCAGGCAAAACATTGTGTTCGTTTGTTTTTTTTTGTTTACTTAATTATAGGTTATTTGTGTGTTGATTTCTTTATTTGTGGTGATCGATCCCATCAAAGTGGTATCAGAGCTGAGGTACAGGGGAGAAGAAATCACACGCTCGGGGAAATCCAATAGATAATAAATACGAAAATTCGTTTTTTAGGGTTTTGTCACTTTCTGCGCAGTGGTGGTTAAAGTGACGGATCTCTTTTGTCAGCCGTTGGATCGTTGTGAAACTTGGGCAGTAGATTCACAACACATAGATCGAAGATCTGACCGTTCAGAATTTTGATTGGATGTTTCAATCGCGAGATATTATTTTTCGAAGTTGGCTGCAGAAATCATTTGGGTTTTCTGCGCAGCTTTGTAGGAAAACGAGCATCGTGGCTTTGTTCACCGTTGGATCATCGTGATTTTCAGAAGAAGGTTCAGGTCACATAGATCTACACTTTCACCGTTGGGTTTGTTGATTTGAGCTTCCTACAGTGAGATATAAGTTTTTGAATTTTATGCCAGAATCTATTTTTGGTGAGTTATTTTCAGAACAATTTTTGTTGGTTTTTTATTGTTCTTGAGTTGTTTGTTGCGGATAGTTGTTGAGAAAAGATGAATAGTGATGGTTCAAAGTTCTCGATCCCGATATTTGATGGGAAGATGGATTTCACGGTTTGGAGGATGACTATTGAAGATGTGTTGGTACAACAAGGTATTGATGAAGCTTTACAAGAGACAAAACCAGATGATATATAAGATGATGTTTGGAATACGATGCAGAAGAAGGCTTCGAGTACAATCAGGTTGGCACTTGGTCCCGAGATTAAATGTAGTGTTTTGAAAGAGAACACGCCGAAGGGTATTTGGGATAAGCTTGCGGGCATCTATGCTTCAAAGTCGTTGACGAATCGGCTATTTCTGAAGATGGATTTGTATTCACTGAAACTCGAAGGAGGTAATTTGCATGATCATATTAATTCTTTTAATCAGTTGGTTTGTCAGTTGTCTAATGTTGATGAGGTGATGAAAGAGGAAGAGCAAGCCTTGTTATTATTATCGTCATTGCCGAAATCCTATAAGTCGTTTGTGCAGACTATGTTGACAGGGAGGACCACTTTGAAACTTGAGGATGTGTTGAAAGCTTTACGGGATAATGAAAGAATGACTAGAAGTGATAGTTTCTCGAGTAGTGAGAAAATTTTAGTTACAAATGATCCCGAAAGAGGAAGAGGTTTTAACCGTGGTAGTTCAAGAGGGCATTCAAAGTCTCGAGTGCGAGGAGATCGATACATGAGTAATGTAGAGTGCTACTATTGTGGGGAGAAAGGCCATATGCAAATTCGTTGTCCTCAATTTCGTGAAGACTTCAAGAGTTTACGGGATTCAAAGGTAAAGAAAAAGGGTGATGATGAGGCAAATATGGTAAATCATTGTGATAGTGAGTTTATGTTGGCAGAAAGTTCTAGTGGGGGAATATTGAAGGATGAAAAACCAAAGTGGGTGTTTGATAATGCGGCTTCTGTACACATATGTAATGATCGGGCTATGTTTGATACATTTAACGGGAACAAGCAGTTTGGTGATATCAAAGTGGGTAACAAGCAAAAGATGAAGGTTGAAGGTGTTGGGAGTGTACGCTTCAAACTTCATGATGGAGTTTTGAAGACCGCTTTGAATGTGAAGTATGTTCCGGGTGCGTCGACGAATATACTTTCACTTGGAGTTTTGACATCCTGTGGGTACCGTTAAGTTGGAAGAAGAAATACTTTGAAGGTGTACATGAGAGATAAACTAGTTCTTCGAGGATGGAGAAATTCGAAGAATCTATGTTACTTCGATGGTGAATCCCTATTAGGGAGGACTTGCTTCGAGAACAAGAAGGTGAAGAAGACCGAGAGAAGAGTGCATTTCTTGGGTAAAGATGAAATTTTAGGTAATTTGGGTCAAGGAGGATTTGATGGTAATTGACCCAAAATTTCTTGCCCCGCATTGGTGTGGGTAGAAAACTAACTTGGTGGGTTGCCTATATAAATAGGAGTTATTAGTTGAGGTTTTATAAACTTCATTGTTATGTGAGAAAGAGTGAACTTTGGTGAGTGATTATATATTGTCGAGAGCGAGCGTCTCCATTCTTGTAATCCAACTTTTGTAGTGATATTTGTGGTAGTGGATTAGACTCATTGAGTCGAACCAAGTAAACCATTGTGTCGTTTGCTTTTTCTTGTTTATTTAACTATTGGTTATTTGCGTGTTGATTTCTTCGTTTGTGGTGATCGATCCCAACAAATCCTACGGGCTCGTTACAACGTATCCCATATTTGTATGCTCTTGAAAAGAATCCAAACACGCATTGTGACAAATAAGGCATATCTCATCAGGATGAAATAGGGGATCATGCCACTGTCTTTAAGAATAGTACGAAACTCAATCGGTGACTACTTATGTTGCCTAACCTGTCTATAAGGATAATAAGGTTTGTAGACACTTAAAAATGGTCTTTTTAAGTTGTCTTTTTTAGGTTTGTAGACACTTATGTTGCCTAACTTGTCTATAAGGATATCTCAAATTGTTCTTATATGTTTTTAACCTCTTTTTAATTGTTTTGGTGCAAAATTATTGTTCTTTTCTGTTGTTTTGGTGGAGAATAATGGCTATTTCAAGTTGTTTGTGGTGCACAATTGTAATAGTTTTCATGCTGTTTTTTGTTATATATATATATATTATGGTGGTTTTGCTCCACAGTTATGGCTATGCTTTTGGCTCTGTTTTGGACAATTGTCTAAGTTATTTCTTATGTTCTTTTTCTTAATAGTTTAAGGTCAGTACATACGCTGCCAACCGTATAAATTCTTGCACCCGTCGCTGCAAATGGTACATATCACCATGCTCGGCGACAACTATTATGCAAAACTCAATCACTCATACCTACTATCAAAAATATCAGTCATACTAACTTTATAATAGTGATAATTAATGCAAGGGTGCGACGACAGCAAATACAAGTGGGGGCACCACCTTGCAAGAGCACTACCGTCACAAGGATATTGTCCGCCTAGAACAACCGAGCGACCAGCGTCTTAGCTGCTTTCACGAGTTTAAAATGTGTCATGTGAGAAAAAGGAATGCACCCCCACCCCCTTAAAAGGTAGGTTGAACAACTCCTTTTATCTTAGGAGATGGTAAACCCTAAAAGTAATTTGTAGAAAGTTTGTGCACCATCCATTTTATCATGGTTAATAACACGAAACAAAAGCTATTTTCAATTTCTTTTAGTGGGACCGATTTATAAGATGATGTAACTTTTGATTGTGAGACCAATTTATATTTTAACACATGATGTAGCTTTGATGTTTGAAGATTGTCGAAAATGTTGATTTCATCCATATACCTTTTGATCATTGATGGATACAATGGTTCTAAAAATTCTTCCTATACTTGATTCCTACGCCTACTAGAACTACATTCTAAGTCTCTAGTGACACTACCCAAAATAATCCAATATTCTTATTTTCATTATTGGGAACGTACTAATATATTATTTCACTCGTTTGTGATACCATTTTACCAAAGGAGATAATATTATTTATATTAAAGTTATTCGTTAGATGCTTATATATTTTATAAAATTTACGCAGTAGCGGTAAGTTTATCAAAATCTTTGATACCAATATCACAATAAAAGGAGAAAGTACGACTTGTCATACGAGTACAATTAAATTTAAACTTGGAAGAACAAAGACATATACGAAATATATAGTTGAATGAAAAACATCATTATTAAGAAACTGATACATTGCAATTGGGTGCATGTACGTAGACATGAAGCTGTAATATCCATGAATACTTCTTATTTATTGTACTTAATGGAAACTCATTAAGAGCGATTACGAGATTTCTCTCATTCAAAACCGTGCACGAGACTTTTATCTCACACGGCTCCTAAAGGAGACTAGTTAGATCCTGAAAATAACAAAAAAATAATCAAAGTTAGTCAATGGTAATGCAAAGGAAAACAACACAAACTAAAAAGAAAAGATTTGAAATTACTCATGATAGTCAATTTTAATTTTCCAAGCATCAGGATTAGCAATCATCGCAAATGCCTCTTGGGAAAGATCAAGCTGGTCACCTGCGCATTCAGGACAAAGATCAATGACTGTAACATCAATGGTTATTCCCTTGCATGGTCGTGGAACACCTGTGTTGGTTCCCCCAGTGCAGCGCACACGGTACCTCTTCCCACATGCACCTTTGTTAGCAAACAAACCTCTATTTGCTGCTACAATCATAACACCTTGGTGCAATCCATTACACAAAGAAGCTACAAAAAACCACAATCAAAAAAACTAGAATATACAGTATGTAGTCAAGTAAAGTTAGTTACGGCCACTACTGAGGATTCAGGTGCCCAGGACGATCGAGCTTGGAAAAAAAGGCCATGGCCCTTAGTGAATTCAAAATTATAAACAAAATTCTTTTATCATAGTGACTAACTTTATATAACTTTTATTAATAGTTCACACGGATATATACTTACGAACATAGGGTGGGGGATAAAAAGTTGCTTGGCCAGCAATTGCATGAACAACTGAAGTTAGGCATGCAAGCATGGAAATCAAGATCAAAGCTC
>CM067174.1:27865125-27922249 GCA_034093135.1 Erigeron breviscapus
AGCGTATCCCTCCTTCCTTGATGGTCAAAACGGCAGTGGCAGCAGGTTTGGTTTTGGCCATGCCAGACTCGGTGGTCTTCAACATGCCATGAAGCTCCATTATGGTTTTCTCCATGTTATTCATGTTGTAGTTCAATACAAATGAATCAAACACACTAGTCAACGAGTTAAGGATAAAATCCGCAGCAAGCTCTTGACTAATGGGAAAACCAAGGTGCTCCAATTGGTCTATGTACCCTTTCATCTTAAGTACATGGACACTCACGCTACTGCCCGGTGCCATCTTGCAACAAACGAGAGCTTTGACAGTGTCAAATCATTCTTGCTTTGCTTGCACTTGGAACATGTCCTTCAATTGTGTAAGCATGTCGTACGCCCCAAGATTCTCTAAGCCCTTTTGGAGCTCAGGATTCATGGTCGCTGTAAGCCCCAACTCAAAAGATGGTACTAACTGAAGACACCTCTATGTCAATGGTGAGATACTTTGCATACACACTGTATCTGGAGACGACCAGTTGCAGTGTGTGATATACCAGGTATACTGGAAGTTACTTATTTAGTTGTAAAATAAGTAAAGGGGGTCCCCCTGTCCCCTCCGTCCCCGCCCCTGCCCTCCTCGCCCCGTCCCGTGTAAAGTAAATTGATGAGACAATATGTATTTTTCAAGTGTAATTTATTTATTAACTTTAAATAAATTACAAGGTTGTTGCGGAACCAAGATAATACAAAGTATGTAAATATCCTAACAACCTATGAAATACAATTGATCTATACTTGGAAATTCTCTAAACAATCGAAACACTTAAAGTTGTGAAATGTTCCTTTTTGCGATTGAGAGAATATTGCACAAGTTCACCAAGAATATTGCAGGTTTGCAAAGTTGGTTCTTGGTTGTGCAAAGACCTCTATTTATAGGCAAAGTTGACATTGGGATGTCAACTTTGCCGTACAAATATGGTTGAGAGCAGTTAAGGAATAACATTTAATTCCTTAAAATGCTTGATAAAGTATGAAAGTCACTTTATCCAACCTGCTTTATGTACCTTTTGTACTTTATACATAGATAAATCCTTTTATCCGTGTAATAGCACATAAAGCATAAAGGTCTTTTCCTCGTAATCAGTGTAAAGCTTTGTAAGTACTTTACACTGATGTTCTCCAGTTTATATCTGAGTAGAATGATAACTGGGCTTTGCTGCCATTGTCATTCTTTATCTTCCACTTGTTGTCTTCGACTTCAACTGGAATGATTCTTCATCTGGTCAGATCTCAACTGGAGGAAGTCTTCAGTTGCGTTAATTGTACGTTGCAACTGGACTTCAATATATTTCTGGACAAATTTTCTTAGTCTCCAGATGCAACTGGAGACTGGCCAGTTTCAGCAAAACTGGTCCTAACAAATTCCCCCTATTTGTCCTGAAATATTGCCAAGTCTTTTTCAGTTCTTGTATCTATACAAGTATGAACTGGTAAGACTTGTTCGATTAAATCTATCTAAATTTTCCAAGGCATTTTTATAGATCAATAAATGCCTTGGGTTTTTCTTTGAGTTTGTTAGATTTAATCTATTATCTACCTTGTGGTTACAAACTGGTAACTTCATTTATACAGGAAATGAAATTTACACAAGTTATAGAATGTAAATAAAAATACAAGTAGATAAACTGGAAGGAGAACTTAAACAGATGGCCCTTCGCCAGTTCTCCTCTCTTTGACACTGAAGAGATAGGACGAGAGTCTTCAGGATCAATATTCAAATTCAGCTCCAGATTCTCTTTATGTTGAATCTTTCCCTTTAAGAAGTTGACCCATGCCTTCTCAAACCTATTCTTTTGTGCCCTGGCTTCCAAAAAGTTCACTATCTCAACCCATTCAGAGAACCCATATTGCATTACACCAGGATTATCAGTTTTAACTAGTGGCCCTCTACTATAACTGACTTCAACATGAAAGAACTTGGTGCCTGGCTTGATTGTTACAAAGACACCATTTATTGCACCACTGTGCTTTCTGGTTGCCATGATCTGGGAATAATAGTTTCTGGCTTCAGATTCATTTGAAATTTTAATAGTCCCAGCTCCAGCAGCCTGCACAGCAACTTTGATGTCATCATTTGAGATTTCGCCAGTTGGTTCAATGAAGGTTCTTAGATCAGCATCTCTGGGCAATGGTTTTCTTGGTTGAGGGTTCCTTCTCGGTGGATTCATTACCCTTTTTACAACCTTCTTAACATTTTCAATTCTCTTAAGAATCCCATTGGCCCGAATCTCCTTTGCCTTCTCCACAGATATGTTCAGATTTCTGGCATCATGTTCAGCTTCATCATCAGGATAGTGTCTGTCAAGTTCAATATCAAGCATTTCTTTTAACATGCCCACTATCCTTGCATCATTTTTTACTCTGGCTTATTCCTCCTATGTGATTCCTAAAAGAAGAGCATCACTTACATCAAGCAATTTTATCTTTGCAAGATGTTCTCTGGCTTCAGCTTGGTTTGCTTGTTTCATCTTCTTTCTTTCTTTGATTTCATTTCCAAGTCTTGCCAATCTTTTGCTATCACTTTCTGAAATTGGAGGAAGCCTATCAACATTGCCAGTTTCTAACATTGGTACATCAGTGGCCGGCTGGGCAGATTCATCAGTTGTTTTCCCTTTGCCCTTATCAACATTTTCATACTCTTCAATCCTTTGCTCACCAGCTTCAGTACTGGCAGCTATTACAATTTCTCTACCAGTTGATTGTTGAGTAAGCACACCTTGAATTTGCTGGCCAGCATCAGTACTGGCAGCAGCAATAGTTTGACTTCCAGATGGAGCACTTCCAGTTGCAATTGGTGCAAGGACTGCACGTCTTTCCCCCTTGGCAGCATCTAGACCTGCCCTTATGACTTCCCAGTTGTGATGGTTAGATGGCAACCGGTCAAGAGGCTGCCATGATTGCATGTCCTTGCACTCTTTAAAAATTGTGCACATCATTCTGAAGGATCTCCACAGGTGGTTGGTCTCTTTAGACTGGGTCAGAACATTTGCTGCAACTTGTTACTGACCAGTCTTCAGTTCGTCCAAGATCTTAGAATCTTCATCAAGACCAGAAACCACCCTTTCCTTCACCTCTTCATCCTTTTTCTTTAAATTCTCTACTTTAGTTGTCAACTTGTCAATAGACTGGGTGTGATTTGATACCTGGGTGTTTAAAGTGTCTATGCTGCCCCTCAACTGGTTGATCTCAGTAGTGAGTGAGGCCAGATCAACCTGAGGAGTGGCCAGCTTGGTGATCTCAGCTATCACCTTTTCAATCAGTTGAGTTTCTCTTGCACCCAGCGTATCATCAATCTTCTGACCAACTGAAGTCATCAACTGCTGCCCAAGCTTAGTCACATTCAAGCCAGGTTTTTCAACTAAGTCCTTAACCTGCTTTTCAATCTCCTTCAAATCAACTTCTGATTGTCTAACAGTATTACCCAGCAAGTTGGAGATTAAAGTAGTGACTTTGGTCTGAGTAAGGTCAAAGGCTTCCTTTAGAGAAGTGGCCAGATTGTTACAGCCTTCGACCAACTCATTGAGCTTCTTGAACACCAAGTCCTCATTTTCTGCAAACTTATTTATCCCCAGATCAACAACTTTAGAATTTGTGGTGGTGTCCTTGTTGTATCTGGAGAGGGACTTGGTGTTTTTATCAATTGCCTTATGAACATCCTCCACCCTTTGAATAAGGTTTTGGATGTCGGCTTGGAAGGAGGCAAATTGAGTGTCCAGTGACGGAGGAGAACGTGTCACTGGACCAGCAGCAGCTACCACTGGAGTAACTGGAGGAGGCAAATTGAGAGAAACCTCCCCAGTTGACATCGCAGCAGTTGAGGGAATAGTAACAGAAGTGGTGGAAGAAGGAAGGACAAGAACTTCAAGTTGTTGGACATGCTGAGAATGCTCAGGTGTGTCCAACGGCGGCGGTGGTGGCATTTCTCGAAGAAGTGAGAACTGCCCAGATGGTGATGGTGCCATACGTCTGTTTCCAGACATATAGTTATATGTGGGAAATGGAGTTTCAGTAGGCTCATTTGTTTGAGATGGTAAAATTGAAATTGAAGCTTCTGGAGGCGAGACATGAGATGAAGGGTTTTGATATTGTACAGAAGAATCAAAAATCTCTATGTCTGAAGCAGTTCCTTCAGAATCCGAAGATTCAATAAGGATTTCCTCGTCATTAACATTCATGTCCAGATCCATGAATGTAACTGAGGGCTGACCAGATTGGACAGTCTCCAGATGACCTTCTCCAGTTTCCTGGAAGGTTGCATCTGTTGAAGGTTCAGTTACCAGGGTAACTTCACCAGGGATAGAGGTCACTGGGGTTGCCTCAGTTACAACTGCTCCATCCACAGTAATAACATCATCGGCCGCAGAGTTTGGAACCTCAGTCTCCAGCTGTGACTGGCCAGAGACGTCGTCAGTTCGTGCAAGAGAAGTGTCAGAAGTTTGGCCGTGGACACTTTGTGCAGACTCTAAGACTTGGAAATGAAATCAAAGAAAGAAAGAAGATGAAACAAGCAAACCAAGCTGAAGCCAGAGAACATCTTGCAAAGATAAAATTGCTTGATGTAAGTGATGCTCTTCTTTTGGGAATCACAAAGGAGGAATATGCCAGAGTCAAAAATGATGCAAGGATAGTGGGCATGTTAGAAGAAATGCTTGATATTGAACTTGACAGACACTATCCTGATGATGAAGCTGAACATGATGCCAGAAATCTGAACATATCTGTGGAGAAGGCAAAGGAGATTCGGGCCAATGGGATTCTTAAGAGAATTGAAAATGTTAAGAAGGTTGTAAAAAGGGTAATGAATCCACCGAGAAGGAACCCTCAACCAAGAAAACCATTGCCCAGAGATGCTGATCTAAGAACCTTCATTGAACCAACTGGCGAAATCTCAAATGATGACATCAAAGTTGTTGTGCAGCCTGTAACACCCCAAGCCGGGGCTCGGAATATCACGGAAATCACATAGCACCAGGTGGAATTACAATAGAACAAACTAAATGCAATTAAAGATTCGGTGAATCCAAAACAAAACGAAGTAAGTAACAAAATACAACAGGAGCAAATAGCCATCAAAGTTAACAAAATAACAACCAAAGATGGCAAACGATCCTAAGTATAATGCAAAAAGGCAGGCCAATGAATCCTTGATCCATGAAGTCCATAGTCCGGGTTTACAGCAAGCAAAGCAACTAAACTCCACGCCCTGGGAGGACCTGATTACCTGAAAAGTGTATTAAGCATAGTCAACACAAGGTTGGTGAGTTCGTAGTAATGGCCCACAAGGAACCATAGACAAAATCATAAGCACGAAAGGAGGCTAAACCTGACATACAGTGAGCCTCTACGAAACACAATAATGTCCAACAACAAGATTACACAAGCACAACGCGTGAAATGAGAAATGCATAAATGATATGAGTATCAATGCAAATGCCGAAATGCAGGAATAAGCCAATATGCCTATCCTATGCGTGAGCTCAAGTCACCAATGCAACGATACCCTTCTGTCATCGCAATGAACAAGGCTGTATCTCAAATCATCGAGATATATATGTCTATATACTCGGAGTCAGGTCTACATCCAAAATGGGTGCATACATCTATGCACCAGGATGTCGGCAATCCCCTGCCGAGGGTCATCAACGATGTATGCAATGCTTACAATCGAATGTAAATGCATAAATCATGAACCAACAATCAATATACGCTAAACCTGCGCCAACAATCAATATTCGTCAAACATAACCCAACAACCAATATACGACCATCATACGCCAACAATCAATAATCAACAACATAAGCCACTAATCACAATTTAAACCGACTATACGTACATATACTTCAGAGGATTCTGCTTTCTTCAAGTCCCAGATGCTTATATATAGGGTCACCCGCAGCCTTCCCACCACATCTAGAACCCAATGAAGGCATAACCGACTTCCATGTATGTACGTCTATCCTAATATAAAAGTAATACTTAACTAAAACATAACCCAAGTCAATTACACGAAACGAACTATCACATCAATCCAGTAATCAAGTCAACCAATCAATAAATCAATCAACAATGTAAGTAAACACACCAGTTTTACACTTTTCAGCCCGAATCTCAAGCGAGTAGGGAGATACGAAACTCACCTCGATGATTTATGAAAAGTTAAGTCGATATAAAGTCGAGTTAAGGAAGTACAATGTTCTCCGTGCGTCCAATACCTAAATATCGATCATTCATTCACATCAACATACATAAACACATAGACGCAACTATTGAAAACACGGCAAAACCCTAATTAGGGTTCCAAAGTGTTTCACGACGTTAAATGGTTTCTAAGACTCTTAATCAATGTTATATAAGATAAGAAGTGAATTAGATTAAGACTCGGCGCGTAAAATGGTCCAGAAAGTCAAACTAGGTCAAACAAGGAAAGTTCAGAATTACAAAGGCCGTAACTTACGGTCAATATGGGCGTAAGGTACGGTGGCATTTTTACAACAGGCGTAAGCTACGGAGGAAAGGGGCGTAAGCTACGCTGGGCAAGTTTTGACGGGGCGTAAGGTACGGTCAGTATGGGCGTAACCTACGGCCCTCTAGAAATGTCATTTTTGGCGTAGAAGTTGGCGTAAACAGTTAAATTTTGGTGTAAGGTCAAAATTGAAGATAGGGATAGGCGTAAGCTACGGCCCTCACTGGCGTAACCTACGCCCAAGCAAAATAGACCTGGCGTAACCTACGGCCCTAAGGGGCGTAGGTTACGCCCCATACTGGGCAGCAACACCACCAGCAGCAACAAGTGCAAAAAAATAAGAACCCAAACCCCCAATTTCGACCCAAACCATACCAAAACGATTTGTAAAGACTTTTAACCCATTTTAAAGTATAATCAAACATCATTAACCATAAATACACATAACCCAACCCACAAATTCGACCAAAACATCATAATCACTCACAAATCATTCAAACCCTAGCCCTAACCCTAATTTTCATTTTTACCATTTACAAGTCTTGGAATCCCATAAAAACGACTAGAAACATAAGAACAAGCATAAATAGAAGTAAATGGGATGAATTTAACTTACCAAAACGTCTCCTTGAGCTCAAACCCAAATTTGACCTAATTGGGTAAAAATGCTAGAACTTGGCTTTGATTCTTTGATAAGACGAAAGTGAGATGAAAGTGACTATGATTTCTATGTTATAATCGATTCAACACTAATTTGATGCAAGGAATGGTGAAGAAGATTGAAATGGGTCTTGCTTGCTTTTGAGAGAAAGAGGGAAAGAGATAGATAGATAGATAAGAAGTGAGAGGGGAGAAAGAGATATGGGGGGGGGGAAATGGGTCATGGGTGGCTGGTGGGTCTTGGACTACCCACGGGCCGACCCGTTTCTCCCACAAGCCATAAAACAATCGGTTGCACAACTAAATGCCAACAAACTAAATAACGACTCGACTAACACACATTGTCATTTAATTCACCAAACGACCCACTTATTTCATTAAACAAGATTGTTAGTCAAATTACACATAAAGTCAATGGGTCAAAATTCACGGATGTTACATTATTCCCCGTTGAAAGAATTTCGTCCCGAAATTCAACAAAACCCTAATTATCAAATAAATGCGGATACTTAGACTTCATGTGATCCTCTCGCTCCCAAGTGAACTCGGCTCCACGTCTAGCATTCCATCTAACCTTAACAATCGTGTAGCGTTTGTTCTTGAGTTTCTTCTCTTGACGATCCAAGATCTCCACCGGCTCTTCAACAAAGTTCAAATTCGAATCAACCCTAATTTCATCCATAGGCACATGATGTGTAGGATCCGCCAAACACTTGCGCAAGTTACAAATATGAAACACATCATGCACACCGTTAAGCTCTTGAGGCAATTCCAGCCGATAAGCGACTTTTCCAACCCGTTCAAGAATCTTGAAAGGACCAATATACCTTGGTGCAAGTTTTCCCCGCTTCACAAAACGTACGACTCCCTTCCAAGGTGACACTTTCAAAAGTACTAAATCACCAACTTCAAACTCCAACGGTCTCCGCCTCACATCAGCATACTTCTTTTGACGTTCACGGGCCAATTGCAACTTCTCCTTAATTTGGGATATTACCTTAGTCGTTTCAATCACAATTTCTGGCCCGATAAGTTGACTCTCTCCAATTTCCGCCCAAGCTAGAGGAGAACGACATATCCTACCATATAATGCTCTAAAGGGCGCCATTTGAATGGTAGCATGGTAACTATTGTTGTAGGAAAATTCGACTAGAGGCAAATGGTCTTCCCAATTTCCACCAAAATCAATTGCACACGCCCTCAACATGTCTTCAAGTGTTTGGATGGTCCTCTCGGTTTGCCCATCCGTTTGGGGGTGAAACGCCGTACTCATGTCAAGTCGAGTACCCATGGCTTTTTGAAAGGCTTCCCAAAATTTTGATTTGAAACGGGCATCTCTATCGGAAATGATAGAAATTGGCACTCCATGTTTAGATATTACTTCCTTGATGTATAAACGAGCCAAAGTGTCAAATTTATCGGTTTCGCGAATGGCTAAAAAGTGAGCCGACTTCGTTAACCGATCTACTATCACCCAAATCGTGTCACGACCGCTTCTTGTTTTCGGTAGCTTAGTAATGAAGTCCATTGAGATATGTTCCCACTTCCATTCGGGCATCACCGGTTGTACCAACAAACCGGGTGGCTTCTTGTGATCGGCTTTGACTTGTAAGCAAGTAAGACACTCACTCACATACCTAGCCACATCACGCTTCATGCCCGGCCACCAATACAAATCTTTCAAGTCAAAGTACATCTTATCCGACCCGGGATGGACCGAATAAGGCGATAGGTGAGCTTCATTCATGATATGTGTTCTTAAGTCGCCGAAAATAGGAACCCAAAGTCTTTCAACCATGTATAGCCCATTATCATTCTTCCGGTCGAATTGTTGTTCCATACGGGAGAAATTTTCAATAAATCTTCTATAATAACCCGCCAATCCAAGAAATTGGCGGATCTCGGATGGCGTTTCGGGTCTTCTCCAATTCTTGACCGCTTCAATCTTGCTTGGGTCCACATGAATACCCTCCTTGCTCACCACGTGACCAAGAAAGTGGACCTCTTCCAACCAAAACTCACACTTGGAGAACTTAGCATACAATTTCTCTTTCCTAAGTAGTTCAAGCACTTCACGCAAGTGCCCAACATGCTCCTCCTTCGTCTTCGAGTATACAAGTATGTCATCAATGAACACAATGACAGACTTGTCTAAGTATGGTTGACACACCCGGTTCATCAAGTCCATGAACACCGCCGGTGCATTAGTCAACCCAAAAGGCATTACGGTGAATTCAAAATGACCATACCTTGTGCGAAAAGCCGTTTTGGGGATGTCATCTTCATGTACCCGGAGTTGATGATAACCCGAGCGAAGATCGATTTTTGAGAAGTGCTTAGCTCCTTGAAGTTGATCAAACAAGTCATCAATTCTAGGGAGAGGATATCGGTTCTTCACGGTGAGTTTGTTCAATTCCCGGTAATCAATACACATTCTGAAGGATCCGTCTTTCTTTTTGACGAAGAGAACAGGAGCACCCCAAGGAGATTGACTAGGGCGAATGAAACCCTTCTCTTGGAGTTCCTTGAGTTGAGTTTGTAGCTCCTGCATTTCGGTTAAGGCTAGTCTATATGGAGCTTTTGCTATGGGCGCGGCTTCGGGAATAAGATTGATACGAAAATCAAGTTCACGGGTTGGAGGTAATCCCGGTAAGTCATCCGGAAAAACATCGGGAAAATCACAAACGATAGGAACGGTCTTCAATTCTACCTTTGAGATGGTAGCACTAAAGACTTTAGAATTAGAGGAATCGGAGATTTCGCCTTGAACCCTAAGAATTTTACCGTTAGCCAATGGTATTTTAACAACTCTCTCGCCACAATCAATGGTTGCATTTACCGCCGTCAACCAATCCATACCCACTATAATATCAAAACTACCAATGTCAAGGGGCATAAGGTCAATGAAGAAGTCGACATCTTCCAAAGTCAAGACACATTCTTGAAGTATTTGACTAATTCTAGTTAGTGACCCGTTTACCATTTCAATGTCAAGCACATAGTTTAGAGCACACGGATGCACATCAATCAAAGGAACAAAGTTAGAGGACACGAGGCTAAAATCGGCCCCGGAATCAAATAGAACGGTGGCATAGAGACCATTAAGGAGAAAAGTACCTGCTACAACGTTAGGATCATTGCGGGCTTCATTTGCATTGGCCGCAAAGGCTCGGCCGCGTGGTTGCACTTGGTGGCCTTGTTGTCCCCGGTTTTGATTAGGCCCGACCATTTGTAGTTGATTGGGGTGAACGGCTACTTGAACTTGTTGTCCCACCCATCGAGGACAATTATTTCGGTAGTGGTCACGGCTACCACATTCAAAACATTCGCCTCTTCTTTGGTTACCTTGAGGAGGAACGGCCCGAATAGGAGCCGCATTCATTGGGCCGGCTCTTGGAGCTCTACAATTCTTGGATGCGTGCCCAACTTGGTTGCAATTGTAGCATGCCCCACATGGAGTAGTGGCGGGATGGTGCCTGTTGCACCTCCCACAGAAAGGATGAGGCCCGGTATAAGGCCTCCTAGCCGGTTCTACCGCCGCCATCACCCTACCCCTATAAGCATTCTTGGGGTCAAACCTTCCCGCTTTCTTTACTCCACTTGACTCCCCCACTTCTTTCCTCTTGTTTGATGAGGACTTACTCAAAACACCACATCTCAATAAATCTTCAGTCACACTCCCGGCTTGGTTGACCGCATTAGCCAAAGAAGTAGGCATGTTGGAGTTTACATAAGATCGGACTTGAGGATTCAAGCCCAATACAAACTTCTGGATGGCCTGTGACTCGGTACCCACCAAGTGAGGAATGAGGGTGGACAACTCTTGAAGTCGTCTCACATAGCCCTTGTAATCGGCTCCCTCCATGTTTAGATTTGCGAATTCAATGGTTAAGTTTTGTAGTTCATACGGAGGACAAAACTTTGCTTTTACTTTGTTTTTGAAGTCAATCCACTCCAAGTTTTGAGTCCGCCCCAACGTTATTTCCTGGTTCCACCAACTCAAGGCGTCATGCCTAAACATGCCGGATGCATAGGAAATCCGGTCATCATAGGTGCAATGACTCCTTTCAATCACCGCCTCTATCGCCTCAAACCACCTTATACATTCCGTGGGACCCCCTTTCCCATCGAACTCCGGTGCCCCACAACTCTTAAAATCTTTAAATATACACCCTTGGCGGTATCCGCCATATTGATTATTCATGGGCATCCCGATACCAACTCCCACTGGTTCCTCTCCTTCATCTTCTTCGGCATAAGGTTGATCATTTTCATTGTTTACGTTTTCTGGGGCTTCGTTGTTTTGAGGCCCATTGTTTTGCCCAAGACTTGTCGTGACTTGAGCAATGATGGTTGGCATGATGCCGGCGACCGTTTGTGCGATTACCTCGGCCAAGTTTGGCTCAGGAGCTCCACCACGACCCCTACCACGGCCCCTACCACGACCTCTACCACGGCCCCTACCACGGCCCCTACCTCCTTGCACTTCTGGTTGAGCTTCCGGTTGCGGTTCTTCCTCTTCGGCCCTATAGTTCATTCCGGTTCTCCTGGGTCTCGCCATTTCTATAAAACAAGTGACACGTTGACCCGAGAGTTAGTCTCAAATGCTCACATGTTAGCCACACAAGTAGTCAATGCTCTCATACCGATACCACATACTCATTTCATAACATTATGCTAAGGCAAGAGTGTTAGAATTATAAGGGATTTCCACATATCATATCATCACGTTGGATTTATTACAATACCTCACCATTAATTTAAGTAATCATGTTCAAAATATCATGCAGTTAAACAACTAACACAAATGATTCAAAGTATAATCCGAATTCGATATGCTTACTAGTTATTGACCTGGTATGTATACAGGGTGTACCAACGGCTAACCCTCCACCTAATCAACTTCCATTAAGCATATCGGTTCCTTATTATACTTTAAGCCACGCGTGCGCAATCCACGATGTCATGAACTTGCTATAACATCGGGTAACCATAAAAGAGTTGATCGGGTTCTTTTAGGGTTGCCACAATATTATACTAAGTTAATGGCATCCTTTCATTTTGCCCTAAATCATCCAATTAGTTCCAACAATTAACAACAACAAACCATACTAACCGTAATTCACATTCATCACATTGAATTCAAGCTATCACACAAGAGGTCTTAACTACGAACTCACACTTGGATTCACATAATTCACATTGCACACGAATTTCCTAACCATGCATGCTATATGAAGAGTTTTAACTTAAGCCGTAGTCTAGGTCAAACCGCCTAATTCTCTACGACCACGCATGGGCCACCATTCTGTAACACCCCAAGCCGGGGCTCGGAATATCACGGAAATCACATAGCACCAGGTGGAATTACAATAGAACAAACTAAATGCAATTAAAGATTCGGTGAATCCAAAACATAACGAAGTAAGTAACAAAATACAACAGGAGCAAATAGCCATCAAAGTTAACAAAATAACAACCAAAGATGGCAAACAATCCTAAGTATAATGCAAAAGACAGGCCAATGAATCCTTGATCCATGAAGTCCATAGTCCGGGTTTACAGCAAGCAAAGCAACTAAACTCCACGCCCTGGGAGGACCTGATTACCTGAAAAGTGTACTAAGCATAGTCAACACAAGGTTGGTGAGTTCGTAGTAATGGCCCACAAGGAACCATAGACAAAATCATAAAGCACGAAAGGAGGCTAAACCTGACATACAGTGAGCCTCTACGAAACACAATAATGTCCAACAACAAGATTACACAAGCACAACGCGTGAAATGAGAAATGCATAAATGATATGAGTATCAATGCAAATGCCGAAATGCAGGAATAAGCCAATATGCCTATCCTATGCGTGAGCTCAAGTCACCAATGCAACGATACCCTTCTGTCATCGCAATGAACAAGGCTGTATCTCAAAATCATCGAGATATATATGTCTATATACTCGGAGTCAGGTCTACATCCAAATGGGTGCATACATCTATGCACCAGGATGTCGGCAATCCCCTGCCGAGGGTCATCAACGATGTATGCAATGCTTACAATCGAATGTAAATGCATAAATCATGAACCAACAATCAATATACGCTAAACCTGCGCCAACAATCAATATTCGTCAAACATAACCCAACAACCAATATACGACCATCATACGCCAACAATCAATAATCAACAACATAAGCCACTAATCACAATTTAAACCGACTATACGTACATATACTTCAGAGGATTCTACTTTCTTCAAGTCCCAGATGCTTATATATAGGGTCACCCGCAGTCTAGGTCAAACCGCCTAATTCTCTACGACCACGCATGGGCCACCATTCTGTAACACCCCAAGCCGGGGCTCGGAATATCACGGAAATCACATAGCACCAGGTGGAATTACAATAGAACAAACTAAATGCAATTAAAGATTCGGTGAATCCAAAACATAACGAAGTAAGTAACAAAATACAACAGGAGCAAATAGCCATCAAAGTTAACAAAATAACAACCAAAGATGGCAAACGATCCTAAGTATAATGTAAAAAGACAGGCCAATGAATCCTTGATCCATGAAGTCCATAGTCCGGGTTTACAGCAAGCAAAGCAACTAAACTCCACGCCCTGGGAGGACCTGATTACCTGAAAAGTGTACTAAGCATAGTCAACACAAGGTTGGTGAGTTCGTAGTAATGGCCCACAAGGAACCATAGACAAAATCATAAAGCACGAAAGGAGGCTAAACCTGACATACAGTGAGCCTCTACGAAACACAATAATGTCCAACAACAAGATTACACAAGCACAACGCGTGAAATGAGAAATGCATAAATGATATGAGTATCAATGCAAATGCCGAAATGCAGGAATAAGCCAATATGCCTATCCTATGCGTGAGCTCAAGTCACCAATGCAACGATACCCTTCTGTCATCGCAATGAACAAGGCTGTATCTCAAAATCATCGAGATATATATGTCTATATACTCGGAGTCAGGTCTACATCCAAAATGGGTGCATACATCTATGCACCAGGATGTCAGCAATCCCCTGCCGAGGGTCATCAACGATGTATGCAATGCTTACAATCGAATGTAAATGCATAAATCATGAACCAACAATCAATATACGCTAAACCTGCGCCAACAATCAATATTCGTCAAACATAACCCAACAACCAATATACGACCATCATACGCCAACAATCAATAATCAACAACATAAGCCACTAATCACAATTTAAACCGACTATACGTACATATACTTCAGAGGATTCTACTTTCTTCAAGTCCCAGATGCTTATATATAGGGTCACCCGCAGCCTTCCCACCACATCTAGAACCCAATGAAGGCATAACCGACTTCCATGTATGTACGTCTATCCTAATATAAAAGTAATACTTAACTAATACATAACCCAAGTCAATTACACGAAACGAACTATCACATCAATCCAGTAATCAAGTCAACCAATCAATAAATCAATCAACAATGTAAGTAAACACACCAGTTTTACACTTTTCAGCCCGAATCTCAAGCGAGTAGGGAGATACGAAACTCACCTCGATGATTTATGAAAAGTTAAGTCGATATAAAGTCGAGTTAAGGAAGTACAATGTTCTCCGTGCGTCCAATACCTAAATATCGATCATTCATTCACATCAACATACATAAACACATAGACGCAACTATTGAAAACACGGCAAAACCCTAATTAGGGTTCCAAAGTGTTTCACGACGTTAAATGGTTTCTAAGACTCTTAATCAATGTTATATAAGATAAGAAGTGAATTAGATTAAGACTCGGCGCGTAAAATGGTCCAGAAAGTCAAACTAGGTCAAACAAGGAAAGTTCAGAATTACAAAGGCCGTAACTTACGGTCAATATGGGCGTAAGGTACGGTGGCATTTTTACAACAGGCGTAAGCTACGGAGGAAAGGGGCGTAAGCTACGCTGGGCAAGTTTTGACGGGGCGTAAGGTACGGTCGGTATGGGCGTAACCTACGGCCCTCTAGAAATGTCATTTTTGGCGTAGAAGTTGGCGTAAACAGTTAAATTTTGGCGTAAGGTCAAAATTGAAGATAGGGATAGGCGTAAGCTACGGGGAAAGGGGCGTAAGCTACGGAGGCAAGTTTTGAGGGGCGTAAGCTACGGAGGAAAGGGGCGTAAGCTACGGAGGAAAGGGGCGTAAGCTACGGAGGAAAGGGGCGTAAGCTACGGAGGAAAGGGGCGTAAGCTACGGGGCAAACGGGGCGTAAGCTACGGAGGAAAGGGGCGTAAGCTACGGGGAAAGGGGCGTAAGCTACGGAGGAAAGGGGCGTAAGCTACGGGGAAACGGGGCGTAAGCTACGGAGGAAAGGGGCGTAAGCTACGGGGCAAAGGGGCGTAAGCTACGGAGGAAAGGGGCGTAAGCTACGGAGGAAAGGGGCGTAAGCTACGGAGGAAAGGGGCGTAAGCTACGGGGCAAACGGGGCGTAAGCTACGGAGGAAAGGGGCGTAAGCTACGGGGAAAGGGGCGTAAGCTACGGAGGAAAGGGGCGTAAGCTACGGGGAAACGGGGCGTAAGCTACGGAGGAAAGGGGCGTAAGCTACGGGGAAACGGGGCGTAAGCTACGGAGGAAAGGGGCGTAAGCTACGGAGGAAAGGGGCGTAAGCTACGGAGGAAAGGGGCGTAAGCTACGGGGAAACGGGGCGTAAGCTACGGAGGAAAGGGGCGTAAGCTACGGGGCAAGTTTTGACGGGGCGTAAGGTACGGTCAAGTATGGGCGTAACCTACGGAGGAAATGGTGAAGAAGATTGAAATGGGTCTTGCTTGCTTTTGAGAGAAAGAGGGAAAGAGAGAGATAGATAGATAGATAAGAAGTGAGAGGGGAGAAAGAGATATGGGGGGGGAAATGGGTCATGGGTGGCTGGTGGGTCTTGGACTACCCACGGGCCGACCCGTTTCTCCCACAAGCCATAAAACAATCGGTTGCACAACTAAATGCCAACAAACTAAATAACGACTCGACTAACACACATTGTCATTTAATTCACCAACGACCCACTTATTTCATTAAACAAGATTGTTAGTCAAATTACACATAAAGTCAATGGGTCAAAATTCACGGATGTTACACAGCCTGCTGGAGATGGGACTATTAGAATTTCAAATGGATCTGAATCCAGAAACTATTATTCCCAGATCATGGCAACTAGAAGGCACAGTGGTGCAATAAATGGTGTCTTTGTAACAATCAGTCAAACTATTGCTGCTGCCAGTACTGATGCTGGCCAGCAAATTCAAGGTGTGCTTACTCAACAATCAACTGGTAGAGAAATTGTAATAGCTGCCAGTACTGAAGCTGGTGAGCAAAGGATTGAAGAGTATGAAAATGTTGATAAAGGCAAAGGGAAAGCAACTGATGAATCTGCCCAGCCGGCCACTGATGTACCAATGTTAGAAACTGGCAATGTTGATAGGCTTCCTCCAGTTTCAGAAAGTGATAGCAAAAGATTGGCAAGACTTGGAAATTGCAAGAGAAGTGCTCTGATACCACTTGTAAGTCCCAACTCAAAAGATGGTACTAAATGAAGACACCTCTATGTCAATGGTGAGATACTTTGCAATATACACACTGTATCTGGAGACGACCAGTTGCAGTGTGTGATATACCAGGTATACTGGAAGTTACTTATTTAGGTAACAATGTAAAATAAGTAAAGACAATGCAATAATAGAAAGTACCTGTAAAGTAAATTGGTGAGACAATATGTATTTTTCAAATGTAATTTATTTATTAACTTTAAATAAATTACAAGGTTGTTGCGGAACCAAGATAATACAAAGTATGTAAATATCCTAACAACCTATGAAATACAATTGATCTATACTTGGAAATTCTCTAAACAATCGAAACACTTAAAGTTGTGAAATGTTCCTTTTTACGATTGAGAGAATATTGCACAAGTTCACCAAGAATATTGCAGGTTTGCAAAGTTGTTTCTTGGTTGTGCAAAGACCTCTATTTATAGGCAAAGTTGACATTGAGATGTCAACTTTGGCCGTACAAATATGGTTGAGAGCATTTAAGGAATAACATTTAATTTCTTAAAATGTTGTGTAAAGTTATGACATAAAGTAACTTTACTCAACCTGCTTTATGTACCTTTTGTACTTTATACATAGATAAATCCTTTTATCCGTGTAATAGCACATAAAGCATAAAGGTCTTTTCCTCGTAATCAGTGTAAAGCTTTGTAAGTACTTTACACTGATTTTCTCCAGTTTATATCTAAGTAGAATGGTAACTGGGCTTCGCTGCCATTGGCATTCTTTATCTTCCACTTGTTGTCTTCGACTTCAACTGGAATGATTCTTCATCTGGTCAGATCTCAACTGGAGGAAGTCTTCAGTTGCGTTAACTGTACGTTGCAACTGGACTTCAATATATTTCTAGACAAATCTTCTTAGTCTCCAGATGCAACTGGAGACTGGCCAGTTTTCAGCAAAACTGGTCCTCACAGTCGCCAACATTAAGCAAGCAACCTCATTCGACTCGGCACGACATTTCTCAAACTCGTCTCGTGTTGCTTGAGCAGCTCTAGCATGTGGCTCTTCAGGAAGGGGTTCCTCTATTGCCCTGATCTAATCTTCCATCCTAAGAACAATTCTTAGGTTGCGAAGCCAGTCAATAAGGTTCAAGCCCGTAAGCTTATCCTTTTCGAGGAGATCTTTGAGGCAAAAGGTAGAAAGAGATAAGGAAGAAGAGTTTGTGTTTGCAACAGACATCTGTCATATATCACATATATAGTAGATTGTATAAGTTAATTAGACATATTTAATCCTTGTTAAAATAATTACCCAAGTGTTTAAAGAAAAACAATTATAATTAACAAGGTTAAGATCCATATTTCACTCATAGCAATGTCGGGTTTGCCGTGGAACATTAACTACAGGCTATTTAGGTAGGTACACTATATTACCAATTTCATCCATGATGAAACTCTTAAACTCTTGCGGGATTCTATTGATATTCCATTATATCAATTAGTCGTGTACAAAAAAACCGAAACCGAAACCGAACCCGAAAAACAAACCGTAACTGAAACCGGTCAAACCCGGTTATTGACCCTAACCGGTTCGGGTTCTACATAACCCGTAGGTTAGGACCCGGTTAGGAATTCTAGCCGTTAGAACCGGTTAGGACCCGGTTAGGGAGTAACCGGTTAGAGAACCCGATTTGGTACCCGGTTTGGTAACCGGTTTGAAGCAAAATGGGGCTGGGATTGGCAGTAGCAAAATATGAACGTTGGGAAGGCTATAGAGCCGTTTTTTTGACCGTTTTTTCAGCTTTTTTTTTTGTTTTTTTTACCTTTATGCCATCCTAACATGTTTATATATACATACATTCATTTTAGTTAGTTTACAACAATCAAAAGTCTTACAAACACTCCAAAATCATGACAAAACACTAAAATCACTCACTCAAAACTCACTTTAACATGGCAACACCAAGTCCTTCTAATGACAAA
Source organism: Erigeron breviscapus (assembly GCA_034093135.1). Taxonomy (NCBI): domain Eukaryota; kingdom Viridiplantae; phylum Streptophyta; class Magnoliopsida; order Asterales; family Asteraceae; genus Erigeron; species Erigeron breviscapus. The sequence goes on from CM067174.1 coordinate 27,883,797, forward strand.
ACACAACCACGTAAAAATGTCGTTCGAGTGTTAACTACGACTCGAGCACAAGATGTTTGGGGGTCTTGTTTCGATTTGGTGGAGTATGAAGATGGAACACAAGGGGCGCGATGTAAAAAGTGTAATATCCATTTGGGTGCCGGTTCCAACACAACGTTAAGGTTGCATAGAGATAATTATTGTAAAGTATTAAAAAACGTTGCAAAGGAAGGTCAATCAACAATGGCACGAGACGGGAGTATTTTTGCATACTCGCCGGAGGTGTGTCGTCAACAATTTGCACAATTCGTGATTCAAGAGGCATTGCCGTTCAACCACTTTGACAACCCGCGATTCACCAAGGTCGTTCAAACCTCACTTCAACCTCGATATACTCAAGTAAGCCGTGCTACTCTTAGACGTGATTCTATGAAATTATGGAAAAAGGCTAAAGAAGAATTAAAAACAAGTTTTGAAAATTTAAAAACAAGTGTAAACTTAACTACCGATGTTTGGTCCGCGCCTCATGGTTTGCCCGGTTCTTACTTATGTGTTACCGCCCATTGGATTCAACCCGAAACGTGGGAAATCATGAAGCGTACCATTGCTTTTGAAAACTTTGAATATCCTCACACGGCTCAAAACTTATTTGTTATGTTGAATGATGTAATAAAAAGGTTTAAACTACAAGAAAAAGTGTTTTCCATTTCTTTTGATAATGCTAGTAACAATACTAGTGCCGTAAAAAAGCTCATTCTAAAATACAATCCGCCTTTGAAGGGTGCTTTTTACCATGGTCGATGTGTAGCTCATATTATAAACTTGGTTGTCCAAGATGGGTTGGCGGTGTGGGAGGTGAATCATGCAAAATCCGAGTTTAAAAGAATGTTACAAGACATATTCATGGGGGGTGGAGCTAGATATAAAGCATATATGAGATTGTGTAAGGAAACGGATAAACCGTTTTTGACCCCTAATTGGGATGTGCCCACAAGATGGAATTCGACCTATAAAATGTTTTTGTGTGGTTTACGTCAAAAAGATACTTTACAAGTTTTTCATGATATGCTTGTTGATAAGAAAAAGGCTAAACGATATTCGACGGAAAATTGGTCTATAATTGAACAAATAACCGAATTTCTCAAAATCTTTTTAGATGCAACCACTTTGTTATCCGGTGTTTATTATCCCACGTCTCATTTGGTTCTAAAACAAATTTATTTGTTGAGTGATAAAATTGGTGAATTTCAATGGAAGGGTGGGTTGTATGAAAAAATGGTAGTGCCCATGAAAAAGAAACTTGCTAAGTATTTTAAGGAAATACCACCTACTTTTGCTTGTGTCGCCGCATTAGACCCATGTATGAACGTTAACGGGGTGAGACTACTTATTGAAAAAATAAGTATTGGTTTGGATTTGCATCTTGAGGACCCATTTCATGCAACAAAAGCAATTGAAGAGTTTAAAAAAGATTTTAAAGACTTGTTTAAATGTTATTTTGCTAAACATGGTGGTAATGTTGGTTCAAGTTCGTCTTCATCATCTTATTTTACACCTTCTCGAAGCTCAAACCCAATGACTAACTTTTTAAATGAGTTGAGAAGTGATAACACTAAAAGGGCTAGGGGTGAAGGCGATGAGTTTAGCGGGGAATATGGGAGATATATCCAAACTGATTTTTTGGTCACAATGGGAGGCGATGAGTGTAATTCTTTTGATATATTGGCTTGGTGGAAAGTAAGGGAATCTCAATTTCCCATTCTAGCCACCATGGCCCGAGACTTACTAAGTGCCCAAGCTTCCACGGTAGCTTCGGAATCCGCTTTTTCTCTTAGTGGTAGGGTACTTACTATACGAAGAACAAGACTCACGCCGGCATCATTGGAGATGTGCATTTGCTTAAAGGATCACTTAGATGCGGCCGAACATATACAAGACACTTCATCTCTTGAAGGTGAACTAGACATTGAGCAAGAACTACACATGGTTGAGGTTGAAGAAGGTGTTGCAATATCACTTTCGGATGAAGAAATTGCTCTTGATGAAGCTTCACGTGAAGCTAGTTCCGAAGATGATGAACTCGTTGAAGTTCTAGGACTTGATGATGATTGAAGACTTGAAGATTTTTAATGAAGACTTGAAGATGCATTGAAGATTGAAGATTAATTGACGATTTGAAGACCTTTTATTAGCAAAGAGTCAAAGACGTTTATTTTTATCATTGAAGACTTGAAGATGTTTATTAAGTATTTGAAGACTTTTATTTATTAAGTGTTTGTTAATGGAGACTTTTATTATCAAGTATTATTAAGTATTTGAAGACTTTGAAGACTTGAAGAATGAATACTAGTTGAAGACTTGAAGATTGAAGATTTACAAAGTTGAAGAATTTATATTAGTGAAGACTTTTATTAATGAAGACGTTTAATTTTAATGTTTAATGTCGAACTCGTTTGAAGTTTGAACATCTTTTTATTGTGTGTTTGAAGACTTTTTATTAAGTATTTGAATGTGTACTAAAACTTTGATCTATAATAAAAAGTATGTATTTTTAAGCGAAAAAGAGACTAATAATTCAATTACGGCAAATCCTAACCGGTTAGTAACCGGTTTGGTACCCTAACCGATTAGGACCCGACCCTAACCGGGTTGGATTGGGTTGGGTTTCATCCCTCACAAAACCGGGTAGAACCCGAACCGGTTAGAGGTCAAACCCGGTTAGGGAATGGTCAACCCTAACCGAATCGGGTTCAAACCCTAACCGGTTTGGTCAATAACCGGTATATGTACACGACTTATATCAATGCATGTTTAATCCCTCCTACGCCAATCCTTTCTTGTGTCGGGTTCGCCGCGGAACACAAGTCCAGATTGTAAACCGTCCATGATAGATACACGTGAGATCCGGCCCAAGACTCTCGGGTTATCGCGAATTTCACCTCACCCTTGCCAACACCCAATTGTGATCCGGCCCAAGACTCTCGGGTTATCGCGAACCACAATAGGTCGGAGGTTCGAATGTGTGTACTACTCATGGATAGCGTAAAGTTTACATTTGAAAAACGGGTTTTTGTTTTGTTATAGCAAAAACATTTTATACAATTTTAAAATTTTTGCCAATATCTCATTGTGTTTGTTAATCCATTATAACCAAACCAATTTGATATATTAAAAAAAACATTGCGTTTGTTAATCCATTATAACAAACCAATATAGATGATTATTTTATATGTTTTAAAACGATTTTCTTGCAAGCATAGTCAAGACAAATATATTAAACAAAATAATCATCACACACAAACATATCGGTAGTATGCCATAAATCCTATGCGTTTTCCCGGTGAGCCACCACACGGAAAAACAAGGTCAAGCTAAGGACATGGTAAGTAGGAGCAATGGCTCCCACTAAAATCACCATCCTTCTTTGACTCCCTTGTTGCTTGCACCCTCTTGATGATTCCATCTCCAAGATGCTAATCTCCAAGTCTCTTTACATTTTACAAGAAATAAATCTATACTACTTTCTATACTATTACAAATACATAGAAAGAGAACGACACAAGTTGTCGTTAATTAATACATTGGTAAAATGAAAAGACGACATGCAAGCCGTTTGATTAATTATTATTACATTCATCCCGAATAAATAATACACAATCAAACATCACATCACACAAGGGTCATTGGCATACTACTACTGATATCACAATAACAACATAACATCAAAGATAATGCCTACAATTTCATGTATCCAAAATATAGGGACTAAAAGATTAAAAGAAAATATGGCAAAATAAAATTAAAATACCAGTTGGGGTGATGCTATTTACTAGGGGTGAGCAAAAACCGAACCGAAAACCGAAAAAACCATGAAAACCGAAAAATCCGAACCGAAAAAACCGAAAACCATTGGTTTTGGTTTTCTAAAAACCGAAAGTTATGGTTCGGTTTTGGTTTCTAATGAAAAACCGAACCATAAAAACCGAACCGAACCAAAATATATATTGTTTACTTTATTTTATATTTATATCATTTTATTTATTAATTTTTGGTAAATATGTTAATATATTTGCATTTTTAGGTGTATATAATAATATCATTTATGTGTTTTAAGTGAAAATACACAACAAGATTGATTTGCTTTAATAATTGTATAATTAAACAACGGGTAAAAGATATAAATAGTTATATATAAAATTTGTTTGAAGTTTGTACAACTTACTTTTATGGATTTGTTGTCATTGTTGTAGTGTTATTGTTACTAATATTGTTTTGAAAACTTGTTGAAATTAATTATGGTTTAATTATAGGGTATAAACTTATAAACTTTTCAAACTCAATTTGACCCAAACCACAAGTGGTTAAAAACCGACTAAAACCGAAAACCGAACCGAATGTAACAACCGTGATTCTTGACCCCTTGACCATATGTACAATTTAACTAGTTATCGAGTTGACCAATATAGTTCAAGTGCAAGTTGGAGTTCATTAAGTGTAATGTATACATATAGATCAATTGTCGTGCAATTTGGGACTTATGGGCAAGTCGAGATCATTGGTTAGTGCTAGTCGATTCTTTACATTTGGATGACAATTAAGTTAACTAGTAAAACGAATGTGGATCCTATCCATGGGTTATACCCATCCAAGACAACCCAACCCTCCCCACCTTATCTTTTTCTCCCTTCCCTTTCTCTAGTTGATACACACTCTCTTTCTCTCCATCTCTAAATGTAATGCATCAAAGGGGTTGTTCCAAGTTAGATTTTGGGTTAAATTCATCACCTTCATCATCAATCTTACAACAAATCAAGAATTCAAAGTTCAAAGTGCAAGAAAAGTCTTCAACTAGCTTAAATTCGGATTCGACTATTTGTGGAAGTTTTGGTAAGTGTTTTCTAGCTCAAATTCATCCTTTCAAGTTGTTAACATGTATATCCAATAAATCTAAGCACTCTTGGTCCTTCTAGCTCCAAAAATCCGAATTTAGGGTTTCAAAGTCTTCAAATTAGGTCAAATAGGTTTATGGGTCAAAGGTGATATCATGGAAGGATTTATGGAGTGGGTTATGTTCAAATGAGTTACTTGTGTTTAAAAATGAGTCCAAGAACTTCTCAAAATGATTTTCATGCCAAAAACTAGATTTTGGGTCAATTTGAGTACAAATGGGTCAAGAAGGAATTAAACATGTAAATGTGTTAAAGGGTTGGATTTGAATGTTGAAACATGTTTAGTTATGTCTAACTATGGTTAACTATGTTTAAAAATGGGTCTTGGAGCTGTGCAAATCGATTTCATGGTCTAACTATCAAGAAATTAGGGTTTTGGGTCGTGTTTGTGCCAAGAACACCTGCTGGTGTGCAGGTTCAGTAACCAGCGTAGGTTACGCCCAAATGGGCCGTAACTTACGCCCCTCCCTATCTTCAAATTCCAAATTTCCTTCTGTTTACGCCAAAACATGAGAACCTTACGCCAAAATGGACTTTTCTGGATAGCCGTAACCTACGCCCCTTACTAGCCGTAACTTACGCCAGTTGAAGTCTGCCCACCGTACCTTACGCCCAATCAGACCGTACCTTACGCTAGTGCAATTCTGACCAGCGTAACCTACGGCTGGTTAGACCGTAGCTTACGCCCCCTCTGATGTCCAGTTTCCTTGTTTTGATTTCTAGCTTGAGTTCAAGTCTCCTTGGGTCGAATTGGGCATGCAAATGGGTTCCTTTTTGTTCTTTAAGGCAGCTTACTCGAGTCATAATACGTGTTGAAGTCCTGGGTTCAATTCACATGTTCATAGAAGTCAAACGAGGACATAATTGTATATGTATTGATGCGTACATGTATATGTTGATAGGTCGTGGACAAGTGACGGTTGTTGGACTTTCATAGCTTGATATTAACTTGTTGTTTTGCTTGGAAATCAAGGTGAGTTTCGTAGCTCCCTACTCAATTGAGATTCGGGCTGAAAAGTGTACAACCTTGTGTGCTTACTTGCTTATGTGTGCATTTATATGTTTGCTTGGATTTGGGACATGGTTCAATTTGTGCATACATTCGATTTTCTTGGTTGATATCATTTTTTTCCATGCTCTTGCTTACTATGAGTATTCTATATACTTTGATGTTGTTTAAGTGTGAATCTACTCGTGAGGGTCATCGATGGACATTGATTGATTTATGGATTTACATGTTGTGTGACGGTTTTGTAGATGTACAATTATGTGATTTGTTGATTGGTTATTGTATATGTATACTGAGTTGTTTTAGGTTAGTTGTGTATATATGGAGGACGGTAATGCCTTTGAAAGGTTGGAGATGTGGTGGGAAGGCTGCGGGTGACCCTATATATAAGCATCAAAGGCCTTTCAAAAGTAGTATCGTACGAAGTATATACACATGGTGTTGTGGGTGATTGGGTACAATGTAGTGCAAGTGCAATTGGGTACAATGTAGTGCAATGATGTGAAATTGAGTACAATGAAGTGCAAGTGCAATTGGGTACAATGTAGTGCAAGTGCAATTGGGTACAATGTAGTGCAAGTGCAATTGGGTACAATGAAGTGCAAGTGCAATTGGGTACAATGTAGTGCAAGTGCAATTGGGTACAATGTAGTGCAAGTGCAATTGGGTACAATGTTGTGCAATGATGTGCAAATTGAGTACAATGTGGTACATGACGTGCAATTGAGTACAATGAGCTGCATGTTGACTATACGTTATTACGTGTTTGATACTTATTGTTATCGACGTTAATTGTCCTTGCTCCTTATACGCATTTCTAGCTATTGTATATTTTGTTCCATGGATACTTGTGTGATTAGGTTGTGCCATGAACCAACCTAACTTGAGTACTTGTGCCTTTCGAGGACTTACTGTAAGTGTGTTCCTTGTTCATTTTACCTGTTCATATTGTGAATGGCCTTGACATTAGATCCTTGTCATTCGCTCCTACGAACTCACCAACCTAGTGTTGACCTTGTTTAGTACACTTTTCAGGTATTCAAAGAATCCAAGATGTGTCGGTTGATTGATGCTTGTGCTAGAGCTTGGGTTTGGACTTACGTGGATCCAGGATTCATTTGCCCTTATTTTTGCATTATGCATTATGTACTTGTTTGTAGATGTTGGATTCACCGAATCCCCTTGTTTCATATAGATCATGTTCTACGATAATCCCATGCATACGCTATATCTTTTCGGTAGTATTTCGAGCCTAGCTCGGGTGTTACAGAATGGTGGCCCATGCGTGGTCGTAGAGAATTAGGCGGTTTGACCTAGACTACGGCTTAAGTAAAAACTCTTCATATAGCATGCATGGTTAGGAATTTTGAATGCAATGTGAATTGTATGAACCTTGTAAGTGTACACTAAGAGTTCGTAGGCAGGATCGTTATACATAATGATATGAATACAATTGGACAATGTGTTGGTTTGAGATAGTGCTATGTGATCAACGTGTTGTTTTGTGACGAGTACCATGTGAACAATGTGTTATGTGGGACAAGTACAATGTGATGAATGTGGTAACATGAGTACAACTTGGTTGATGCGGAAAATGTATTGTATGTGATGGTCAAGTGCATGAGGTCAATGTGGTTATTTGAAGTCAATGAGGTCATGTGCATATTGTTGGATTGAGATGATTTGAATTGATGTTGTTTGATGACTTAGGGCAAAATGAAGTTATGGTGTTAACTTGATGTAACATTGTAGCAACCCTAAAAGAGCCCGATCAACTATTTTATGGTTACTCGGTGTTATAACAAGTTAATGACATCACGGATTGCACGCGCTTGGCTTGGAGTATAATAAGGAACCGATATGTTTAATGGGAGTTGATTGGGTGGAGGGTTAGCCGCTGGTACACCCTGTATACATACCCGATCAATAACTAGGGAGCATATCGGATTCGGATTATACTTTGGACCACTTGTTTTAGATGCTTATGAGGTGATGTGTCGAATATGAGTACTTGACTATGTTGGTAGACAAATGTTGTGAACTAGACATGAGAACATGATAGATAATGATTACTTAAGAACTTTGACATATTGTCCTTAGTGTAGTGATATGAGACAAGTATGATATGTTGGTACGATAGCATGATATACGACAGTTACTTGAGAGCATTTATATATTGGCCTTAGCGTAAAGACAAAAAATAAAAATAAAAATGCGTAGTGTGTTGGCATGAATGCACTAACTACTATTGTGGTTTGATGATGAACAATTAGTGTGAACTTGATATGATGGCATGATACATAACGATTCCCCTAGAACATTAGTACTTTTGCCTTAGTGTAAAGATATCATTTATGTGTGACATGTCGGTATGAGAGCATTGACTACTTGTGTGACTAACATGTAAGAACTTTGAGACTAACCTTCGGGTCATAAACGTTAAGATTCATTACTATGGTGGATACAATTAACCGTACCGGTAGGTGTCGCCAAGCAATTATGGTGAGAAGCGGGGTGTTGTACAAAATGACAAACCAGAGAAAAGGGGGTTAGGTGAATTTTGGCGGCGGGTACTACTGAAGTTTGCAACGATCCTAATGTGGAGACGGGTACATTTATTCTCAACGATATTTACGCCACGGTGTTATTTGATTCCAGAGCCGAGTATAGCCTCGTTCCTTCGATAGATATTCATCCTCGTGCCTTAAACTACGTGCTTGATATTGAAACGATCAATGGTTCTCTAATTGGACTTAGTCAAGTACTTCGTGATTGTATCTTGACTTTAAACGACTTCGAATTATTCATCGATTCTACACCACTCGACATGGGAAGTTTTGGCGTCATTACGGGTTTAGATTGGCGGTTGACGATTAATGCGGTTATGGATTGTGGTAGTAGAGTGGTCAAGATACAATTGTCTAACAGTAAGGTCTTAAGAGTTCAAGGTGAAACATCAGATCCTCTTAGTTCAAAAGTATTTAGTGCTACCGCCACGATAGTTGAGTCGAAAACCATTCATACTGTTCATGACCTTCCCTATGTGCTTCTGGACTAATTACCTGGTTACCCCGTCTCGACAACTTGATTTTGTATCGAACTAACTCCTAACGTCGCATCCATAGCCAAAGCTCCTTATAGACTCGCCTTAACGGGGGAATGATGTGTATTGATCACCGAGTATTGGGCCAGCTCACGATGAAGAACCAGTATCCATCTTCGATAAATAAGAAACTCATTGATCAACTAGAAGGTGTTAATCCCTCCTCCAAGATTTACCATCGTTCGGGTTAGAGTCAACTGCGCGTCCATAAAGATGACATCTCAAAGACGACGTTTCCTATAAGGTATGTACATTTAGGATACACCGTTGTGTCGTTTGGGTTGACTAATGCACCGACGGTGTTCATGGGCTTAGTGAAGCGGTGTGTGACGGCCCAACTTAGAATTGTTTGTCATTGCCCTTAGTAATGATATACTTGTTTACTCGAGGATGATGAAAGATCTTGCCGAATATTTACGCGAAGTGCTAGAATTGTGTAGAAAGGAGAGGTTGTATGTGGAACCCTCTAAATGCGAGTTGGTTAGAGGAAGTTCATTTCCTCGGTCATGTGGTGAGCGAAGATGAAATCCATGTAGATCCTAGCAAGATTGAAGCGGTCAAGAATTGAAGGTGTTGGAGACATGATCTTTAAGACACCAAATGTGAAATTCACATCGATCATAGAAGACTTTAACTTATTTTCGATCAAGTGAGTTGAATATGAGACAAAGAGGATGGCTTTAACTTTCAGTGATTATGATTGCGATATTCGCTACTATCCGGGCAAAGCTAAAGGTCGTAGCCGATGCATCGAGTAGAAAGGAAAGGGTCAAGCCGAGAAGGACAAGAGCCATGGGTCTCACGGTGGAGCAAGGTATTCGTGATCGGATCATAGGAGCGCGCGTACAAGCTACCTTACCGGAGAATTGTGGTAATGAAAGGTTAGATGACATAGAGCAACAATTCGATAGGAAAGAAGACAATGGGCTATACTTAGTTGGAAGGCTTGGGTTCCCATTTTCGACATTTGAGGACATCTCTCATGAATGAAGCCCATAAATCGGCTTATTCGGTCCATCCGGGATCGGATAAGATATACTTTGATTTGGGAGATTTCTAGGGGTGGCCGGCATGAAACGTGACGTGGCTAAATATGCGAGTGAATGCCTTACTTACTTACAAAAGGAAACCGATCATAAGAAGCCACCCAGTTTGTTGGCGCAACCGGTGACACCGGAATGGAAATGGGAACGGGTTGCAATGAACTTCAACACGAAGTTACCGAAGACAAGAAGTGATCGTGATACTATATGGGTGATCGTGGATCGGTTGGCAAGGTCGGCTCCCTTCTGAGCCATTGGTGGGACCGACAAGTTTGACACCATAGCGCGTTTGTACATTAAGGGAGTGGTGTCTAAGCATGAAGTTCCGGTTTCTATCATCTCCGATAGAGATATCCGGTATGACTCAATTTTTGGAAGGCCTTTCAACGAGCAATGAGTACTCAACTTGACATGAGTACGGCGTTTCATCCTCAACGGGTGGACAAACCGGGAGAACCATCCAAGTGCTTGAAGGCATGTTGAGGGCTTGCGCAATTGATTTGGGCTGGGAATAGTAGTTGAGACGACAAAAGTGATTTCCCATATTAAGGAGAGATTACAATTGGCCGTGAGAGACAAGGGAAATACGCCTATGCGAGGCGTAGACCATTAGAGTTCAATGTGGATGGTTATGTGCTTGTGAAAGTCTCCCGTAGGAAGGTGTCGTTCGTTTTGTAAAGAGAGGCAAAACTTAGACCAAGGTACATTGAACCTTTGAGATCATTGAACGAGTGGGCAAGTGGCCTACCAATTGAGGCTACCTCGAGAAACCTAACGGTGTGCATGACGCGTTCCATATTTGTAACTTAGGGAAGTGCTTGATGGACCCTACATTACATGTGCCTATGATCGAGATTCAAGTGGACAAGAAGCTCAATTTTGTTGCAAAGCCGGTAGAGATATTAGAGCGTGAGGGGAAGAAACGGAAGGACAAACGCTATACGATAGATAATGGTCCGAGGGCAAACTAAACGTGGAGCCGAAGTCACTTGGGAGCGGGAAGACCAAATGGGGTCTAAATAACCGCATTTGTTTAGTGATTAGGGTTCTATCGAATTTCGGGACGAAATTCCCATAACGGGGGAATGATGTAACAACCGTGATTCTTGACCCCTTGACCATATGTACAATTTAACTAGTTATCGAGTTGACCAATATAGTTCAAGTGCAAGTTGGAGTTCATTAAGTGTAATGTATACATATAGATCAATTGTCGTGCAATTTGGGACTTATGGGCAAGTCGAGATCATTGGTTAGTGCTAGTCGATTCTTTACATTTGGATGACAATTAAGTTAACTAGTAAAACGAATGTGGATCCTATCCATGGGTTATACCCATCCAAGACAACCCAACCCTCCCCACCTTATCTTTTTCTCCCTTCCCTTTCTCTAGTTGATACACACTCTCTTTCTCTCCATCTCTAAATGTAATGCATCAAAGGGGTTGTTCCAAGTTAGATTTTGGGTTAAATTCATCACCTTCATCATCAATCTTACAACAAATCAAGAATTCAAAGTTCAAAGTGCAAGAAAAGTCTTCAACTAGCTTAAATTCGGATTCGACTATTTGTGGAAGTTTTGGTAAGTGTTTTCTAGCTCAAATTCATCCTTTCAAGTTGTTAACATGTATATCCAATAAATCTAAGCACTCTTGGTCCTTCTAGCTCCAAAAATCCGAATTTAGGGTTTCAAAGTCTTCAAATTAGGTCAAATAGGTTTATGGGTCAAAGGTGATATCATGGAAGGATTTATGGAGTGGGTTATGTTCAAATGAGTTACTTGTGTTTAAAAATGAGTCCAAGAACTTCTCAAAATGATTTTCATGCCAAAAACTAGATTTTGGGTCAATTTGAGTACAAATGGGTCAAGAAGGAATTAAACATGTAAATGTGTTAAAGGGTTGGATTTGAATGTTGAAACATGTTTAGTTATGTCTAACTATGGTTAACTATGTTTAAAAATGGGTCTTGGAGCTGTGCAAATCGATTTCATGGTCTAACTATCAAGAAATTAGGGTTTTGGGTCGTGTTTGTGCCAAGAACACCTGCTGGTGTGCAGGTTCAGTAACCAGCGTAGGTTACGCCCAAATGGGCCGTAACTTACGCCCCTCCCTATCTTCAAATTCCAAATTTCCTTCTGTTTACGCCAAAACATGAGAACCTTACGCCAAAATGGACTTTTCTGGATAGCCGTAACCTACGCCCCTTACTAGCCGTAACTTACGCCAGTTGAAGTCTGCCCACCGTACCTTACGCCCAATCAGACCGTACCTTACGCTAGTGCAATTCTGACCAGCGTAACCTACGGCTGGTTAGACCGTAGCTTACGCCCCCTCTGATGTCCAGTTTCCTTGTTTTGATTTCTAGCTTGAGTTCAAGTCTCCTTGGGTCGAATTGGGCATGCAAATGGGTTCCTTTTTGTTCTTTAAGGCAGCTTACTCGAGTCATAATACGTGTTGAAGTCCTGGGTTCAATTCACATGTTCATAGAAGTCAAATGAGGACATAATTGTATATGTATTGATGCGTACATGTATATGTTGATAGGTCGTGGACAAGTGACGGTTGTTGGACTTTCATAGCTTGATATTAACTTGTTGTTTTGCTTGGAAATCAAGGTGAGTTTCGTAGCTCCCTACTCAATTGAGATTCGGGCTGAAAAGTGTACAACCTTGTGTGCTTACTTGCTTATGTGTGCATTTATATGTTTGCTTGGATTTGGGACATGGTTCAATTTGTGCATACATTCGATTTTCTTGGTTGATATCATTTTTTTCCATGCTCTTGCTTACTATGAGTATTCTATATACTTTGATGTTGTTTAAGTGTGAATCTACTCGTGAGGGTCATCGATGGACATTGATTGATTTATGGATTTACATGTTGTGTGACGGTTTTGTAGATGTACAATTATGTGATTTGTTGATTGGTTATTGTATATGTATACTGAGTTGTTTTAGGTTAGTTGTGTATATATGGAGGACGGTAATGCCTTTGAAAGGTTGGAGATGTGGTGGGAAGGCTGCGGGTGACCCTATATATAAGCATCAAAGGCCTTTCAAAAGTAGTATCGTACGAAGTATATACACATGGTGTTGTGGGTGATTGGGTACAATGTAGTGCAAGTGCAATTGGGTACAATGTAGTGCAATGATGTGAAATTGAGTACAATGAAGTGCAAGTGCAATTGGGTACAATGTAGTGCAAGTGCAATTGGGTACAATGTAGTGCAAGTGCAATTGGGTACAATGTAGTGCAATGATGTGAAATTGAGTACAATGAAGTGCAAGTGCAATTGGGTACAATGTAGTGCAATGATGTGAAATTGAGTACAATGAAGTGCAAGTGCAATTGGGTACAATGTAGTGCAAGTGCAATTGGGTACAATGTAGTGCAAGTGCAATTGGGTACAATGTAGTGCAATGATGTGAAATTGAGTACAATGAAGTGCAAGTGCAATTGGGTACAATGTAGTGCAAGTGCAATTGGGTACAATGTAGTGCAAGTGCAATTGGGTACAATGTTGTGCAAGGGCAATTGGGTACAATGTAGTGCAATGATGTGCAATTGGGTACAATGTAGTGCAAGTGCAATTGGGTACAATGTAGTGCAAGGGCAATTGGGTACAATGTAGTGCAATGATGTGCAATTGGGTACAATGTAGTGCAAGTGCAATTGGGTACAATGTAGTGCAAGGGCAATTGGGTACAATGTAGTGCAATGATGTGCAATTGGGTACAATGTAGTGCAAGTGCAATTGGGTACAATGTAGTGCAAGGGCAATTGGGTACAATGTAGTGCAATGATGTGCAATTGGGTACAATGTAGTGCAAGTGCAATTGGGTACAATGTAGTGCAAGTGCAATTGGGTACAATGTAGTGCAAGGGCAATTGGGTACAATGTAGTGCAATGATGTGCAATTGGGTACAATGTAGTGCAAGTGCAATTGGGTACAATGTAGTGCAAGGGCAATTGGGTACAATGTAGTGCAATGATGTGCAATTGGGTACAATGTAGTGCAAGTGCAATTGGGTACAATGTAGTGCAAGGGCAATTGGGTACAATGTAGTGCAATGATGTGCAATTGGGTACAATGTAGTGCAAGTGCAATTGGGTACAATGTAGTGCAAGGGCAATTGGGTACAATGTAGTGCAATGATGTGCAATTGGGTACAATGTAGTGCAAGTGCAATTGGGTACAATGTAGTGCAAGTGCAATTGGGTACAATGTAGTGCAAGTGCAATTGGGTACAATGTAGTGCAAGTGCAATTGGGTACAATGTAGTGCAAGTGCAATTGGGTACAATGTAGTGCAAGTGCAATTGGGTACAATGTAGTGCAAGTGCAATTGGGTACAATGTAGTGCAAGTGCAATTGGGTACAATGTAGTGCAAGTGCAATTGGGTACAATGTAGTGCAAGTGCAATTGGGTACAATGTAGTGCAAGTGCAATTGGGTACAATGTAGTGCAAGTGCAATTGGGTACAATGTAGTGCAAGTGCAATTGGGTACAATGTAGTGCAAGTGCAATTGGGTACAATGTAGTGCAAGTGCAATTGGGTACAATGTAGTGCAAGTGCAATTGGGTACAATGTAGTGCAAGTGCAATTGGGTACAATGTAGTGCAAGTGCAATTGGGTACAATGTAGTGCAAGGGCAATTGGGTACAATGTAGTGCAATGATGTGCAATTGGGTACAATGTAGTGCAAGTGCAATTGGGTACAATGTAGTGCAAGGGCAATTGGGTACAATGTAGTGCAATGATGTGCAATTGGGTACAATGTAGTGCAAGTGCAATTGGGTACAATGTAGTGCAAGGGCAATTGGGTACAATGTAGTGCAATGATGTGCAATTGGGTACAATGTAGTGCAAGTGCAATTGGGTACAATGTAGTGCAAGGGCAATTGGGTACAATGTAGTGCAATGATGTGCAATTGGGTACAATGTAGTGCAAGTGCAATTGGGTACAATGTAGTGCAAGTGCAATTGGGTACAATGTAGTGCAAGGGCAATTGGGTACAATGTAGTGCAATGATGTGCAATTGGGTACAATGTAGTGCAAGTGCAATTGGGTACAATGTAGTGCAAGGGCAATTGGGTACAATGTAGTGCAATGATGTGCAATTGGGTACAATGTAGTGCAAGTGCAATTGGGTACAATGTAGTGCAAGGGCAATTGGGTACAATGTAGTGCAATGATGTGCAATTGGGTACAATGTAGTGCAAGTGCAATTGGGTACAATGTAGTGCAAGGGCAATTGGGTACAATGTAGTGCAATGATGTGCAATTGGGTACAATGTAGTGCAAGTGCAATTGGGTACAATGTAGTGCAAGGGCAATTGGGTACAATGTAGTGCAATGATGTGCAATTGGGTACAATGTAGTGCAAGTGCAATTGGGTACAATGTAGTGCAAGGGCAATTGGGTACAATGTAGTGCAATGATGTGCAATTGGGTACAATGTAGTGCAAGTGCAATTGGGTACAATGTAGTGCAAGGGCAATTGGGTACAATGTAGTGCAATGATGTGCAATTGGGTACAATGTAGTGCAAGTGCAATTGGGTACAATGTAGTGCAAGGGCAATTGGGTACAATGTAGTGCAATGATGTGCAATTGGGTACAATGTAGTGCAAGTGCAATTGGGTACAATGTAGTGCAAGGGCAATTGGGTACAATGTAGTGCAATGATGTGCAATTGGGTACAATGTAGTGCAAGTGCAATTGGGTACAATGTAGTGCAAGTGCAATTGGGTACAATGTAGTGCAAGTGCAATTGGGTACAATGTAGTGCAAGGGCAATTGGGTACAATGTAGTGCAATGATGTGCAATTGGGTACAATGTAGTGCAAGTGCAATTGGGTACAATGTAGTGCAAGTGCAATTGGGTACAATGTAGTGCAAGTGCAATTGGGTACATTGTAGATGCTGGATTCACCGAATCCCCTTGTTTCATATAGATCATGTTCTACGATAATCTCATGCATACGCTATATCTTTTCGGTAGTATTTCGAGCCTAGCTCGGGGTGTTACACCGAAATAGACCCAAACCGATAAAACCGAAACCGAAAAAACCAAAACCCAATGGTTTTAGTTTTCAAAAACCGAATTATAACGGTTCGGTTTCGGTTTTAGTCAAAAACCGACCCAAACCGAACCGTACTCAACCCCTACTATTTACGGCCCAAAATTTGGAGTATAAAACTAAATCAATTATTTTATTCAAATGAACATAAAAGATTGAAATTTCAAGACCCATTTATGTTTCTGTTCGTTCCAGCCGAACCCAACCAAAGTTTTGATAATACCATTTTCCTTCTCCTTTCTTTAAAATTTCTTTTATTTATATAATAGCCCCAATATAAATATGGATACATGCAAATCTAGGCAGCCCATTAAAAAGGAAAAACTAGAGTTTGAACGAGGTGGCTCGGATACCACTAAAGGATTTCGGTTCTATCTAGCGCAACGGAAGCATGCAAGTAATAACAATAGCATATTAAAATTTTCTATTAACCGAAATCTATCTCATGGATCATCTCGTCAAACAAAAGCTCAAGAGAATGAATAAAGAAAACATACCCTTGAAGAATATCCTTAAAGATAAAGGTGAAAAGATTCACACTAGAATCTCTCTATTCGGGGAGACACCCAAAGTTCCGATCTCGATCCTTACACCTTCTTTTGAGCTAAAACTCGAGCCCTCCAAACACCCTTATAATCGGTTCTTATTGTACCCAAAATTAACACTACAATCTATGTATGTTAATATAAATCAAATACCCTTTTGATATGGACAAAATGGCACACACCAAATTAATGCCCAAATGGGCAGATGGTTTATACGTGAGAGAGGGTGAGAACCGAGAGAGTGGTCTTAGAGAGAGAGAGAGAGTGATAGATACTATTAGCTTGGTTGAGTGTTATTTTCTTTTAAGCATGCATGTATTTTTTTGTCTTGGGAAGGAAAAATGACACATCAAATCTTGTGCAGATTTTGAGCTCATACTTTTTCTCCTAAAACGTAAATGCATAGCCAAAATAATGTCACACTTTTGTTCCATGTCATGTCACACTTTTGTTCCATGTCTAGTACAAGTTATGTACTTATAAAATGTATATTTATAAACATATAACTCAATACATTTATTCATACACATAACTAATAGACATTATGTTTAATCAATTACTAGTTAAACATTTAACCACTTGATTAAACAAACACAAGCTCATAAATAATTAACTTAGACCATTATCATAATGTCTAATTAATTAATCTCTCTTTAGAAGGTACATAAATCGATTATCGACCGGCCTTTGTGTGTGACCGAATAGGATAATGGACTTTATATATATTATTCATGTCATGGGCATATCTTTGAAGTATAGTGCACCACGGTCAAACCGTTAGCCAACCCGTGTGCATATATCCAACAATCATCAATTCATACTCTTGTAATAAACCTACACTAGACATTGATTATTGTTAACCACACTTATCGCCTAGTTTGAAGCTAGTTCTATAGTGATAATAATGCCTTTGAGACATTACGGGTTATTCGATCATGTATAGGTTCCTGCACACACAAATGAACGATTTAGGGTACTAATGTTCACTCAAGTTAGCTATAAGTAAATTCAGGATTTTTACCATTGTCTCGGGTATCTCAAATTTTGATTTTGTTATTGTCTCGTACAAGAAAATGTATCTGCCATTCAAAAAGACATATTTAGTGCCAAGCATTACCAAAATTCAAGCATATATGCAAAAAGGTAAAAATAAATAAATTATTATAACAGTAGTGAAGGCATACCTCCAAGCGAGTTCAATAACAAGCTCTTCTGGGGCATCAGGGAGAACCTAAACCGCAAAAAACACGCAAATATTTTGTTATATAAATCATTTTTTAGGTAGGAAATATCTGTAGAATTTCTGTAAAGTATGATGGCATTTACCTTGTCCTCATAGGGATTGCAGTGATTTTTGAACCATAACCTCAAAAACTCCTAGCAAGATTTCACATATCAAATGTCAACCAATTTTGTACTGAACAGGCATTTAGGTTTGATTTAATCTAAAATATATAAGCCTAAAGAGCGTCATTTCAAGCTTGAAATATAGAACATGAACCGATTTTTAGAAAAACTCACATGAGAAACAAACTAAACGTAACCATTTAATTCAACTTTGTTAATCCATATATTTTGCTACCCTTACGTAGAAGGTCTACTTGAAGACTTAAAATGTGTCAGGTCAAAAAATTATAACTTTCATGGGACAAACTACGAAGCAAATAGATAATGAACTTTCAAGTCAATAATAGAGTATTTAAGGATAGAAATCAGACCTTATCAACATTTTCAGGTTCAAGACCATTCTGAAACCGAGACTCGTAGGAATGCGCTAACCAGTATCTGCTTGAATCTGGCGTATGGACCTGCATATATGAGCATGATTTCTGTTATCTATGAATAGTTCATAGCTTATGTGAATTCTTGTACTTACAAGACATGGTGTGTGTGTGTGTGTATGAGAGAGAGAGAGAGAGACCTCATCAATCAGCAGCACAGAACCATCAGTGCCCTTTCCAAATTCATATTTAGTATCGACTAATATCAAGCCATGTTGTAATGCCACGTGCTGCAAATTCAAAGAAGAATCATCAAAAAGAGCCATTCAGATTATGAGAGACAAAAATAGTTACAATCAAGTTATAGATACTAAACCATAACGAACAAAGATGCAGCACTTCCCCTTTAAAGATTTTCAAAATAACGCAACTTGTTTTTGGCAAAATTGAAATCCAAAGTATCTCTGTTCAATAGTGTTCATTAAGAAGTAATTATATTTATATGTAGTGTTAATCTTCTTGCATGAATAATGACGTATGAAATACATGCCCCCTCCACGGCTCTATCACATGGAAATTTAAGTATCTTCTTATTGAGAAGATTTCCAAGTAATAATCATTTGTTTGCTATCATCAGTGATACAAATAAACTGGAGTTAACTACAGTTGATAATTTTTCTTATATGTATTGAAGGATATTTTAGCTTTTCAACGAATAGTAGAAACCTTCCCTTCGAATATGTGTCAATTCAAGCATTGGTAAATATCATCCAAAAATTTTCTAATGTCAAGTCAAACAAGTTATAGCATCCCCTCAAATGAAATAATATGTCATGAGCAATATACTTGAAAAGAACATTAACCAACTTCATATAAACACAAAGTCTAATCCGGGACGATATATCAAGACATATTACCTGGCCATACTCGAACAGACTTAATGCTTTCCTACTCGCTTCATCATAATCAACTTGACTCATCAACCCTTGTTGGACTATCTGTAAGACAGATGCTATATGGTTCAGCAATTGTAATACGAGTTCACCCAAACACTTTTTGTGTCCATAATTAAATTGAGTTAAATATGATAAAAAAAAACACACTATCACAACGATAAAATATTTATATAAACTGATTACAGCTGCACTTTAGAAGACATTTAATCTAATCTGTCGGGGCGAATACAAGAATTGACCTATTTCATAACAAGTACACTAACATTACTTATTATTCCACCATTCTCCCTGCAAATTCGAAGTCGATGTTTTCATCAACAAGATCATCCTATTTTTATTATGAAAGGGTATCTTAGAAATTTAATCAACAACTGAAATTTTCATGAACCGTGTGTAACCATATTTTGGCACTAACTCAGGAAGGGAAGACAGAGTTAATATCAAAATGCAAGGGAAGGACAATAAGAAAAATTCAAGTTTTAGAATGACTTAGGTATCACTCATTCAACCTATTTGTCGTCATTCTTCCAACTCAAAGCACCAAATTAGATTTTCAAAAGGGTCACAAAAGATAAACCTCGTTTGGAGTAATAGGAACATCATGATCTGCAGCTTTAGTAGTTGGAGTGATTATATTTGCATGTAGCTTCTCATTTTTCACCATTCCTGTTGCATATTATTAAAAACTTTTATACATAATAAACAGATTTAAGAAAAATATCAAACAATTTAGGAAGTAAATATGCTTTGACTACAAACCTTCAGGAAGAGCATTGCCACAGTAATTTCGCACACCATTCTTGTATACAGTCCATAATGATGTATCAGTACTTCCAGTCACATATCCTCTAACTATAAATATTTAACAATATAAATCATCCGTGAATCTACAGTTTAACAGGCATGGATTTTTAGATAACTTATATATCCAAGTATTAAAATCTGCTAGTATGACAATGCATGAACCAAAAAACAGACCATTACAGAAAACAGATACACTGAACAATTCACAATTTTGAGAACCATATAACCTTTTATCTTATGATTCAAAGAGAGACATCACATATAACAATCACATTTGCAATTACAAAGGCAGAAGGTGCAGTATGTGAAGTTTAAAATACCCAAAAGCACAGATAAGTACAAGAACCCAGGTTCAGTAACAACAAACCAAACATGCTTTCTGGATAAATCAAAATGGCGATTCAGGTGAATTGATTTATGGGTCATTATTGGCAACTTTTCGTGGATCAGGCTGGGCTGGGTTGGGTTGACAGTTGACACTTTAAGTACTAAACACTTTTTTTTTTCCCAAAATGATTACAGATACTTAGCGTGCTAAACATGCTGACAAAAACACTACTAGTATAAGGATTATCTATAAATCCTTATATTGATAAATTTTAAGAGCTTGTATCAGTGTATTACAAACTTTTGGTGACCCTTTTTTTTTTGATAACCAAGGTATTCAACCCGCTTCCACCACCTGCTTAGCGGGTAGCCCAGAGTCGTTATGAGTGAACCTCTATGGCTGCAAGGGGGCATATTTTCTTGCTCCTGGTATTCGAGCTTGGGATCTCTAGTTATTTTCACACTAGGCTACCACCCTGGTGGTCAACTTTTGGTGACTTTTGACCCATTTGGCATGCTTCCTATTTAAATTTAGCCTTTTCTTATTTTCTTATGTGACTAATAAAGGATAAAACGTAACCCAAAACAGATCTGTAATAGAGGAACGAATATGAACTTTGACAGTCTGACAAGTCTGAGTACAACTTTCCTGAATAAATGTTAGCCTATCGAGTTCTAATATTTATACATGTAGCAGATTAGATTTCATGTCCTAGTCGATGTTTCTCATTCATATAATAAAGATTTTGCACTTTCCTGGATAAAATGTTCAAAAGAACATGTTGGATAATGGGTCGAAACAAACTAGATGTGGCAAAAACACATGGGAAAGTTACACATGCACATGAAACAAAAGGTGGCAAAAGGGGATAATAGGGTAGCAGGTCGAGATGAATTCAGGTAAAACATAAACCATTTTAATGTAGTTCAAAACAAGTCGAGTCAGGTTCCCGCCAACCAATTCATAATATGTTACAATTATATAATCCAATTTGTTTGATTGAACAAATTTAGAATACTGAACCATTTGAATATCATTTTATATGACCCTGACCTGTTTACCTGCTACATTTCTGGAACGGTATTCTTACCTAATAAGACAACTTTAAGATGTATGTGTTCAAACAATGACCTCTAAAAGACGCTATCAATTGCGACAAGTTTCAAATCTCAATTTTAAAAGTGAATACACAGCAGCACTTACCAACAAACTCTACAGGAAAAACAGAACACTTCTTAGCAATGGTAACATTTTTATCCGGAACTGCTATAATTGCATTAGGAGCAATATGTTGTGTCTGGTTGAACCACCAAACACTCGTATCATTAAGAACCTGCAAAACATCAACAATTTCACCCCACATTCTAGTAGCAGCATAATTTCAACGATAGATGTAATTCAATGACTGGTTATCACGATTCACAAAAGGGAATTACCTGTCCTTTGAATGGAATTGAAGCAAGAACTCTATCAAAAGCACTTTGCCGATCCGTTGTAACCAACACTAGATAATCTCCTCCATCATAAATATCTCTAACCTATACATTCCATATCCTCATCATTATCAAATTAACCAATTTCAGATAATTAAATGAAAATAGCCAAAGAGACATTTCGTATTTCATTCGCAAAATGTATTCAACACCTAGGTTTTCAAAACGGCAGTGTCAACCTACTTTTTCAAAATCACATTTTCCTCTCGAAGAAATGCAGATAATCACTATTTCCCGTACGCTATTTAATTGCATTTCACAAACTCCATGCTCATATAACCAAAAGAAAACAACTATTGGGGATTCATGACAACGTAGGATTACGTTTGCATCAAACTTTCAATAACACATTAACCATTTAACCGTTTCTCAAACAGGGCTTTCAAAATCACATTTTCTCTAAATAAAAATGCACATATTTTCACCTTTTTTCAGACTATTTTCCAAACCCCATTATCTTATACACTCAAAATTTCCAAAACCCATAATCAGTTAACCTTCCAAAACCCGGCCTATTCCTTCTTAAACATCGGTATTAGCCGATTTGACCACTCTATGATATATCTATGAATTCACTCTTAACCTGGCCTAACTATAATATATATATATAACAAAAAAGAAGGGCTTTTTTGTATACCTTTCCTCTGGTTTTGGACTTGAGAGAAGGAATAGTAAGATGAAGATTCGTCTCCGAAAGACAATTCGATATCGAGTTTTTAGCAGCATTCATAACCTCATTTCTCCTTTCACTTTCGGTCAAAACATCCAAATTCAAATTCAATCCCTTATTTTCTTGTTTTGTTGCCATTACAATTGAAATCTTGGGCAATCTCTGATCGAATTTGAAAGTGGGTTTTGGTGATAAAGATGAAAAATGTAAACTTTTGTTGATTGAAGATGGCGAATTAATGGGTTTTAGGGTTTTGGCAGGGTTTAAGCCTGGAATACACGCAGCCATTTATAAGAAGAATGCGTGAGTGTGTGTAAGAATGAGAGTGAAAAGAAAATACTCAAGTTAAATGTTTTCGTTTGTTTTATTTTTCGTTCTTTTCATTTCTATAACCGACTAAAATTTATGTGAAAACTAAAAAACTTGCCAAAATATACTGTGATTTAAATGTATCACGATGTGTTTTCTAATTGGGTAATCTAAAAACACATTGTGTTAAGTTTTAAATCACAATGTGTTTTTGATAGCGCGTGAAAATCAAAAAATTGTTCAAACACACTGTGATATGAACTTAACACAATGTGTTTTCTAAAAAAAAATTAAAAACACATTGTGTTAAATTCAGATCACAGTGTGTTTTGGCCAGTTTTCTAGTTTTCACGAAAATTTTAGTTTTCAAATGATCACAACCCTCTATAACCCCTTATAAAACATATTGACTTCTCCTATTTTAAGAAATTTAGCACTTTTTTATACCCAAAATACCCTTATTTCTTAATCCTAATTCCTCTATACACCTAATCTATACTTTTATACTATTTAATAAATAAAACAAACATCTTTTTAAAAGTTATGGAAGAATTATCTAAAATATCATTAATGATTAAATTACAATATCAGTCATTTATCCAAAATATCTCCATTAACCTTTTACATCAATTACCTTTACATCAATTATCTACACCACTCGACGCCGCCTCCACCACCAACAGTCGCCCCCACCACCACACCGTTGTCGCCACAACCACCGCCGCATTGCGTGGGTACCGTGCTAGTTGATGGTAAAGATTCTAAACTATTCCAATCGATTAGAATTGTGCTCGCGATGAAAATACTTCACCTAATTTAGAGTTTAACTAGTCTTCAAATTGACTGGTAGCTTTAAGATATATGTATTATTATAGATTTTATTTCAAAGATTAAAACAATAAAAATCTTTAAATATATATAAAAGAGAAACTTTAATTTTAAAATAGAGAAGTTTAGACTCTTAGATGAAACTCAACTTTTAATTAGAACCATTAGATCAAAACGCTGATGTCATATACCTTTTATAACTTTTTTAGATTTAATTTTAATTTAATAAATTTAAATATGATCACTAATTATGGAAAGTAATTTCCTACATCTTATAATTATAGAAAGTAATTAATTTAATGATATAATTATGAAAAATAATTCTTAAACTTTATATTATTTTTAAAACCACTTTTTTGATTATTTTTTTTTTTGTCAAATTATGACTTTATGTATATATTTTATCATATAACGTAATAAATATAGGTTATAGCTATAAGTATTTAATTTTACATCGTTAATATCTTATAATATTTAAATAAAAGATATTTCTGATCTGTATATAGTGTCTAAAAAATAATTATAAAAAAAATGACAACATCACCGTATTTCAACATCTTTTATTTTTTTTGTTAAATTAATAAAAAAATAAATTTAATTATATGTAAACAAATATAGCATTGTTGTTTTTCAATACATTTTATTTACAATTTGTCAATATATATCATGAAATATTAATTTTAATAGTTATATATATTTATCCGCGTATTACGCGGGATATAATATATATATAATTAATGAAATGTTAAATTTTTATAATATCATAATTTTCAAAAGATTGATAACTACTATTTATTATGTTATACGATAAAAATTCTATACAAATCATAATCTAATAAAAACATATTACATTAAAATGAAAATTTTATTAAAGTCAAAAAATGATTTTAAAGATGAAAAATGATGTAAAATTTAAAAAATATTAGTTTCCATAATTATATCATTAAATGACATTAATTATTAATGTCTACAAATTTAAATAAGGAAATAATAGTCATTTAATTTATTAAACTAAAATTAAATCTAAAAAAGTTAAAAAAGGTATATGACATCATCGTTTTGATCTAATGGTTATAATTAAAAGTTGAGCTTTATCCAAGGGTCCAAACTTCTCCATTTTATAATTAAGGTTAACAAAAAATTTTTTAAAAAACATTAAAATTTAAAATATAATGAATACAAATAACAAAAAAATAAAAATAAAATTAAATGGCATATGCATTAAACATGCTTTTGACTGGATTATAACATTTAAACATATATTAAAAAAATATAGTAAAAAAAATGTCATATTTTTTTACTAATAGAAAAAATAATAAAAAATTGTAAGCAAAAATAATCTATACTATCGGATAAAGCAAATAACCTTTTTTTTCCCCTTAAACTTTCAACATTTGAAAAATCAAAAATACATCTCTCCTTTATATATTAATTTAAACATTTTCACCTAATAAATCAATAATACCTTAAATAAAATATTTACAACATATATCCTTCAACCTTTAAAATAACTACACTTACCACTTTACATCAATTACTTTTACATTTACCACCATCGGCCCCCATCCCCGCCCCACTGTCGTCCCCACCACCGTCACCACCACCCTGCCAATCACTACCGCCGCTACCATTATCCCACCGTCGCTGTATTGCGCGGGCATTAGTCAAATTGAAACATAATGACATATGCAATAAAAGTAAAATTTGAAATGGCATATGCATTATTTGAATGGATTATAACATTTAAACATTTAGTAAAAAATGTCATATTTTTATACTAATCTAAAATATTGTAAAAAATGTAAGCAAAACAATACTTAAAAAAATGAATCAAAATCTTTATGAACAAAAGAAAAATCCATAGTGAATCTACTGTTGATAACAAAAAAAAATTTGAAAAAATGAAAAAATATTAAATACAAAAACATAAGAAGACCTGAGAAAAAGATTACAAATAAATTAAAATTGATATAGAAAAATAATAAAAAATTGTAAGAAAATAATCTATACTATCGGATAAGAAATATATTTTAAAATTTAAAAAAATTTTTTTTATAATAAAGATTAATGATAGAGTTTTAAATATAATTATCAATTTAATAAGCAAATAAAAAATAAAATTTTTTAAATAGAATTACATGAGAATACATCTTATCTTATTTTAATATATACTATAAGACAGTTGAACTGACTTATTAACCAATCAAATCACTCAATTTAATCAAATTAACTTCCGCTTATATCATCATTTAATTTAATTATAAATTATAAATCAATAATCATTATCCAAATATATTATTATATAAATATTTATATTAATATATGTAGAAAAAGTCTCATTAATTTACACTTTTTTTGTTTTCCATCAATAATTTACACTTTTTAACCCCGAATACTTATTTTATATTTATTTTTAGCCATCAAAGATTTTTTTAAAATTTTTATCCCTTTTTATATATTAGTTTTGTGTATAATGTTTAAAGTTACAATTGTTACTCAAATCAAGAGTCCTAATTGTTATCAAAGAATATGAAAACAATCCTAATTGTTATCTAACTATCATAGAACATGTGATTGAAAATAAACTTATTTATGTTATGGGCCCGCATCATGATCAAAGACATATACTTGAATGTCAAGTACAGGATCACAAGTATGTTTATATTTTAATTCTTAATTATCTTCCATAATAATATCACATTATGAGTACAACTGGTTTTAAAAAAATTATATAATAGAGGAATAATTGTAGTATGTGCCTTGTGGAATGACTACGACAAACAATTGTATCAATATGTCTCAGCTAATAATGATAGTGACGATACTAGCTTTTATGACTTAAATGTATAAAGATTTTATATTGATAATATCGGAAGCCCCGTGTCCAGTGTTGGACACGGGTCTAAAATCTAGTGAATTTAATGACATATTTAAATAGAATCAAATACATGAGAATTTAATGACATATTTTAAATAGAATTAATTTTTAATAAGTGTAAATAAAAAATCTTATAAATCTAAATTTTTAAAAAATAATAAAAAAATTACTAATGCAAATCTAAAAAATTGCGAAACATTTATCATGTGAATGGGAATTAAAAGGAAAAAACAAACAAACAAACAAACGAAATAGTTTACCCCTTAATAAGTTACCTAAGTTGTAAATATTTATTTAATTATATATTAAAATCTTATAGTGTGATAAATCCTAAATCAAAATTTAAAATCCTATATTCTTATATCTTATACTCATTCTAACAAAATTTGATGGTTTAACTTATCTTAACTTTTCAAATTTTAGTTATAATAAAAATAATATATAATAGTTAACCCTTATCTAATTATTTGAAATTAAGGTTTAATTTGTAAAGATCAAATTTATAAAGATGACATTATCAATATTGAGTTTAAAGGAATAGAGAGTTGTGATTGATTAATTATATCAGTTGTCTTATAGTATATATATTATATATATATATATATATATATATATATATATAGATAATGTGGTGGATCGATTACCTCAACAAGAAGTCAGATGCGCAATTGTGAGTAGCCATGGAAGGAGTAACAAGTATATGTAATACATTTTGTGTCATATACCACGTTAAGTATCTTTATTAATTGGCGTGAATGTAAAAAGCCAATGATGATCCGTAAAGAAATTTATATTCTCTGTCTTCTATTAATTGCATAAGATATTGATGTTTGTTAGTGTAAACTTGAATATCTCTATTTCATGTCTTCCATCTTCCAATTTACGCGTAATACTGTGAAATCGCATGTCTCAATTTTTTTAATATTTCAACAAAGATGAATAATTATTATAAGGGAGTAGGGGCGTTCATAATGCGGTCCAAACCGAGAAAACCGAAAAAGCGTTCCGATGTTGGACCAAAACCGAACGGAACCGAAGATATCGGTCCGGTTCTCGGTTCTATAAATGGTAGTATTTCGGTTCTCGGTCCGGTCCGAGTATAACCCGTGAAACCACATGTTCAAACCGAAGAACCGAGAAAAAGTAAAGAGAAAAGGTAGAATATGCTTAAATTATCATGATTCCTTTTATATAGCATAATAATGATGACTCGATCATATATGTTATATAATTCTAATACCCGTACGATGTACGGCTACCTATATATGATATATAGGATTATTTTTTTTATACAAAAAGTGGAAACTTGAGCTGTATAGAGTATGTATTTACAAAGTTTTGAATATATTAAACAAAAACAATACCGACCATTTCATATGTATTGTTTTTAAAAATATATAGGTGAATTTCATGCATTAGATAAGGTAAATCTTAAATTTACTTATGTTACATGCTTTTGTAATTTATATCTTTGAGATATATTTTCTCCATCATGTAGTTTATTTAAATTATTAATTCATTATCTTTATACATATAGATGTTGATAATGTGTTTCAGTTTTTGTTATTATATTACAAATTACAAATTAGGATTCAAATATATCACATAAAAGTAATATATTATGTAACAACCGATTGCTGTTAGCATCTATGTACAAAAGCAATATATGATACAATCACATAGTTTGACATGCATCCTACTAAATTATATGTATAAGTGTACAACAAACATTATGTAACAATGTATACAATACAAAAATACGGAGTAATATTGATCCTATACAAATATTAGTATATCTATATGTATAATCAAAACAATATGATATTATAAATTATACTTAAGGTATGAATATCACATAAACAAACATGCATACTAAAACGCAATATTAAGAAAATAATAAATAAAACAAAGATGTAAGTAATTTAATTTAAGTGGTTAAAAAAGCCAAAATTTAGGGACGTAAAAATCGATTAGAATGCAAAGTGGATTAATCATGCATTCAATGATATGCCATACGTAGATATATAATGAAAAAGGTTAGTTAGGTTATATGAGTTGAAGGAGAAGAATTGGCAGGATTCCTAAATTTAACTAAAGTTAAGGAAATTTTATCTAACAAATTAAAGGGGACACATGTCACGTATGGCTCGTACCAAGTGTCGTATAAATAATGATTCAATCCTGTTTTAGTTTATTGGTATATACTGATACCAAACATTCATAAGATTTTTAATCTTTTTTTTCTTTAAATTTTATACTTTCAGTGATCCTAAAATCTTAAATACTTATATCTTTTATTACCAATCTCTAATTAATTCATCATTCATTTGTTAACTAAAAGGTGGACAATCTTCACAAACAGCAGCAACGACATCTGTACTTGAGTTAACTAAAAGGTTGACCATTAACGGTTCTGTAATCAAATATTCATCTCCAGTTTTAACATCTCGAAGTCTAAGCCATGATAACTCAGAAGAATATGATGATTCTGGTTTGGTTGATGCACTTGCTGTTGCTATCTCCAATGTGAGAATTTCTGAACCTAAAAGGAGCCGGTTATGTGTATCTACAAGTCCAATCAGAGAGCAATGTTCTTCTAATGTTACGTCTAATAACCTTTGCAAAGCATGCTGACCTCTGACTGCTGACTTTGACTCTACTAGTCTTCTCTAGTGCTGAAGATCAGAATTGACTTTGACCCATGATGTAACAGTAGAAGGCTAACGAAGTGCTGAGAAATGGTGAGAAACAGGTGTATAGTGAATGTAAATATAATGAGTAGATGTTTCTTTTTATTGAACGGCAATATTTGAAATCCATTTTTAATTGATGTTTCTTATTCATATTTTGCACAAAACTTTTATTTTTTGAGGTGTAGAAGAAATGCACGTGGATCAAATCTTTTAGCATTACAAACCCTGACCTGATGCCACCTTTGAGAACATCATATATTCTTGCTACACCGATTCCCTTACAATCTAGTTTGAGTATTAGCCAGGCTTGATTCACACGACCATCTATTTTTTTAATGTCCTTTTGATTCTCACGTAGTGTATGGTAGGACCAGTGGTGGATATGCAACACCTATCTGCCGGACGGGATGATATTATCGATTGGTTAATTCTTATGTCCAAGAAAAGATCGATTAATAGTGTACTTGGGAGGATTTAGTGGCTGCTGCTACTAATTATATTTGGCAAGTAAGGAATGAGCGCATGTTCTCTAATGATGCAGTACCGCAGCCCAAGTTAGAGATACAATTGTTGATATAATGCGGCTGAAACTTGTTACTATGAAACTCAAAAATCAAAATGCGGTGCGCGTGCTTGAAGAGTGGAATTTGCCAAAGGTGCTGGCGAAATAAGATGTTCCAGGGCGCTCAATCTTGTCTTTTAAATTCACATTGTGCTAGGATTGATTTTAAATGTTGGTTTAAATTTATATGTGGTTGTGCCAGAATAGCTTGATTACATATATACGGGCATACGGCATGTCCTACATATAAACTAATGTGACGATTAGTTACATTACTTGTACTAACTGTTATTGGTTGTTGTTTGTATAAAATTTTAACTAGGCAACCCTTTAGCCGAATATAGAAATTTTATAAATTTGAACGATATGGTAGGGATACTCGACTCTAATCCAGACTTTTATTTGTTGTTTCATACCACGTCGGCAAAGGTCTGGTCCCATGGAATGGTTGGTGTCCATTAAGTCTGGTAAGAACATGGCTTTTGCTTTGCATCTTTGGTGGTCATTTGATGTTGGCGATATTGGTATCATCGGTTATATAGTGTAACTGTTACTTAGTTGAGACCATGGGATTTCGGGTAAAGCTTTATTACGGGTTAGGAGCGGCGGTGTGCATCCCTGTTTTAAACCAACTAGAATCACTAATTGTGTATCTCGGTGGAAGTCATTTCACAAAACCCACTTGTTGCATGATTCAAAAGTTTGTCCGATTTTACCAAACTCTGTAAAGACAACTAAATGGTTAGCCTGCCTATCAGAGATAAAAACTTGAGTCACTGCATACATGTGTGAATTAACAGCAACTTGAAATTTATGTCCATACATACATATGGATCAACTGTAGAGTTCAGACCATGGCCTTTATGTATGTCACTTCAGAATTCATATACATGCATATATGTGGTACATTCATGTCCATAAAGTTTAAACACCAAGATAAAAAAAATTTAAACATCAAGATAAATTCACATAAGTTTCATACATATTTACAAAATGTCCACAGTAAGACTTCAACCCACAACCTATGGATAGATGAGTCATCACACATACCACATGAGCTAAAGCTCTAGGCAAGCATAGCTGAATTCGATAGTCGCTTTCAATTTAAAAGGCTCAACAAAATTTGAGTCCCTTGGTTTTGCGTTACTTGCCTGAATACATACTTGACTACTTGATATTTTGCATGTTACAATTGGACTTATTTTCTCAAGTAGATTTTCTTTTTGGTTTATGCCTAGTTTAGAAATGTTCAATACTCCTATAAATGTTGACAGGATTAGCCGAGTAAGCAAGCCTGAGCCTGGGTTTGCTCAAATGCTTACAACTAGCCACAAGTGTTGCAATCTTAAAACATATATGGAAATAAAAAAAAAAAAGAAGAGAGAGAAGACACGTTGTAATGTTTCACATTAGTTGTAATCTTTACATGTAAAGAAACACAGTTTAAGGTAGTATTTGCTAGCATCTGGTAAACCCTTGAACTCTTCAAATAACATATTTTACGCTTATGGAATACATCTTACCTATCATCTTCGTGAAACTTGGACCAGATATAGACAAGAAAGAGGCAAAAAAGGGCAAAGAGGACGACATGCAAAACATGGCTTGAACCAGACAGGATGATGCTCTTGTTTAATTTCCTCATGTTGTTCTTCACTCCTGCTTGTGCTTTGATAAGGGTCATTTGCTGCAAAGTTGGAAGAAGAAAAACAAAACATTCATCAACCATTCACGAATTGTTCCGACAAAAGCATTTTTATAGCATACTAAAACTAGAGTATGAGCCTTTGATCCAGAAACACATTTTTGTCAGAATAATGTTAAAAATATAATACTCGTAATATGATAACAATCATAAACTATAAATAAGATTCCAGGAGGTCGTATATGCATTACATATAGCTTCTATTATTTGACTCATTGAGTAAAACTCAACCCAAATAAACCCATCCATAAGTAAAAGGTCGAAATGCCCACCTCTAACTATTACCGTACAAATGCTCTATCAGTCCACACATGTAAGAATAGAAGGCCAAATCACAACTTCTATTCAAAGAATATGATCCATAGAGAAAACAGTAAATCTAAAAAGATGATGCAAATAGTTGGTAAGTGGATGCTCCGAGGAACAGATAAAGAGGCTTTCATCCAACAATCAAGTCGCACGGTTAGGGTAGCTGGTCCAACAAACAGTTTGTGATCATATTTTTCTAACTTAGGCCTAGCTTGGTTGGCAGTCAGCACACCTATGCGAGCTTACATGTCCCAATAAGACAATAAATGTGATCATATTTACTAACCACCTACACGTGAGTACGTGACATCCACCTCACATTAGGGGAAACTATAAACATAAAACTCCTTGTAAGCAGTATACAGTAGGTAGTTTGATAACTTCTCACAATGGTTTTGGTTGATATGAATATTATTGCTCCCTTTTGGCCATTTCAAATGGCCCTGAACAGTGAACAGTTACTTACCAGTATTGGTCGGGATAAATGTTAATGAACTATTGCATGTAGAAAGGTTAAGTTAGCTTCATATTAGCAGGCCATTGACTAATGAGCTCTAATCATAATAACACAGATTACTGAGAAACTCGGCCAATGATTCAAAAATTTTATGACAAGTTATAGTTATTGGAACTATATACCACTCAATAAAAATTAAATTCAAGACTAAAAGGAACAAACCTAATGCCATACCAGCTGGTTAATAAACTCATTCTGAAATTTGGCCTCTGACTCGATCTCTAAGGCTACCTGTAATGCAAAAATAAAATGAGAATGAAGAGAGATATTATTTCCTAGCAAACATACTTGTGCACCAGAAAGCAAGGGGTACATATGCAGCAACATCTGACTGACATTTGAATATATAGAAATGTAAAGCAATAATAAGAAAAGTTAACCAACACAAAGGTACCATCAAAAATGTGTAACGAAGTTCAAGAACATCCAGAAAGGTTGCCATATATACAAGATTATTCAAATTGTTGGGGAAAGGACAAGTGAACATCCCTTAGATTATTGCCTATATTTGATGAACGATAATCTTCTACTAACTTAGGATTTGATTTATCTTGCTTTAATAGTTTAGTTATTCTAGGTAGAGAAGAATAGTAACATTATGTCCTAAACTTAATTCGCGTTTTTTTGTTCATTGATTTCTTGTCTTATGTCGCTATGTTAGGTATTATAAACCAGCCCAAGGGGGTAACCTGGTGGTTAGGGGCTTAGAAACTTCCAGTGAAGAGGCAAGTTCACTCCCTGCGTGCTACAACTTTGGGGTCAGGTTTCAGGTACGTAGCTCATTTTGTTGCTGAGGTGAGGATTTTGTGAATATGATTATCCTCCCAGGTTGGGTGGACACTCTCCTTAGAAGGTTGCTGAGTGAACTCTGCGAAACGCCTGCAACATATTGTCTCGACTCCTCGGGAAAGGTGTGGGGCCGGTCAGCGTTGCCCGTTACCAACATTTTCATATGTTATGTACAAGTAACAACTGATAGATGATGTTTATTAATATAGGTTTTTTTTTAAAAATTTGGTACATTTACTTATAACACTTGTTTAACAATGATTTTGTTATATGTAAAACGGTCTTGCTGCCAGATAAATATGGCCTTATTTCATTTCAAATTAGTAGAAGATTATGTGCGCTGTATAATGCAAAAAGCTGATAAAACTTAAAAGGTTGCTTACATTCTTTAACTGCCTAACTTGCTTTCGGAGGCCACTGATCTCATCATCTAGATCTGCATGCATTGGATCAATGCGCAGTTGAATTTCATCAGAACCAGTTCCTTGTCTGGTGCTAAGCCCTTCTCTGTTAATATAAGCAAAAGCATATTAAAAACAAATTTTTCCACTCTGCCTTAGTGATAAAAGTTGATCAAGCGGGAAGTTCAGAAGTATAAAGGATCGGGCTTGGGCTCATAATGTCATATTGAGATTTACATTAATATAGTTCCTTGAGTAAATCATTTAATTCTCTGCTTAAAGGCAATGAAGCTTGGCCTAGCTATTGAAATTTTGAGAAAAAAAACATTGTAAAAAGATGAAAAAAATAAGTACCTCGATCTATATGGAGCAGCACCATAGTAGCCACAGTGGCGGAGCCAGGATTTTTATCCTGGGGTCGCCGAACAGTTTTCATGAGACTAATAAGTATCAAATTAAACTACAAAATTCAATTACTCTAGTTTGGGGTTGCCAATTACCTTAAAACTGATTAAATACTTAGAAATAGTACTATAAATATAGAGTTTTATAAAAATTATGGGGTTGCCATGGCCACCCTTGGCAACCACATAGCTCCTCCACTGAGTAGCCACCACCTCTGTTAGAACTGGACGCCATTAGAAAGAAAACTTGAAATGGTGTGCTAGCTGAGGAACACTAAAAAAGAACCAAATAAAATCAGTGTACTACAAGGAAATCATATAGTTGGCAATTCCCTTCAAGTGAAAATTTTGATGACTAACTGAACCAGGAAAACACATACCATTTATGAAAACTGGATGAAAATCACGTAAGGTATTGATAATGTAGACTAATAATTGAATTTGAGGTGCAAAAATCTTGAAAGTGAAGTGATCATCTTATATCTATTGTTTATCTCTTTCGCCATGTCCAAGTATTTGTTAAAGATAAATATCAGTCACGTATGCATATGATATAGAACTACAGTAGTAAAGGTAATGCTAATAATCTTCCAAATTTAAATGATCCAAAAACTAAAGCTACACACGGACAAAACCAAAACAATAATCCTAACACAAATGGCTTGTGTACAAGCCATTAGTCTCGTTTTGAACCATCCACACGAGATGCCTCTTGTCATTAATACATACATATATATATATATATATATCTACTTTTGACAAAATAGATAAATGATTGTTGCTTCTTTTGATTATAGCCGTTCCTTTTGCAAAAGTAATATTATTGATTTTGCCAAATAGTCTTTTGTCTTTATTTTGAATGATTGATCTTGAAAATGTATTATTATTATTATTATTATTATTATTATTATTATAGTTATTATTATTATTAATTTATTATTATTATTATTATTATTGTTATTATTGTTGTTGTTATTATTATATTATTATTATTATTATTATTATTATTATTATTATTATTATTATTATTATTATTATTATTATTATTATTATTATTATTATTATTATTATTATTATTATTATTATTATTATTATTATTATTATTATTATTATTATTATTATTATTATTATTATTATTATTATTATTATTATTATTATTATTATTATTATTATTATTATTATTATTATTATTATTATTATTATTATTATTATTATTATTATTATTATTATTATTATTATTATTATTATTATTATTATTATTATTATTATTATTATTATTATTATTATTATTATTATTATTATTATTATTATTATTATTATTATTATTATTATTATTATTATTATTATTATTATTATTATTATTATTATTATTATTATTATTATTATTATTATTATTATTATTATTATTATTATTATTATTATTATTATTATTATTATTATTATTATTATTATTATTATTATTATTATTATTATTATTATTATTATTATTATTATTATTATTATTATTATTATTATTATTATTATTATTATTATTATTATTATTATTATTATTATTATTATTATTATTATTATTATTATTATTATTATTATTATTATTATTATTATTATTATTATTATTATTATTATTATTATTATTATTATTATTATTATTATTATTATTATTATTATTATTATTATTATTATTATTATTATTATTATTATTATTATTATTATTATTATTATTATTATTATTATTATTATTATTATTATTATTATTATTATTATTATTATTATTATTATTATTATTATTATTATTATTATTATTATTATTATTATTATTATTATTATTATTATTATTATTATTATTATTATTATTATTATTATTATTATTATTATTATTATTATTATTATTATTATTATTATTATTATTATTATTATTATTATTATTATTATTATTATTATTATTATTATTATTATTATTATTATTATTATTATTATTATTATTATTATTATTATTATTATTATTATTATTATTATTATTATTATTATTATTATTATTATTATTATTATTATTATTATTATTATTATTATTATTATTATTATTATTATTATTATTATTATTATTATTATTATTATTATTATTATTATTATTATTATTATTATTATTATTATTATTATTATTATTATTATTATTATTATTATTATTATTATTATTATTATTATTATTATTATTATTATTATTATTATTATTATTATTATTATTATTATTATTATTATTATTATTATTATTATTATTATTATTATTATTATTATTATTATTATTATTATTATTATTATTATTATTATTATTATTATTATTATTATTATTATTATTATTATTATTATTATTATTATTATTATTATTATTATTATTATTATTATTATTATTATTATTATTATTATTATTATTATTATTATTATTATTATTATTATTATTATTATTATTATTATTATTATTATTATTATTATTATTATTATTATTATTATTATTATTATTATTATTATTATTATTATTATTATTATTATTATTATTATTATTATTATTATTATTATTATTATTATTATTATTATTATTATTATTATTATTATTATTATTATTATTATTATTATTATTATTATTATTATTATTATTATTATTATTATTATTATTATTATTATTATTATTATTATTATTATTATTATTATTATTATTATTATTACTATTTAATTCAAATTATTATTATTATTATTATTATTATTATTATTATTATTATTAATCCTATTATTTTATTATTATTATTATTCTTGGTTATTATTATTATTATTATTATTATTATTATTAGTTATTATTATTATTATTATTATTATTATTATTATTATATTTGTATGTTCTTGAGTCCATGGTTTTGGATTCTTTTTAAGTCTATCATATAAAGGTTTGCATATAATTCCTAAATCTTTGAAAAAATCATGAATATAATTTAAACATCCTAAAAATCTTTGTAATTGTTTTTTATCTTTAATTTCATCTGGAAATTTATTTGAGAATTCTAAACTTCTATCAATAGGTTTTATAGTTCCTTGAACAATATTATGGCCTAAAAATCTTATTTCTGTTTGGAATAAACTTATCTTAGTAGGTGATACAACTAATCCATTTTTATGAATAATATTATAAAAAGCATTTAAGTGTTTAAAATGTTGGTCTATAGTATTTGAAAATATTAAAACATCATCAATATATACTATAGCATAATTTCCTAATGGTATAATAATATCATTCATAATATTTTGAAATTCTGATGGAGCATTTTTTAATCCAAAAGGCATTACATTCCATTCGTAATGTCCAAAAGGTACATTAAAACCTGTCTTATACTTATCCTTTTCACCGATTTGAATTTGCCAAAAACCTGATTTCATATCAAATTTTGAAAATATCTTAGCATCATAAATCTTTTTTAATAAATCTCTTTTATTAGGTATAGGATATCTAATCCATTCTAATACTTTGTTTAAAGGCTTATAATTGATTACTAATCTGGGTGCTCTTCTTCAATTTCAGCACTATTTTTGTAACATCCATGAGTTTTTACCGTTTGACTTTACGTGCAATTTGACTAATAATTTGAGTTAATGAAGTATCTTGGTTCATTTCGTGGTTAAATGATAATGTGGTATGTTCGTCGGGTCGATTGTATGACTTATTCGGTGATTAAATGTAAAACGACTTGTGAATTAGCTTGTAAAGGGAAACGGGTCGACCCATGGGTTACCCATGACCCATGAGCCTTCCAAGACCCAACCCTTTCCCTTATCTCTTTCATTTCACACACAACCTAATCTCTTTCTTTTCTCTCTAACAAAAGCAAGAACTCTCTCTTCCAATCTTTCTCTCTTGAACTCTTGAATTAATTGGTGTTGTGCAATTTGTTTAATATAAGAATCATTATCATCTCCTTCTATTCATCATACCTAAAGATTGAAGTTCATAGTGCAAGATTTTAACCCATTTTGACCTAAATTCGGGTTTGAGCTCAAGAGGAAGTTTTGGTAAGTCTAATTCATCCCATTTACTTCTATTTATGCTTGTTCATATGTTTCTAGTTGATTTGATGTGATTCCAAGTCTTGAAAATGGTAAAATTGAAATTAGGGTTTAAATTAGGGTTTGAATGATTTGGAGGTGATTGTGATGTTTTGGTCTAAATTGTGGGTTGGGTTATGTGTATTTATGGTTAATGATGTTTGGTTATACTTTGAAATGAGTTACAAGTCCCTACAATTTGTTTTGGAATGGTTTGGGTCGATTTTTGGGGTATTTGGTTCGTTTTTCTGCACTAAACTGCTGCTGGTGTGTTGCTGCCCAGAAGGG
>CM067174.1:27923249-27980749 GCA_034093135.1 Erigeron breviscapus
CACACGTTTCCACACACTTGCAGCATCAACATCACTAAAGTTGTAACACGGTGTTTACTTTCAACAAATAGGGATACAATACATAGAAATCCCCCAACTTTATTACTTTGTACACCGGTCAACACAAGCATGGACATACAAACACGTTCATGTCGTGGTACGCTTGCAATTATGTTCCGGCCCATAATTGTAATCGTATCCTTTCACTCACACGTTCGTTACCACATTTGTGTATCGTCTTCTTTTTACCCAAATCCTTCACTTTTGTGCATCTCAACAATTTCTCACGTAATATAAAGCACAAGTTTATCAAATTCAAATAGAGAATTAACACCTTACCTTTTACAGGACGTCTTTCATAGCAATAGATTAGTTTGGCGACGGGGAGCGCGAGAAACAGAGGAATATGGGCTATACAAACAAGTGTATACACATATCAATGAACATGAAGCCTTAATCCTACACTCTCACTCATCCCAACCCGTCCTAAAAACATTTCATCTCAAAGGCCAAGCATACTTACTTATCCCTATGTTGTCATCTATCGGTTTAAGTCCAATTCCTATGGCCAACCTATAGTCCTTGGTTCACTTAAACCATTTCTCTGATACCAACTTGTAACACCCGTCATTTTAAAATCTGGATTTTCAAAAACTTTTGCCTAACGGCGTTTAGAAATGTGGAATACAGAATCCTTAGAACATAACTAACCGTTAATGGATAGTTCATTTATAAAAGTTGTGTTACAGCATTCATATCATTAAAATAGTATAAGATAATCCAGATGTGGCACCAACATAAATGCCAATAAAAACAATACATAAGTCATATTAAAAGTAGCCAATCATCAAGGCTAACATAAATGAGTAAGCGGGTAACTAGATGTCTTCTTCATAGAAACTACCCGTCTCACCAAGCTAAGTCTTTCACTAGCTCAACCTGCTTAACCTGGGGAACAACGTTTTTCAAAAGAGCAAGTGTTAGCTTTAAAAGCTAAGTAAGATAACATGAGTTCAAGAAAACGTTGCCAATTCTTTATATATTAACAAAAACCTTTCATAATCGTTAATATCACATATTAGGCATAGCACGTTAAGATCACCACAATACTATGGTGTCTATCATATCACACGTCAACAAGAACATATCATCAACATTAAAGCAACATACATAAATTAACACATTAGGAATTCATCGTAATCCTAAATGTGCCTAACATCATAGATCCTTACGTTTCGTCTTTTTTTTCTTACATTTCTTTACTTTCTTTTCTTTTCTTATCTTTCTTATCTTTCTTTTCTTTTGCCTAGACATAGGCTATGTGACATAAGCCACACATACTTAGGGATGTGGGGTTGTGTGTAAGCGGTCATAAAACCTTACATGGAGTCCTCACACCCGACTAGATGGGTAGACCTTACGGTGGTCCATCGTCGTCGTTAAGGAAAGACAAAGTCAATCCAACTGAGCATACCGTTTGAACTTTGCGCGTGTAGTAGTTAGTTACTCCACCCGGATACACTCATACATAACTATGCCACGGGGAGGTATCTAGATTCCCACACCACGTGACCACGTACACACTAGCTCCGAAGAACTATCATGGGTTAAGCTTAACACAAGACTTTACATATGCTCGAGACTTCTTTATTATATTAGTTTAGGCTACACTTTCACCTAAACTAACCACGTGTATCTTTCTTTACTTTTTATTAGCTTAGGCTACACTTTCACCTAAACTAATCACATCCATCTTTCTTTACTTTAGGGCCCTTAATTGTGCACGTGTCATGGCAAACCTATAGAAGTCTAGTGACTAGGTGTTCAAGCCATGCAATCAATCATAAGACATATATGCATCAACATATCGTCATCGCATATTAACATCACATCATCATATCATAAAAGATCCATGTCCACGTATCATCATAGCATCGTATCATCATGTCATATAAGCATCATATCATTTCATAAGCATAACGTCATAACTATGCGTCATCATATCATTTCATAAGCATAACGTCATAACAATGCGTCATCATATCATTTCATAAGCATAACATCATAACAATGCGTCATCATATCATTTCATAAGCATACATCATAGCATCTTATCGTAATAACAACTTATACATTTCAGTTTATCATTTCCCTTATTTCATCATAACATCATTTTATAACATAAACATATCATCATTTCATCGTAGCATGCATAAGCTTACCGTTCATCATCAATGGTAACGTAATCATTCCCATAGTAACCTCCCATTCATTCCCGAATACATATAAACATATAAACATTCATTTGGGGAAGTTAACTTATGAAAACCTTATATTTTGTTGTCCCTCATGTGGTAAAAGATGTTATCTTACCTGGGTACCGCTAAACAATGAGTTACGTAGGTCTTACAGTGCTTGCTAAGTGCTCCCGACAACCTAGAACGAGTATAAGATCGAAATATAAGCTAAACGAAACATTTTGTGCAACCTGGGCATCAGGTGCGTCGCACCTCCCAAGTGGTGCGTCGCACCAAGCATGCAGAAAACTCAGATCAGATACAGGTGCGCCGCACCAGCCCCTTGGTGCGTCGCATATCGGGCTCCCATCGAAAATCCAAAATCCCAAACTGACCAGTGGTGCGCCGCACCTCCCACTTGGTGCGCCGCACCTGGGGTGCCGACCAGCAAACCCAATTTCGAAATTGCTCTAAACGATTCCCATTCAATCTCAAACCCTAACCCCGACCTGAAGACATCAAATTGACCTCTTTGACAACACTTTTGATGACTTTAATCCATCAATCAAACCTTTAATCTTTTGCTAACATAAATCAATCGTTTAATCACCTGAATACATGAAATCGGTGATCAATCAACTAATTAACCCAACCCAAACCCCATCGCCTGGATTGAATTCACATATAAGACTCATATGATCAGATTTCAAAGGGAATTTACCTATAATACCTGTAGATAACTTTGAGGATTCAAGATCTAAACAAAACTTGATCAAAACGGCACGAAACGATTGGATCTTTGCTTGGAGAGGGGAGGAGATCGGCTAGGGCTCATAATCATTTCGCCACTCATACATGAATAACTTGTCCGTATCCTTAACTTTATCATATCATTTCGGGATTTCCTTGGGTTGTTCTTTAACTTAGCATAGCCAAACTCATTCGGCTTTTTACATAGTCTTTTCCACCTTTACTTTTCCATTTCAACCATTTCGTCATTTCTTGGTTCAATCTTTAAATCAAATCAAGTAATCAACTCATTTCTTCAACCTTCATAAGTAGTACCCACATTACATTTGGCGAAGGCTATTCATTTGGCGTTTAAGCCCTTCATACAGGTATCCTTATTAAATAGC
This sequence comes from Erigeron breviscapus, assembly GCA_034093135.1. NCBI lineage: Eukaryota > Viridiplantae > Streptophyta > Magnoliopsida > Asterales > Asteraceae > Erigeron > Erigeron breviscapus. The sequence continues at coordinate 27,926,623 of CM067174.1, forward strand.
TACCATAACTCACATAATTCATTTGAACAACGGGTCGACTCGCCATGGCTTTCGATGCATAACATATCCCTCCATAGAGTCTTATGGTTAAACCATTATACTCACTTGTTCAATATAAGCTTTCTTTGCTCACCACAAAACCTTCAGTCCATCTTGAGCTAAACAAAACACTCATTCAATAATTTTTAACTTTATGGGCTGCTATTTTCATGTCATTTAGCTCTACAACCTTCCTTTCCTTAACAGGTCACATCATGAAGTAACATGCACACTTACATCGTAGTTGCCATCATATGTGAACTCAACAATGGTATATGAAAATCTCAACGCACTATCGCACGATCATATGACTTTCTCAAGTTTCTAAATCATCATTTCTCTTTCCCATCAATCTAAGGGTGATAGGCATCACTTGAGTTCTCTATTTCCTTCATATTTTGCCAAACATCTTTAAGAATTAATTACCTTACGGGCGTCTCGATTCGAAACATTCAACAATTAACTTCCACACTTTAAGAGCACTTCTCTATTATCCATCTTTCCTTTCATGTCCAATGAAACGGTGTAATAGCTCACCAAGAAATAAATATCCTTGGGCAGCCTTGTCTCTTAGTCCCTGACAACAAGACTTCACACTTCCGTTAAAAGGTCATTAAATACTTTATTTGGCTACAAAACTTTCGGTGTCTGGTCTTGGCTTTTAACCCTTATCACACATCAACGTATAAGTCTTACTACATCGCGTATCATATTAGATCGTATCACATTTCAGGCGACATCCACATAAGCATGTCACCACGGTTCATAAGCCTCATCAAGTACAACTTTTGGGTCATAAGATGACCGGATGAGACAAAACTCAGTTCTTAACAAATGTAGCAGACTCAAAGACCTTTCCAAAAATGCAAGGTTTGACTCTTGAAGAGCTCTAATGAATAAGATATGACATTTGCAATACAAGTCTGCAGAATTCATCCCTAACCTGACCACTTCTGGAGATCGACGTTTTTTGCATATTTCTGGGCAAAATCACTGGAAACTTTGTTCATACAGAATTTAGGGGACACATAGAGGTTTTCATAAATGTAAGATTCACCAGCAAGATGACTGACTTTTCAGACCTAATAAACTCTTTGTTTTGCAAACAATTTTTGAACCATCACGACCCCTACAGCTCATACACATCAAATTATGACATTATTATCATTATGAAATCTTCATTTGATTCGTAGATTCATTATTGTGAGTCCCTGAAATACGATGGTTAACCTAGAAAGTGTAAAATACAACAAATATAATAATTACTAGAATGGACTAGTATTACTTGTTAATAAATGCAAAAAGCTATTTGCCGAGCAAAAAGCTCTCCAAATAGAACAAGTAGCACCAATACTTAGCAAAATTATGATGAACTACGTATTTGTCGAGCAATAAGTTCTGCAAATAGAACAAGTAAGATCAAACCAAGCCAACGACCTCTGCAATCACGAGTAATCACTACACGACAAAATAGTCGGCTACTGGTTATCTTCTTCGTTCAGCTAAACCCTCAAATGCCAAGCTGACTGTAAATCCTTGATTTCTCCTTCATTTTTGCGAACTAAAACTTGTATTATATATCAAAATGATCAGAAAAACAATGCGCATAAATCCTTGAACAAATTAGATTCTAATTTTCACCAGAAATCAAACCCACGCGAACATGCGATTTGCCGAGCTCGATCAAAAACAACTCAAATGATGAAATTAGCTTCTGAAATTGATAACGAAGGATGATATACTGATAATAATAAATTGATCGGTGAACAAAATTCGAACAAAAACACACTAATTTTGCAGAAATCACTCAAATAGTGATCTCGGCAAATGAACCTTTCAGAAATTAAGCTAAATTCTGAAATTAAGCACAAAGTAAGCTTTAATTAAGCTTGTGGATCGCTTAGATACGCTGATTGTGCTCTGATACCAATTGTAAAGAGTAGAATTTGAGCTTAAGTGTGTGTTAGTGTGTGTGTTAATAGCGGTTTGATGAGAGAGAGTTTGGAGAGAGAAAGTGTGTTTGGCAGGAAAGATTAGATAGCATAAATGTGGTGAAAGGTTACAAAGTGCTTAATGAAGGGGGTTTATATACATATGAGCTATTTACACTATGCCCCCTTCCATATTAACAAGTTTACATTATAAGTACAAATTAACATAAAGGTACACAAATCAACTATTACATTTATATTTCTAACAGTATGATTAGAACGCGTTTTTTGTTTTCCATGTTTTCTTGGAAAACAAAAATGGAAAACAGGGGGTGTTTTCTGCAACCAAACACACCCTTGGTGTTCTGGTGAGTTCGAGAGAAAGAAAGACAGGAATGTGTTTGGAGGAAGGTAGATGAATGAATGTATGGACTTGTGGTGTGTTTGTTTTAAAGGCCATTCGATCATTTTCTTACAGCTTTTGTCTTCATATGTCTCACTTCTAAAGATGACCTTCACCCTCTCTATCGGACCATTAAGGCTATTCAAGCAAAATGGTTACCAGAAAATCGATTTGTGTCCTTCTTATAGACAAATAACTATGTCCCGTATGGAGTTATTGAGAAGTTTTGCCTAAAGAGTCTTGAAGAGAACAGAAGTTTGTTTTGGAAGTAACATGAAAAACTTGAGGTCTAATATGGAGTGGAAGTCTTTTATGGGTATAGAAAGACAATTGACTCTCTACAAAGCATGTAAGCAATAGTTATGGGTAAAAAGATGCATATGGAATTCTATAAGTGACATCTACACAATTTGTTCTTAGCTCTGACCCGCATATGGGTATTGTTTATCTACAAACTCACAAATATGAGTCCGACAAATTTTATGTGTGTGTTTATTTTTAAATAAGACTCGATGTATTCCCTACGGGATACAGCTGGTTGTTAAATCTATTATGTCCAATATAATTTGGTTAATTGGCGATATAGACGGACGACATAACATATTAGAACCATATAATACTTGCCTAGCTATACAAAAGGTTAGCGTATTTGTTACTTCGACAATTGGTATACATTTGGCCATTTCTATCGATAATCTATTACAATTTCTTTATCTAAATACCTCATAAATAAGAAGGATTGTCACCTAGTTATTCATTCTCATGATATATAGCGTCAACTTAATTACAAATTAACAATAATAATAATCTTAAGTTCTGTTAGACTTAGAGGTATGGGGTAGGTGGATGGCGTCTTCCCCTCATTCCGCCCCCAAGGTGCCTGCTACACCATCTCCTAGGCTTTTTGGGGGAAAAACCATCTCAAACGACTTGTATATACAGTAACGCGTTTTTCATCTTCTTTTTGAGTCTCTTCCACTTTTTTCCCTTTTTTTATGTTTTCAAGCAAGATGCCTTCAAAGATGCTTGTAAAGATGCCATGAACAACGAACCCCATTTTTAGGTAGCATCTTGAGATGTATCATGACGTCACATGGTGCAAATCTCTCTTTCGTAAGGCGCACCACTCCACTCTTATGTAACTTTTAATATGATTATTCTTTTTTCCTTAACAAAAACAGAAAGAATCGAGTGTCACATAGTTTAGGGTCTCTTACGTAACTTTTAATATAATTTTTTCTATCAGCTTTTGTATTCCGTGTCCCCCTTGTAAAAAATGATCATTTTAAACAAGTTTAAAAAAAAGTCTGATTAATAATCCAATCGGAAAGAAGTTTGTTTCTCTGTAGCTGATACAATTCGCTAATTCCAATCGGTAATTATTCAATTCTTTCTTTTCAATTAATTTTAGATATTTACATTAATCCCTTTTTTTACGTATCAAATTATTATTTATTTTAATCATCAGTTAATTTATAATTATGATATATTGTTTTAGGATCATGGGTTATATGTTAGGGTTTGAGGTACCACAAAACTTAGAAAATTAAACAGGATCCAAGTTCAGGTAACGTGGGGAGAGTCGAATCGAGTAGTTTAAACTAAAGAAACTGTTAAGTCCGGTTTCACTGGACTTACTTCAGACTTGAAGACTGCAGCTCCTCTGAAGATTTGTCTATAAATAATGGAAGACCAGTGAGCGCCTTACTTGTATAGAAAATCTGGAAGGCACCAGATTTCAGTTCACTGGACTTTACTCCAGTCCAGATCAACCTCACTGAAGACATTCTCACTGAAGTCTTAAGAAAGAAGACTGACAAATGGCGGGGCCCACTGGCAGTCTTAACTGATCGACGACTGGAGCTTTGTCAGTGTTCTAGACCTTACAAGTCTGAACACTGATTACGAGGAATTGACTTTTTGCCTTTACACGCTTTTATCCGGACATACCACTTGTCTATTATTAAAAGTACACACGCGTGTGAAGGTGGTTGGTTAAAAGGATGATAAGTCACATCAACATGACTTTATCCTTGTACTTTAACCAATGCATTTAAGGAATTAAAGTTGTTTCCTTAAATGCATGCAACCATATTTGTACGGCATAATAAATTCACTGTTGAATTAATTTGCCTATAAATACCAAGTCATTTCCTTGTACAAATTACTTTTTTCAATTTGGTGAACTTGCCTAAATACTCTCGATTGCAAATAGGAATACTTCACAACTTTAAGTATTTTGATCTAAGGAGAATATTTAGCAAGAATAGATCATTTGTAATTCATAGATTGTTAGGATACTTACACTTGTGTAATATCTTGGTTCCGCAACAATCTTGTATTTTATTTAAACATCATAAATAAAATACACTTGAAAATTACATTGTGTTCCACCTTTACATTATTTATTGCTTTAGGTCTTGTATTACTTTACTTATATACTTGCATTTAGAGTTAAGTAATACTAGTTCATTCTAGTGCATACTTGACTTGTTGTATTTTACACTAGTGGGTTAAACCATCAAGTGAGTGACTTACAAGTGGTATCAGAGCTGGAGGCTAATAAACTTGCCTAGATCTGCTTCTTGATGGCCAACCCAGAAAATACTACTCAAATACACCTGTTCCTAAATTCAGTGGGAACAGTGATGAATTGGGGACTGGAATTGAGAGGTACATGATGAAAAATTTAAATGAAGGACCCTATGTACCAACATCACCTCTCAATCCTCTACTTGATCCAACTGGATCTAGAAGAGGAAGGGAAAAGAGGGAGGAACATTGGTCTGAAGAGGAGAGAAGACTGGTAGATCTAGATACCAAGCTCAAAAACATGATCCTCGGGGGTGTTCCAGAAACCCTAATTCCCACACTAGTCCTTTTTCCCAGTGCTAAAACCATGTGGGATGAGCTAGTGACCCAATATGAAGGAGGTGATGACACAATTGTCACCAGAAAAGTCTCTTTAAACAAAAAGTATGAGTCATCTTTTACTCTTCCAAATGAGTCTCTCACTGGTACTTACACCAGATTTATGAGCATCATAAACCAGTTGAGAGGTCTTGGGGTTGAGAAAGACAAGGATATACTTTTAGAAAAGTTTTGTGATATTTTACCCACAAAATGGTCCCACATGATCCTGGTTTTAAGGCAGGGTAAAACTTTGCACACCCACACTCTAGCATCCTTATATGGAGCCTTCAGATACACTGAAGAGAATCATGCTCAGAGAGTTGTGGCTGAGCAAGATACCTTAAACCATGCTTCTAGTAGTTCCACAGTGGTCAGTCATACTGAACCACCTTGTGCTGCATTAATGTCTTTCGAGAATGTATTTTCTATGAAGAAGATGATGTCTGAACTAATGGAATCTGGAGTAACAAATAATATCTCTCCAAATTGTGATGAATCTGACAATGATGACTTGGTTGCAATGATTGCTAAAACGTTTAACCGTTTCAAAGCAAGAGCAAATAGGTCCAGTGGACAACATGCTTCCAGTTCTTCTACTGATAAGACCAATCTGACATGCTTTAAGTGTGGCAGAAGGGGTCATTTCATGAAGGAATGCAAGTCCAATCAGTTTATATCTCAGCCTGGTCCAACTGTTTCTTATCAAAAGCCTAATGATAGCTACAAGTCCAAATACAAAAAGCTTAAGGCTCAAACTGCTCTCATGTCTACAGAAAAAGATAATAATAAATGCATGATTGCAACCACTGAAGAAAAATGGGTTTCCTCTGATGATTCATCAGTTGATGAAGAAGAGGAAAGAGATTGTTGTTATATGGCTCTGGCAGACCAAGAGCATCTGGTGAAGGAAGATGTCACATCTGGTCGATGGGTGGACATAGTAATTAAAAAGGTCAGTGAATATGATGTTGAGACTGACCCTGAACTAAAATTGGACATTACTGAAGCTCTTAATTCTGATTTAATTTTTGTTGAAACTGTTAGATCTGACAATGTTAAAGGTCTAGAAACAGATTTTACTGAACTTTCAATTTTACAATCAAAATTAAAAGAACTTCAAGATATTGAACTGGCTTTTCAAGCACAAGTTTTGGTAACTGAACAACTGGTCCAAGAAAAACAAGACCTGGAAATAATTTTGGAAAAAGAAAACAGGTCATTAAATCATGGCTAGAAACCAAAAATCCATTTGATGCAGCAGTAAATCAATATCCAACTCAAAGTCGAGCATATCTGGATGGAAATACTCATGTTGCATCACTGGTCCCAGTTATTGACCGTTTACCAAAGGAGGTCAGGCCCAGCATCATCTATGATGAGCCTGTTACGCCTAATCCCAGTGTTTTACCTATTCAATCTCCAGAGGTTAAGACTGGAGCATCCCAGATGACTGCTCCAGTTAAAAAGGTCAATCAAAAGAAACCTCTGCCTCAGTCTGCTTCAAAGGAACCTCCAATTCCAAAGAAAAAGAATGTCTCCTTTCCTAAGCCTAGAATCCAGTCAACTAGAAAGGCTCAGGTGTCATCTGAAGAAAGTATTTTGTTAAGGTTGGAGAGCCAGTTTCAACTACTGGCTCGTCAAGTTCAAAGCTGTAATGCAAGGTTAAACAACTTTGAGGGTACTTCATCTGGCCCTAAACAAAATTCAAAATCTTTTTCAAAGAAAGATAAAAATGTTTCTCCAGTCGAGAAGAAAAAGAAAAAGGTTTCAAAACTGTCAACTCCAATCAAATTCTCTGAGAAATCCTCAGTAGAAGAAAGTGAACTCAACCAGATCGCCGCAGGGACTTATGAGGGAGAGTCCATTGAACCCATCAGTCGATGGGTTCCCAAATCTAACTAATCAATCTGGTGGATGTGCAGGGCGATCGAAAGAAATATATTTGGTATCTTGACAGTGCAACTGGCAGGACAATGACCGGATGTAAGACCCTGCTCGAGGAGTTCATAATTTCTGATGGACCCTCCATTACTTTTGGAAATGATGGTTGTGGAAAAACTGAGGGGTATGGTGTCCTGAACAATGGACAAGTCAAATTCAGACGAGTTGCTTATGTGAATGGTTTGAAATATAACCTGATCAGTGTAAGTCAACTGTGTGATGATGGCTATCAAGTTCTGTTCAATATTACTCAGGGCATTGTATTTAACAAGGACTGGAAGGTAGTATTGATTGCTCCCAGAAGAGGGAATGTGTATGTAATGGATATGGAAAGCTCTCCTTCAGAGCAGTGTTTCTATAATCAAGCTGATGAAGATACAAACTGGTTGTGGCATAAAAGGTTATCCCATTTAAATTTCAATAATATTAATAAGTTGTCTAGAAAGCAACTGGCAGATGGGATACCTTCAGTTTCCTTCAAAAAGGAAAGGCCATATCCAGGATGTGAGATGGGAAAGCAGAAACATGCCAGTTTCAAGACAAAGCAGAATTTTAGCATATCTGAACCACTTCATATGCTTCATATTGATCTTTTTGGTCAAGTGAACGTTCAGACTCATGCTGGTAAAAGATACACCCTGGTGATTGTCGATGAATTCTCCAGATTTTGTTGGGTATCTTTCTCAGGTCAAAAGGTGAAGCTGTTGTTGAAATCATCACTCTTATTAAGCAGATTGAACTCAAATATAAGCGAAAAGTGTGTCAGTTAAGAAGTGATAATGGAACAGAATTCCAGAATGCAACACTGGAGTCATTCTGTACTGACACTGGCATCTCCAAGAATTTCTCATCAGCCCGCACTCCAGAGCAGGATGGGGTAGTGGAAAGGAAAAATCGAACGTTGATAGAAGCTGCCAGGAGTATGCTTGTTGAATCTGGTCTTCCTACCAGTTTTTGGGCTGAAGCAATTGCTACTGCTTCCCACACCCAGAATAGGTTAGTGTATATCAAGAGGCACAAGAAGACAGCTTATGAAGTATTAAGAAATAGAAAACCAAATATTGGTTATTTTCACGTTTTTAGATGTCCAATGTACATCCTGAATGACTCCAGTCAGTTAGGAAAATTTGATGCCAAAGCTGATAAGGGATATTTCTTAGGTTATTCAGCCATTCGCAAGGCCTTCAGAGTCTATAACAAAAAACTGGAGAAGGTCCAAGAGTCAATACATGTCACATTTGATGAGTCAAATGCTGCAATAAAAAGCCAACCCTTGATACTCCCCTAGTAACTCCAATTGTCTTCTGTGAATCTGATCCTATCAACTACAATAAAGATTCAGAAGATACAGTTTCCAGTCATTCTAAACTGGAACCTGTTCAGATAAAGAAACCTCCCAGTAGTACTCATTTCTATCTTTCAATAAGTTTCAAACTACCCTCTGAACTTGTTATTGGATCAGATGTTCGTACTACTCCCCAGTATCAGTTTCAGTTGAAATTGAACCAGTACTCCAAGAAATGCCTTCAAATGAAGAATTTCATGATGCAAATCGTGATCTTTATGATTCAAATGAAGATGTTGAAATAGTCTGGCAAGATCCTCCTCCTGAAGCAACACAGAGGATACTCAACTGAATTCTTGCACTGATATTGTAATACATAACAATCCTGGTCAATACTCTAGGTGGACAAAAGCTCATCTTATTGACCAGATCATAGGTGACTCCAGTAGAGGGGTTCAGACCAGAAGAGCCTCCAGTGAACAATGTTTGTACGTCAGCTTCTTATCACTGATAGAACCGAAGAAGATTGACGAGGTTATGGAAGATCCTAGCTGGGTGATAGCTATGCAAGAAGAGCTTCACCAGTTTGAAAGGAAAAAGGTTTGGAACCTGGTTCCTTTCCCAGTTGGTAAGAAAGAACCAATTGGAACAAGATGGGTCTTCAGGAATAAGGTAGATGAAGATAGTCATGTTGTCAGGAACAAGGCCAGATTAGTTGCCCAGGGGTATTGTCAATCAGATGTTGATTTTGATGAATCATTTGCTCCAGTGGCTAGACTAGAAACGATCAGAATTTTCTTAGCATTTGCTGCTCATCATCAGTTCAAGGTCTACTAGATGGATGTAAAAAGTGCATTTTTAAATGGAAAATTAGAAGAAGAAGTTTATGTCAAGCAACCACCAGGCTTCGTTGATGAAAAGCATCCCCACTTGGTATATCGTCTGGAGAAAACACTTTATGGTCTCAGACAAGCCCCACGTGCCTGGTATGATACTCTGACTAAACACTTGTTGAAAAATGGTTTCAAAAGGGGTGCAATCGACAGTACCTTGTTCATTCTTCATGAAAAAGGTAATATTTTACTGGTACAAATTTATGTTGATGATATTATTTTTGGCTCTACTGATGAAAATATGTGCAAGAAATTTTCAAAAAAAATGGCATCTGAATATGAGATGAGTTTAATGGGTGAATTAACATATTTTCTAGGACTCCAGATTAAACAAACCAGTGATGGCATTTTTATTAATCAAGAGAAATATGTTAGAGATCTTTTAAAGAAATATGATATGAACTCTTCACCATCTAAACCCACTCCAATTTCTGCACCACTTTACTCTGGACTCGGATCCAGATGGGAAACCAGTGAACACCACTGTCTATAGAGGCATGGTAGGTTCACTGATGTATTTAACTGCCAGTAGACCAGATATAATGTTTTCAACATGTTTATGTGCCAGATATCAATCTAATCCAAAAGAATCTCATATGCTTGCTGTAAAGCGCATACTGAAATACCTTAAGGGTGTCCCCAGTTTGGGCCTTTGGTATCCCAAGGGCTCAGGCATGGATCTAATGGGTTATTCAGATTCAGATCATGCAGGTTGTAAGATAGACAGGAAATCCACTACTGGTGGATGTCATTTCCTTGGTGGTAAACTGGTCAGCTGGACCAGTAAGAAGCAAACTTCAGTTTCATTGTCAACTGCTGAAGCTGAATATGTATCTGCAGCCAGTTGTTGTGCTCAGCTATTCTAGATGAAGAACCAGTTGCTTGATTATGGTATTAAGTATTCAAAGACTCCAATATTTTGTGATAATACCAGTGCCATTGCTATCTCATACAATCCAGTCATGCACTCCAAGACAAAGCACATTGATCTCAGGTATCATTTTATTCATGATCATATTATGAAAAATGATATTGAACTCCATTTTATTCTCACTGACAAACAACTCGCTGACATTTTTACTAAACCTTTGGATGTAAAAACTTTTGAACATATCGTTGGTGAGTTGGGAATGTTGAACCCTTAAATCTGGAACCTTGTTATGAACGCCTTTGTGACACTGGCAGGGTTCCTTGATTTCCAGATTTATAAATCTATGCCAGCTTAGCTATCGAACGTCTTTGTGATACTATCTTTGCATTATAGATTTATGGATCCCCATTCCAGGGGGAAGACTCAAACATATTTTTGTCCTTAAAATGTTTTTAATTTCAGGGGGAATCTATTTTCCCACTGGAAGAATTTTCTGGAAAATATTACTGGTACTTTACTGGAAGTCATCCAGTGTACCATCAGTGCATATATTCACTGGCCTAATCCACCAGTAGTAATGCACTGAAATGAGTCATGGTATGTCAGTCATAATATTTTAATACTTGGTCTTTGTGCGTGCCACATAAGCAAACCTTTCAAATGGATAGTAACTTTTTATCCTACGTGGCATGACATTTTTCAAGCTAAATGATGGAACTTTTACATTGGGAAGACAAAAAGTGCAAGTGGGTAGTTTTTGTGGGCTGTCAACCGTCATGCATTTATGTGTGATGGAGTGAATTTAATGCGGATTTCAAACCCGATCAAAATTATATTGAATAATTTTTCAAAATAAACCGTTTGAATTCCACAATCTCTCTCCTCTATAAATACCCAAATTTATTTTCTCTTTTACTTTTATCTCGAAAAATCATTTACTCCCAAATTCCTTCATTTACTTTTTTCTTCATTCAATTCCAGTCATCACTCTCTTTCGTCATAAATTAACCCTAAAAAGCTTAAATCACCAACCTTCTTTCAAATTCTGGGAAATCTATTATATACGATGGCCCCTCGACAATCCAATTCAGATAAAAATCTTCTTTCTTCTTCTTATAATCCAGTCGTCGCCGTCATTAGAGCCCCAAATATCACATTAGAAGCGGCCGCCATCCGAATTAATATGAATAATTGGATGGCCAAACTCTCTAGCACCCATGATCCCCAATCCATCATTGGGCGACTGAATGCATTTTTCCTTAGTTGTCCATTGTATGGAGCCCTGACTTTAAATCCAGGGAATATGTACCATGAATATCTCTGCGAGTTCTGGTACACAGCTCATTTTGTGGAGGGTGATGAAAACACCATCCACTACACTCTTAAACAAGGCACCAGGGCCTTCACTCTCACCGTCGACTCTCTTAGAGATGCTCTTCGGTTGAATTATTTTGTTGAAAATGAGCTAGCTATTACACTTCCTATTGGCCTCAATTTTAGGGAAGTGTGTAGACTAATGGGGCACACGGATATTGTTGATGAGCATGGCGTGCTAAAAAGAAAGGGCACAATCTACATGAGCAAGCTGACAGACTCATGGAGATTTTTCTTCACTCATCTTGTTGAGTGTTTGGGAGGCAGTTCTGGAGGACTTGGTCAGATTAACCAGACGCAACTCCAGATTGCTTACTGCCTTTGGTTTGGCTACAGAGTTGATTTTGCCCAGATCTTCTTTGATGATCTTGTTGAGCGTCTGAAGGTAAAGGGTAGAAAATCACATATACCTTTTATTCGCTTTCTTTACCTTGTTTTTAAAAGGGCACTTGGGGTGGATTATGATTATAATTCTCGATACTTCTCAGTATCTGAATATATGAGGGATTTAAATAATTTAACTTCTAAACCTGGTGAAGTAGATATCCCTCCTAACATGATCCACCACTTCAGAAGGGAAATAACCGATGCATCATCACCAGATGAGTCGGAAGAGGCTTCAGGCGGGCCTCAAAATAATGAGGGACCCACTGGAGTCCTCATTGCTGAAATGGGGCCACCAGAAACCGAGGTGGTCTCTGACCAACAGCAAACTGAAAGTATCTTACCACAAAACTCCCCCAGACGACCAAGAAATGTTACCAGACGTCTTAGGAAGGGAGGAGAACTGGTCGCTCCCAGTAGAACCGAAACTCGCCATCCAGATTCCTCCCAACAGGGATCTGGAGATGTCATATGGGAAAACCCACAAGCAACCACTTCCAATCTTCTTTTAGGGGATAGTGGTGAAGATATTAGAAGGACAACCCATCCTTCAGTAGAGTCCGTGTCAGCACAATCTCTTGAACTTGGCCATATTTCTGACACTACTTTACTTGCACGAACAGACGATGTTACTGGTGCGTCACCACTAGTAATTAATGTTCAAAGTTCTACGGCAGGTGATGTGATGGATGCAGATGGTGCAGTCATCACTGATGCACTTCCAGTGACTACGATCGGAAGCGAGGTTTCGACTGAGCTTCAAATAGGCAATAATACTTTGGTTAAGCCAGGAACTGGTCAGCTTGATCTGAACCAGGACATAACTGACCAGACTGTTGGGCAACCTCCAGTTTGGAATGAAGTTGAGTCACCCATGTCTGATATCAACTTTGATACAGATGTGAACATTTTTGGTGAAGACCAGATATTGGGAGAGGAACAGTCTTCAGTTCCACCGCCTGCTTCTAGTCTGGTTGACACTTCAGTTAATCCCATTCTTTCATCAGATATGCCACCACCACCACCACCACCTCATCCTTCACTTCCATCAAATATTTCATATTTCCAACCTCCACCACCAGAATCAGTTTCTCCATTTTATATATCACCAATACAACCTCCACCAATTGAGACACCATTAAATTTTCCTGAACATCGTGTGCTGGACTCCACTATCACAACAACTGAAACAATAATTGAAGGAGTCCAGGCACAAGTCTCATTGGTGACCAGAACTGTTACTGGTCCTTGTCCTCCTGGTAACCTCTCCACTTCTTCTGCCGAGGTCCAAGGCTATTTGAGTAAGGTGGCGGACCTGGAGAGATCACTACAGTCTTCTTCCCAGGTTGTCTCTGACTTCAAAACCTTAATTTCTAATAATCTCAAGTCAGAGATGACCTTGTTTGCAGGGAATGAGAAGCTGGTATTTGATAAACTTAATGAACTGGTACTGGCCACTAACAAACACTCTGAAAGTATCAAAGATTAGAGGAGAAGATTCTGACTTCCATTCAGACTGCAGTAAAAGCTAAAACTAAACAACCAATTGTAGGTCTGAAGGAAGAGGTTCAGAAGTTGACTAGATCAGTAACAAATCTGGAGAACAGGCCAGCCCTTGACCAGAGTACCGTCATCAGTAACATTAGTGATAAATGTGCAAGAAAGTTTAAGATTATGATGTTGAAAGAACTTACTGATGAGGTCTCTGCGTTTGTCCTCAGAAATATTCAAGATGGGTTGTTGCCTCAAGTTGTTAATTTGATTGAAAAGGAGCTGCCCAAGAACTTGCCTTCTGAAGTTGATTTTGTGAAAAAGTAAGTTCTGGCACTCAGGAAAACTGTGAATATTACTTCTCCAGTAGCAGGTCGTACTTTTGGGTCTTCTGATAGACACATGCTAGAACAGTTGTGGAATGACCTCAAGTCAAGAACTGGTGGTCATTCCAAGGGGGAAGGATCTGCTACTGAAAAAGAGTTGGAAATGAAAAAGGAAATGTTGAAGCAAGTGACTGTACTGATGCAAGTGCACAAGAAACACAAAAAGCCCTTGGTACTGAAGCCATTATGCAAGAAGAAGAAGTTGCTGGTACTGATGCCAGTGAGCCTCAGTTTGAAGAATTCCCAGATATCACAACAACATTGAAATCACTGAAAAGAAAGAAGCATGTGGTATCTGGAGGGGAAATTGAATGTGAAGAGGAAACCACTGAAGGTTCTCCTGAAAGGGTGTCGGTTGATACTGAGACATCAAAGAGACTGGAACAACAAGGCATTTTGATTGATATTTTCAAAAGAACTCAAAAGGAAGGACTGTTGGCCTATAAAAGGGAGATGGCAAACATGGGAACTTTGGATTCCTATAATGCTGGCAGGTTGGGCATTCATGTTGATATCTACAAGTTGATGAAAGAGGACCCAGAATTCATCAATGCCTTGATGCTATGGACGATGTATATGTTCATTCCAGGTACTCTGATGATGAGCAAAAATTTGATGCTGAAACCTATGGTCGCCCTATTCAGGAGTTGATTGAATTAAGGAAGGTGGAGTTGGTAAACCTCAAGAAAAAGGTCAGGCAAAATGTTGCAGCTCTGGAGAATGAGTACAGAAAGAAACTAAAAGGTGGACCCAGACTCCCAGCCAGACAGACAAAGGCTGCCAGAGATGCAGATCTCAGTACCTTCATTCCACTGGACACTTCCAAAAGAATTGATCAAGTTCAAGTTCAGAAAGTATTGGAAGATTTGAGAGTGTCCAGGGAAACTGAAGAAATGATCCAGCGTGCCAAATTGAAAGCGAAATATGATGACCTGATGAAGTTCAGGGCAAATTACAGAAGGATCATTGGTGCTGAGATCAAACTTGTAGACAATCATGAAAATTATACCAAGTTTGAAGTTAAGCTGACCAGGGAAGGTGAATTTGTTGATGAGAGGAAAAGTACTTCAGTTCAGGCCTTTGGGTTATCTGAACTGAAGGAAATTAGTTTAGCTTTCAAGGGGAAAACAGATGTAACTCCAGATGTTAAAGCCTTTCTGAAGAGGATTCAGAGGGTATGGCAAAGAAAGAATGAAATGGAGGTTGCACTGGGCATTCGTTCTGGAGATGCTTCCCCTTCTCCCAAGAGAAAGGCCACTGATGATGCACCTGGACAAGCTTCAAAGAGAAGGTCCTGACTCTTTTATCATTTACTTGTATTTGTAATGTAAGTCCCAACTCAATAGATGGTACTACCTAAAGACACCTCTATGTCTATGGTGAGATACTTTGCAATACCCACACTGATCTGGAGGCGACCAGTTGCAGTGTGTAGTATACCAGGTTTAACTGGAGGATTACTTATTAAGGTGACAAATGTAAATAAGTAAAGACAATGCAATAAGTAAAGTACTTGTAAAGTAAATCTGGTGAGACGATATGTAATTTTTCAAATGTAATTTATTTATTAACTTTAAATAAATTACAAGGTTGTTGTGGAACCAAGATAATACAAATATGTAAATATCCTAACAACCTATGAAATACAATCGATCTAACATTTGGAAATTCTCTAAACAATCGAAACACTTAAAGTTGTGAAATGTTCCTTTTTGCGATTGAGAGAATATTGCACAAGTCACCAAGAATATGCAAACGTCTGAATATGCAAAGTGGTTTCTTGGTTGTGCAAAGACCTCTATTTATAGAAAACGTTGGTATTGGGATTCCAACTTTGTTGTACAAATATGGTTGAGAGCATTTAAGGAAGCAATTTGACTTCCTTTGAAATGATTGATAAAGTATAACATAAAGTCACTTTATCCAACCTGCTTTATGTACTTTTGTACTTTATACATAGATAAATGCTATTATCCGGATAAAGGTACATAAAGCAAAAAGGTCTTCCTCGTAATCAGTGTAAAGCGTTGTAAATGCTTTAAACTGACAATCTCCAGTTTCGATCTGATTAGAATACCAACTGGGCTTCGCTGCCATTGTCATTCTCTATCTTCCTGATGTGTAAAATCGAGTTTAATAATTTAAAACAAGAAATACCCCAAAACTGACTACTACACACTCTCGGGCAGTGGACCCGTTCGTATATAGTATAGCTAAAAGGTAAGTCCAGGATCGAACACAGGGACTAAAACTAAGTAATTGTTGACATCAAGTAATTCAAGTAAATAGGGGGGTTGTGACCGAATTGTCACGATGCAAAAGTTAGTAAATAATTAGTAATCCCAAAGGATTAATCGAAAAGAAATCCGGTATGACCGGGGCAGGGATCGTCCTTAAACGATATTGAAAATGTTTTTAAGACAATAATTTAAAAGACATCCATCTTGATTTCGCTCAACAATACGCTCAGATTGCACATAAATGGAGTTCAAATCCAAATTAGTTGATTAAATAACCGAGACTCAAACAAGCACCAACCCCGTACCCGTCAAGTTAATGACATCATTTGACTCTCTTGCTTAAACTAGTTTCGTTACAAAGACCGGTACCCCAAGACATCTTTTATAACTTTCCTAATCAAACAATTGGTTTGGTTATTGAAATAACAATTATACCTATCGATTGTACCCAACCGTTAACACATTTCTTCATATTATCATGAATGATTATCTACCGTATCCGTCATAGACCCAATCGTTTGTACCCAAACAATCAAAATGAAATATATGTAATCAATAACTACCATTAAAGACACACATAATCACCAATCAATTCAAGATAAATAATAAGGAAGAAATACGCTAAGATCTCGATATAACGTTAAATGAAATCAACATTGAATTATAAAAATTGTGCAATCTTTACATATTGTCTCACTCCATCAAGATGGATGATGAAGTGATTAGCCACTCATATTAAAATAAGAATAACAATTAAAATATGAAGAATTCATTGTTACCTAATGATAATAATCGAAAGCTACGAACGAAATAGATCAAATCGTGTTTGAAAACCTAAAATATGATGAAAATCTCAAACTAGGGCTCCAAAAACGGCTGCTAAAAAGAGAAGAGGGTTTTGGGCTTATTTTGCAAGCTATTTATACGATCCCCAAAAGCTGCCAGAAACGGGCCCAGTTGCGGCGCAACAGATGTTGACTTTTGGCTTTGACTTTGACTTTCGTTGACCAAAGCTGGCTTGAACTTGAACCCATTGCGGCGCAACTTATTCTTCTGCTTTTGGGTTGCGGCGCAACCAGGAGTTGCGGCGCAATTCGCCGTTGACTTGCGTTGACCATTGACTAATGTTGACTCGTGGCTGGCCAGGAAGGAGAGACGTTGCGGCGCAACTAGGGCAGTTGCGGCGCAACTTATCTTTCTGGAATTGGGTTGCGGCGCAATTGGCCTTCTTCAGCTTTGACTTTTGTTGACTTCCTGCACTCTTCATCCAAATGCTTCCAAAATCCTCCGTTAGCACTTGATTCTCCTCAACAATGTCGTTTTCTCCAGATTTGCGCTCAAATACCTGTCAGTAACCTGAAACACTAACAAATACCATAAACGCACCAAATATATACTAAAACGACTCATAAACCATGCGAAATCAACTAAATACAATGTGGGAAATGGGTATAAAATACGACATATCAAATCCCCCCACACTTAAGCTTTGCTTGTCCTCAAGCAATTCCAAACTTCAAAACTCAATTTACCTTGGCACAAATGGGAATAACATTACCGTAATCAAAAAGAAGCTAAACCATCATTGAAAATGAAACGAGATGGTTAGGCAGTTTTAATCTTAAATGAAAACTGGAATGTTTGACAATACTTGACTGATATACAAGCCTTAATAACACGACTAAGCACAAAAGAATCGAATCAATGATATCTCGTCTATCCTACTCCAACTAACTTACATTTGGGGTTGAATATTCGAATAATCACTCAATGCCAAGTCGTGATGCATAATCTTTTAACCATAGGCTTGTACTAGGTTCGTTCCTTCACCATCATGATGCAAGCACCACAACGTTAATCAGAAGAGGACTTTAAGGGTTTTAATGAACTTCTGAGGCTAACAAGGTATTTAAAAGGGTATGGAAATTTGGGTAAACAAAGGGTGTTAAAAAGAAATAACACAACATATAACAAAGTTTTACATAATAGTCTAATCCATGAAATCCCATGTCATTGGTTGCCAACGGTCCAAAACCCGAGAAGTTGTCCAGACAATACCCCCAATAGACGATTAAAAACCGACACCATTGTGGTGTATGACACTAAACAACTCAATCAACCAATTCTAACCATGTTGGCTTAAAACGAACTTGCCAACCTAAAAAGTATAACATTATAATCCTTTTTGTTGGTTATAAAAATGTACCAACCCAACTCGATAATTTGAATTAACACTGAAGCTTTTGTTGGTGTAATTGGTGAACCAACTTTCAAAAATGATTTGACACAAGGCGAGAGATACCAACTGACAGCCCAAGCTCCTTTTTTTTTTTCTATTTTTTTTTTCTTTTTCTGTTTTTCAATTCTTTTATTCTCTTTTCTTTTGTGAGCTACTTTTACTCTGACTAATTGGTATTCTCTTACATAACATTTGAAACAGTGACAAATCATATACTCATATGCTGAAATGAACGATCCAGACTTTATCTAAACAAACATGAAGAAATCAATCTATTCTTAGTAACCGAGAAGATCCCAACCCGACATAAAGGACAACCCCAAACCATCCACTAGCATAAGCAACCAATGACCCACCAGGACTTCGACTATCGGTATGGCTAGGAAAAGGTGTATATTAAGGGTGGATTTAATAACAAAGAACAGGCTAGTGACAACAAGTTTTCTATTGTTTCTTGCACTAAAAGTGAGTGCAACATAAGGGTTTAAAACAGGGGATTCACTAACCAGTGTAGTTAGCTACTAAGCACATTAACAAAACATGTACATAACAAATTTTACGAAACAAAGGGTGAACATACAAAGAACAAAGGTTTTATCCTAAATTTGCCTCTTCTGATAAATAACACGGAACGATCAACCAGGACAAGTTCTAGAATCAACGCAATCACCGGCACACTCATAGCAAATGAAATAATCCGGAAATAGAAAAACTAACCTCAAACTTGCACATCATAGTTCAGAGCTCTAAAAGAGACTCTTACTTCTTGATAAATCCAAAAGCCTACGAGAGGGACAAATTAACAAGGCTAATAATTCCAAAACCGTAACACCTATCATAACTAACAATGAATCAATAATCTCACAATTTGGGTGTTTTGGTGCTTTGAGCGTGCTAGTCATATTATTAATCCAGAAGGGATTGCCTAATTAATCAGTCAAAACACATTCCACATATTAAAATTTTGTACCCAAGGTGTAGTCAAATTGCTTATTAAGTTCTATAATTAAGTGATAAAAGCAATAAACTACAAGGACAAGCATGCAAAAGTTTCAAAATTCCTCAAAAATACCCGACTTTTTCCTATTTACCACCCCCCCACACACACACACACTTGAGTTGGACAATGCCCTCAATGTCCAATGAACTAAGGCAAACCAAGGGAAATAGGGGAAAGTAAACAAAAACAAAATCAAGAACAAGAAAAACTTGTCGGGTATGATGTATGTTCCATGCCTGAATATGATGCCAACAAAATATGTCGCTGAACTTACTGTCAGCATATGCACATGACATTCAACTTGCTATCAACATGAACACACCATTAACGAGCAACATAATCAAATAAACCATGCAATCAACCTATCCCTAATTATTCAAACGGAAATGGAAAAGTAAAATACGATGTTCTATCACCCTTAAGGGTGATTACAAACCAACAAATGGAAATAAATAAAAGTACAGAAATAAAATTGTTCAAACAAATACAAGTACAAGCCATCATCACCAACCGACGGCAGCAGCAAAATCCCATCATAAATCACTGAGGAGGGTAGGGGTAACCAGGCATAGGTCCTGAACCAAAAATCGATCCAACCACCTGCTCAGCAAACGAAGGTTCTGCCGAACCCGATCCTCCAGCATCCGCACCAGCCTGTGTACCTGCAAAAGATCCAAAGCTAACAGGGTTATCGGGCCCCGTCCCTCCAAGATTATGGGAAGGAGCCACCTCGTACTGGCGCTCTGGTGGATAGAAGAATCCACCTCCGGCTCTGTGCTCAGGAATGAAGATGCTAGGAGGGCTGTAGTCTGGAATCGGCTGAGGTGGATGAAACTGCTCACCCCTAAACTGGGCCTCCCACATGGGCTGATATCTATGTTGATCATGCATCAAATGACCCATACCTGAGCCCATCCACCTGAAATCACTGTCTACCCTCGATTGAAAGTGCTCATGGGACTGCTGAAAGGTCTGCTGAGACTCCCACATGTTATTGATCATAGTCCCCAAAGAAGTAAAATCCCATGGACCTGAATGGGCGGCAGCAGAAGAAGATGGTCCCTCAGAATGTGTAGTGGTGGCACGACGCTTAGTACGTCGTGCGGACTCTAGCGGCTGCTCTGGTGCATCAGCCATCTCAGCATCATCATCATCTTCCTCCTCCTCATCATCAGAATCAGCACCCCCAAAATCAATCAACTCGGGAATATCATGCTTATGGGCTAAAGGCTTAATCAATTTCCACCTCTTCAAATCATTCCAAGTAAAGGGCTTCATAGGTTTGCAGTTCAAAGTGACTGCATTATCGGCACCTTCAAAATACTTCACCATTTTGGAAATGAAGTGACCGCAGACTAAACCCCTATCATGAACTCCTTTGGTCCCCATATGTTTTGCCAACACATAGGGGGCACATGCTTTCCTATTCACATCTCCCTCATCAAACAACCTCAACAACCACAAATCCTCCATATATAGCTTGTCTGGGTGGTTAGTCCTTTGAACAAAAGAATGGACTAACATCTTATGGAACAAGCGCAAAATAGGCGATTGGAGTGTATTCGCCCCACAAACCGCTTTCCAAGCGCGACCCCCAGAAACCCGGTTATAGTAATCCCTGAAATCACCTGCTTCCCTAGTAAAACCAGAAGTAGCACTAACAGAAATGGCTAAAAGACGCTCAAAAGCAGGGTCATCCAACGTCTGTTGGGTGTACATCCCCGTGCACAACCCAAACTCAGCAATAGTGAGGGTTCTATTAACACCCCCACAACGAAAGAATATAACCGGCTCAGCAAAAACATCCTTCACTTTCTCTATATTCTCAACCGAAATAGTCGAGTAGACCTCTAAACACCACTCTTTACACACTACCTCCCGATTCCGAAAGATATCAAACCATAAACTAAATTCCTTAGCTACGGGATTTCCATCCATATCATTAGAACTACCCATCAGCTGCATATACTTACTAATGCACCCACGAGCATTCAACATATCTAACATACTCGACTCCATATACCTAAGCTCAACTATGTCTTTCTGATAAATAGATGCTAACCTGTTGGTATATTCAATCTTTTTCTCGGGAGGAGCTCTAGGGAATCGTAACCATGGGTGAGTAGGAATTCCCATAGCAGTGGCCTCAGGAGTAAGACCACTCTCAATTGGTGCAGCAGCCGACGAGGCTCTTCCCTTGCCTCGTCCTGCACGGCTAGAAGAAGCGGGTTCTTTTCCGGATCTTGTCATTACGATGATTGAAGAGAAAGATTAAAATTGAAAATTAAAGGGGATTTGGAAGAAAATTGAGTGTAGATCGGTTGGGATTTTGAAAGAAAACAAAAGGGGTCAATAATTGAATAAGTGTGTGTGTGAGAAACAAGTTTGACCCCGATCCCCTTTTTGTTAAACAATAGACCCGGATTGCGGCGCAATTCCTTATTTTTGAACTCAAACCTTTTTTTTTTTGATTTTTCTGAAACAAAACATATTGCGGCGCAACTTACAACCTGCGGCGCAATTGAAAAACAGTAGGATAAGTTGCGGCGCAATCTAGACAGTCTATTGCGGCGCAACTCCCCCCCCCCCCACACTTACCTTTTGTTTTCTTCCTTGAAAACGACTTACCGGAAGGCATGAGAGCGGCTCCTACCTGCAATTCTTATTAAAACACATCACCAATGACAATTAAACAATAATGAAAACAAGAAACACGGGTTGCCTCCCACGAAGCGCTTAATTTATTTACGAGTCTTTAGCTCGACTCACAGTCCTTTCTTCATCAATTCCTTTCGAAAAATGGAAGCTCGTCAACGACGGCTCCCACATTTTCCTCTTCTTCATGATAAAGCTTCAACCTGTGACCATTAACAATAAAAGTAGCTCCATCCGATTTAAACAATTCAACATAACCAGACGGATAGACATGTTTGATCACAAAAGGTCCGGTCCACCTAGAAGTCAACTTAGGTTGCTTGAACTTATACTTGGAAAGGAATAACAAAACCTTATCACCGGCCTTAAAATCCTTCTCTCTAATCCTACGATCATGCCAAACCTTAGTTCTCTCTTTGTAGAGCATAGAATTCTCATAAGCATTCAACCTCAACTCATCTAACTCATGCAATTGCAACATTCTCAATTCACTACTTTCAACTAAGTCCATATTGCAATTCCTAAGAGCCCAATAAGCTTTATGCTCTATTTCTAAAGGCAAATGACATGTCTTACCATAAAGCAACCTATAAGGTGTAGTCCCAATTGGAGTCTTAAATGCGGTTCTAAAAGCCCATAATGCATCATCCAACTTCTTAGACCAATTCTTAGGATTATCACCTATGGTTTTCTCTAAGATTCGTTTTAAAGCCCTATTAGTGTTTTCTACTTGCCCACTCGTTTGAGGGTGATAAGAAGTAGAGAAACGATGATGAACACCATACCTCTTCAACACCTTAGCAAGTTGGTGATTCGCGAAATGAGTTCCACGATCACTGATTAAGGCCTTAGGACAACCAAAACGACAAAATAATTGCTTTAAGAAATCAATGACAACCCTTACATCATTAGTTGGCAAGGCCTTAGCCTCGGCCCATTTCGACACATAATCAACCGCCACTAAAATGTAAAGACACTTATTTGAAGGCGGAAAGGGTCCCATAAAATCAATTCCCCAAACGTCAAACACTTCACAAACCTGAATGTAGTTTTGTGGCATCTCATCCTTCTTTGAAATGTTCCCTTGATGTTGACAAATTTCACACGTCTCCACTAAAGTTTGAGCTTCCTTGAAGATTGAAAGCCAATAAAATCCTGCATCAAAAACCTTCTTACCGGTTACAGATGGTCCGTAATGACCACCGGTTGGTCCATAGTGGTATGCATCCAAAATCTTCCGGGTTTCTGCACCGGCCACACATCTCCTGATCAAGCCATCTGCACACATTCGAAACAAATATGGTTCTTCCCTGAAATAATGCTTAATTTCAGAAAAGAACTTCTTTTTCTGTTGATAAGTCATTTCCTTAGGAAGAACACCTGCACATAAATAGTTAGCAATGTCTGCAAACCATGGATCCTCCTCCACATCCACCTGCATTAGAAACTCGTCAGGAAAAGCGTCATTAATATCATGCTCCTTTAACTCCTCAAGGTGAGGGTTTTCGAGCCTACTTAAGTGGTCGGCTGCCACATTTTCAGCCCCACTCTTATCTTTGATCTCAATATCAAATTCTTGTAAAAGTAAGACCCAACGAATTAAACGAGGCTTAGCATCTTGTTTCGAGAACAAGTACTTCAAAGCCGAGTGGTCGGTGAATACAATAGTCTTATTCAAAACCAAATAGGGTCTAAACTTATCAAAGGCATAAACTACGGCTAATAACTCTTTCTCGGTCACGGTATAGTTCTGTTGAGCCGGGTTTAAGGTCTTGCTAGCATAGGAAATAGGGCGGAAATGCTTATCCTCCCTTTGGCCTAACACGGCCCCTAAAGCATAATCACTAGCATCACACATTAACTCAAACGGTAATGACCAATTGGGGGGAGACATAATGGGTGCATTGGTCAATTTAACTTTAAGTGAGTTAAATGCATCAAGACATTCTTTATCAAAATTGAATGAGACATCCTTTTCCAACAACTTTGTCATTGGCCGGGTGATCTTTGAAAAATCTTTTATAAATCGACGGTAGAACCCGGCATGACCCAAAAAGCTTCGAATTGATTTGACATTAGTGGGTGGAGGTAATTTAGCTATAACATCAATTTTTGCTTTATCTACCTCTAATCCCGCTCTTGAAACTTTGTGTCCCAAAACAATACCTTCTTTCACCATAAAATGACACTTTTCCCAATTCAAAACCAAGTGTGCCCTTTCACACCTTTCAAGCATTTTATCAAGACTTTCAAGACAGTTTTCAAAAGAACTTCCGAAAACAGAAAAGTCATCCATAAACACCTTCATGGATGTTTCGATCATGTCCTGAAATATGGCAATCATACATCTTTGAAAAGTACTTGGGGCATTGCAAAGACCAAATGGCATCCTTCTATAGGCATAAGTGCCAAAAGGGCAAGTAAAAGTGGTCTTCTCTTAGTCCTTGGGGTCAATGGGTATTTGGAAGTACCCGGAGAACCCATCCAAAAAGCAAAAATACTCGTTACCGGCGAGCCGTTCGAGCATTTGATCAATAAAGGGCAAGGGAAAATGGTCTTTGCGGGTAGCATCATTTAATCTCCGATAATCTATACATACCCTCCACCCCGTGACAGTCCTAGTGGGAACCAATTCATTTTTGTCATTCAAAATTACGGTCATCCCACACTTCTTCGGTACGCAATGTACCGGACTTACCCATGAACTATCCGAGATGGGGAATATGATTCCCGCATCAAGCAACTTTATAATCTCCTTTTTAACCACATCTTTCATATTTGGATTCAACCTTCGTTGCCTTTGCACAACCGGTTTGACATTATCAACAAAGTTTATGGTATGTTTGCAAAATTCTGGACTTAAACCCGGAATATCGGAAGTTTTCCATGTAAAGGCCTTTTTATGGGCCTTTAGGACGGTCATAAGTCTAAATTTCTCATCCTCCATTAATGAGGATGAGATGACAACGGGTAAAAGAGATGTACCTTCCAAATATGCATACTCAAGATGGTCCGGAAGTGGCTTGAGCTCCAAGTCGGTAGGAGGGTTCTCTACCGAGGTTAGCACCCGTGTGCTATCACTACCCGTGATCTCCTCATAGGTCTCGTCTTCTGGTGGAGTTTCATCAACACTTAATGCCATAATCTCTTGCATCATATCTCCAACCAACTCTTGCTCTTCTTCACTGCAAGCTAGTAATGCCTCACCTTCTTCCATCTCCAAGAAATCCATGAGCTCTTTCTCCAAAGCATCTTCTTCTTCAATCACATCTAACCTGAAACAAGTTTCGTCACAAGAGTAAGGATGCTTTAGTGCTCTATCAACATTAAAAACAACTCGGTCATTACCGACCCCTAAGGAAATTTCCTTAGCCTTAACCCGGATGATAGCATCCACGGTCATAAGAAATGGTCGGCCAAGAATGAGAGGGACTTTAGCGTCCGCCTCCATCTCAAGAATAACAAAATCGACCAAAAATATCATATGCCCCACCTTAATTTGCAAGTTTTCCGCTATCCCCATGGGATATTGGAAAGAACGATCCGCGAGCCTAATGCTCATGCGGGTAGGGGTCAACTCTCCTAGAGACAACTTTCTATAAACGGAATAAGGCATCAAATTAATACTAGCCCCAAGATCGGTCAATGCCTCACACAAATAAGCACCAAAAGAACAAGCAATTAGAAAACTCCCTGGATCTTCCAATTAGGGAGGAATCTGATTCTGAATGATTTCTGAACATTCGGCACTCATAACTGCAGTCTTAGCCTCTTCAAGCTTCTTCTTATCACTGACAAGTTCCTTGAGGAACTTGCATAATTTGGCATACCTGCAAGCAAATCAACTAAAGGAACAGTTATATTAACAGATTGAATAAGATCAACAAATTTCTTGAAGTGTTCCTTGACTTTTTCTTTCCTCAACCGTTGAGGAAATGGAATCTTTGGTTGGTAAGGCTTCACCGTCGGTTTCTCAGCGGGTTTGGATGGAACGGCCGGTATCGGCACGGCTTGGTTCGGTTCCATCTCAATTTCATCATCAACAGTCTCGTCAGCTTCATTTACCTGCACAAGGGGAGAAGAATCATTAGGTAAAGGGTTTGCAGAGTCATAAGTCTTACCTGTCTTCGTAGTGATGACATTCACTTGCTCATTTCGAACATTAGGAGGGGTATACTTCTGTCCCGATCCTTGATTATTTTGCCCTTGGTTATTGAATTGAGGCTTTGGGTTCTGTTGAGTGTTGCTCGGTAGAGTACCGGGCTGCCTGTTTGAGTTTCCTAGCCTCTCAATCCTTCCTTCTAAATCCTTAATGGTGGCTTGTTGATTCTTTGCTCCTTGATCCAACTTGTGCCCCAATCCATCTAAGCGAGTAGTCAAAGCGTCCAAAACATAAATCACCTTCTTGTGGACTCTTCTACAACTTGTTCATTAGTTGCCTTTTGGGCACCAATGAACTCCTTCACTATGTCTCTTAATTCTGGATCCGAGCCTCGTTGATTGGTGAACCTACTAAACCTGTTACCACCATAACCAGAACTGTTAGCATTAAAAGAAGAAGTAGGGTAAGAACTACCTGATGGTCGGTTTTGATAACCGGTATTTTGGTTGAAATTCCCTTGATTCTGAACATAACTAACATCTTGCACTGGTTTATCCGGGAAATCCTCCGTATAATGCAAGTCTCCACAATGCTCACAACCGTCGGCCATAACCTTAACATCTCTCTCAAGGCTCTTGAATCTATTATCTTGACTATCAAATCTCTCATTCATTTGCTTCGAGAGAGCCTTGACTTCGGTAATAAGCTTAGAGTCCTCACTACTTTCCACCTTAGCTACGGTGGTTCTACTAGATCTCTTGTCTCAGTCCTCATCTCTTGTAGAATACTCCCTAGCCATATCCTCAAGAATCTTATATCCTTCATTTGGGGAAATGTTGTTTAGACTACCCCCAAATGCATAACCGAGCTCCCTTTTGGTTTTTCTATTCAAACCATCATAGAAAATCTCAAAGCTTTCTTCAGTACCCATACTATGTCCGGGGCAATTTCTGAGCATTTCCTTGAACCGTTTCCATGAATCAACAACATCTTCACTGGATTCTTGAGAAAAACCTCTGATTTTATTCTCTAATTGCCTTTGAGTTCTCACAGAATAAAACTCATCAATAAATCCTTCTCGAAGTTCGGCCCAAGTGGTAAATGAGTTATCGGGTAACTCCTTAAACCATGCAGTTGCATCTCCAGTGAGAGTCATAGGAAAGAGTTCCAACTTAACAGCCTCAGCTTGTCCTGTACCATACTGATATAGCCTACAAATCTTCTCGAACCTCTCAAGATGTGCATATGGGTCATTTCTTCGAATCCCATCAAACTTATCCTCTTCCACACTCTTGAGGTGATTACCTTTCAAAGAGAAATCAACTGAAATAGCCGGAGGGCGAATAGCTGTGCCCCGGTCTGCCGGCATATTTCTTCTTCTCTCCCCGTAAGGACTGGCATTCGGATCTACAGGTTGTTCATCACACATTCTTCTACCTCTTGGTTGTTGGTTAATATTATGGTTAACCCGAGGGAATACAAGTACACTCGGTTCAGGTGTTTGAACTTTCTCTTCTTCTTCTGAATCTGAATCTTCACCTGTTTTGAAAAACTCTGATGATTTATGCAATTGATCGGCCAACTGATTAACCAACTGATCTTCCAAGTTCTGGGTGGGTGGAATACTGGTTTCGGTTTCTAAATCTATTTTGACTGGTGTGGATGGTTCCCGGTTATCTCTTGACACAAGTCGACGTCTGACTTTCCCTGGATTAGACAATGGACTAAGCAAAGGTCGGCCAGAAGCTCTTGTGTTCATCAACTAACAAGAACCTGCACAATCACCACAAACAAACTGTCAACCGCACCTGTGGTATAATTGAAATGAAATAAAATACAAACTATCTAGTAAGCAATAACTTTCTCACAAATGAATGTGAAAAAGGATCGAACTACAAAATAAACAACTACTTAAAATTAAGTCCCCGGCAGCGGCGCCAAAAACTTGATGTGTAAAATCGAGTTTAATATTTAAAACAAGAAATACCCAAAAACTGACTACTACACACTCTCGGGCAGTAAACCCGTTCGTATATAGTATAGCTAAAAGGTAAGTCCAGGATCGAACACAGGGACTAAAACTAAGTAATTGTTGACATCAAGTAATTCAAGTAAATAGGGGGGTTGTGACCGAATTGTCACGATGCAAAAGTTAGTAAATAATTAGTAATCCCAAAGGATTAATCAAAAAGAAATCCGGTATGCCCGAGGCAGGGATCGTCCTTAAACGATATTGAAAATGTTTTTAAGACAATAATTTAAAAGACATCCATCTTGATTTCGCTCAACAATACGCTCAGATTGCACATAATTGAGTTCAAATCCAAATTAGTTGATTAAATAACCGAGACTCAAACAAGCACCAACCCCGTACCCGTCAAGTTAATGACATCATTTGACTCTCTTGCTTAAACTAGTTTCGTTACAAAGACCGGTACCCCAAGACATATTTTATAACTTCCCTAATCAAACAATTGGTTTGGTTATTGAAATAACAATTATACCTATCGATTGTACCCAACCGTTAACACATTTCTTCCTATTATCATGAACGATTATCTACCGTACCCGTCATAGACCCAATCGTTTGTACCCAAACAATCAAAATGAAATATATGTAATCAATAACTACCATTAAAGACACACATAAATCACTAATCAATTCAAGATAAATAATAAGGAAGAAATACGCTAAGATCTCGATATAACGTTAAATGAAATCAACATTGAATTATAAAAATTGTGCAATCTTTACATATTGTCTCACTCCATCAAGATGGATGATGAAGTGATTAGCCACTCATATTAAAATAAGAATAACAATTAAAATATGAAGAATTCATTGTTACCTAATGATAATAATCGAAAGCTACGAACGAAATAGATCAAATCATGTTTGAAAACCTAAAATATGATGAAAATCTCAAACTAGGGCTCCAAAAACAGCTGCTAAAAAGAGAAGAGGGTTTTGGGCTTATTTTGGAAGCTATTTATACGATCCCCAAAAGCTGCCAGAAACGGGCCCAGTTGCGGCGCAACAGATGTTGACTTTTGGCTTTGGCTTTGACTTTCGTTGACCAAAGCTGGCTTGAACTTGAACCCATTGCGGCGCAACTGAAGGAGTTGCGGCGTAACTTATTCTTCTGCTTTTGGGTTGCGGCGCAACCAGGAGTTGTGACGCAATTCACCGTTGACTTGCGTTGACCATTGACTAATGTTGACTCATGGCTGGCCAGGAAGGAGAGACGTTGCGGCGCAACTAGGGCAGTTACGGCGCAACTTATCTTTCTGGAATTGGGTTGCGGCGCAACTCCCAGTTGCGGTGCAAGTGGCCTTCTTCAGCTTTGACTTTTGTTGACTTCCTGCACTCTTCATCCAAATGCTTCCGAAATCTTCCGTTAGCACTTGATTCTCCTCAACAATGTCGTTTTCTCCAGATTTGCGCTCAAATACCTGTCAGTAACCTGAAACACTAACAAATACCATAAATGCACCAAATATATACTAAAACGACTCATAAACCATGCGAAATCAACTAAATACAATGTGGGAAATGGGTATAAAATACGACATATCACTTCCACTTGTTGTCTTCGACTTCAATTGGAATGCTTTAGGTCTTGGTCAGATCTCAACTGGAGGAAGTCTTCAGTTGCATTAACTGTACACTTGCAACTGGACTTCGTATATTTCTGGACAAATCAACTGGTCTCCAGATGCAACTGGAGACTCGCCAGTTTACCAGTAAACTGGTCCTAACATGTAATTTTTTTCTCAATCAAAAAGTGTAACTTGTTATCTGTTGATGTCTGTAAATATAGTTGCAATTTTTTGATTCACAAGTAAGTGATCAGATTTAGTCTAAGTTAGAACTAAAAGATAAAACTGGAACACTGATGATCTATAAAGTGTTTCCCAGTAATTCAAAATTTTTAGACTTAGTCAAAAACAAGTGTTTTTCAAGCATACAAGTTGTATAGATAGAAGCTTGAAAAACCTTGCATTATTTCTGAACAAATAAGGGGAATTTGTTAAGTCCAGTGAAAGTGACTTGAAGACTGGAGCTCCTCTGAAGATTTGTCCAGAAATAATGAAAGACCAGTGAGCGCCTTACTTGTACAGAAAATCTGGAAGGCACCAGATTTCAGCTCACTGGACTTCACTCCAGTCCAGATCAACCCCACTGAAGACATTCTCACTGAAGTCAAAGACTGAAGTCTGAAGAAAGAAGACTGACAAATGGCGGGGCCCACTGGCAGTCTTAACTGATCGACGACTGGAGCTTTGTCAGTGTTCTAGACCTTACAAGTCTGAACACTGATTACGAGGAATTGACTTTTTGCCTTTACACGCTTTTATCCGGACAATCCACTTGTCTATTATTAAAAGTACACACGCGTGTAAAGGTGGTTGGTTAAAAGGATGACAAGTCACATCAACATGACTTTATCCTTGTACTTTAACCAATGCATTTAAGGAATTAAAGTTGTTTCCTTAAATGTATGCAACCATATTTGTACGGCATAATAAATTTACTGTTGAATTTATTTGCCTATAAATACCAAGTCATTTCCTTGTACAAATTACTTTTTGCAATTTGGTGAACTTGCCTAAATAATCTCGATCGCAAATAGGAATACTTCACAACTTTAAGTATTTCGATCTAAGGAGAATATTTAGCAAGAATAGATCATTTGTAATTCATAGATTGTTAGGATACTTACACTTGTGTAATATCTTGGTTCCGCAACAATCTTGTATTTTATTTAAACATCATAAATAAAATACACTTGAAAATTACATTGTGTTCCACCTTTACATTATTTATTGCTTTAAGTCTTGTGTTACTTTACTTATATACTTGCATTTATAGTTAAGTAGTACTAGTCCATTCTAGTGCATACTTGACTTGTTGTATTTTATACTTGTGGGTTAAACCATCAAGTGAGAGACTTACATAAACACCCTTTAGAATTTTAGTGTTATACTTTTTTTGTTAAATTAAATGGAAATGAACCTATTTTTCAGTTTGATGTGTATATTGTATCTAGCAATGGAAATTTTCAGTTTTTTGCTGCTATAAAGTCAAAATTGTTGGGTATAGTTTTGAAGGTAGTCGGATCATAGTCACATGGAACGCGGTACGATACGGTACGCGGAACGAAAACGGGTACGCGGTTCGTAGGTCTCCAAAATCCGGTACGAGGGGGGGTAGGTTCATTCGGAACGCAAATTCGGTACGCGAAACGACGTACCATTTTTGGTACGTAATTTTGGTACAAAACATATAAACAACTAACATATATAATAAAGACTTGTTATTCATACTAAAATCCAAAAGTTACTATTTATGACAATAAATGAAAGTTGATTTCTATAAAGTAAAAGATTTAAAGGTCATTGCTAACTGTGTGAATTGGTCTAAAGGTGCTTTCTATTTTTTTGCAGTTATCCCTAAAATTATCTATTTTTGAGAGGTCGCTACGGGCAAGTTTGAATCATGTGTGTACAATACATGGTCTGCCATTTAAAATACCCCAAACAGTTCCTCTTGTAGGCTGAGCAACAGGGATTTAGAACTTGAAATGAGTAGATAGACTTAAATTTGTACAATTCATAAATAGTTTCATTTGTGTTTGCAATCAGCTAATATTGGTGTCATGTTTTTTGTGTTTTGGATTTCAACATGATACGCTTGATGGGATTACTATGCATTTCAACATATGTCAACGTGTTTGATATTATGTGTATATTATTGTACATCTGCAGCGGTGTAGAAGTCCACTCTGAAGGTTTGCCTGATGATTGCTTTGACAAGGTCACTGTTGATGCCAAGCGATCGACAAAGCAAATGTATCATCGATACACGATCCATTCATCAAGAGTTTGTTTCCGAGATATAAACCTAAATGAGATTTGTAAGCAAAAATCTTGTTGAACAAGTAGTCACATGAAAGGGGTGAACAATCATTAGTTAAGAATCTGATAGACTCTGTGACTAGTTTTTGAAGGGATATAACATGCATTTATTGAACGATTCTTGCGATGATTCCTGAACAAAAATTGTAGGTTTATGTATCTAGTGTAATTTCCAACTAGAAGTATGTAAAAATACTGAGTATAACTTGTAATATGCATGTTTGAAGTCAGTATGATCAAATATTTAAGTTAGTTAGTCATACAACCTATTAATAGGAATCCAAAAGAAAGCATTTGGATAGTAAAAACCCTAAAATGTTAAGGTAAAATATTTGTGAGTGATGTTAAAAAAAGTGGAAGAAAAAGACTCGATGTATTCCCTACGGGATACAGCTGGTTGTTAAATCTATTATGTCCAATATAATTTGGTTAATTGGCGATATAGACGGACGACATAACATATTAGAACCATATAATACTTGCCTAGCTATACAAAAGGTTAGCGTATTTGTTACTTCAACAATTGGTACGAACTTCAAGTTCAATTATTAGTCTACATTATCAATACCTAATCATTTTACGTGATTTTCCATCCAGTTTTCATAAATGGTATGTGATTTCCTGGTTCAGTTAGTCATCAAAATTTTCACTTGAATGGAGACAGAATTTTGCTTCAGGGATTGCCAACTATATGATTTCCTTGTAGTAAACTGATTTTATTTGAAGGAACTATATTAATGTAAATCTCAATATGACATTATGAGCCCAAGCCCGATCCTTTATACTTCTGAACTTCCCGCTTGATTAACTTTTATCAATAAGGCAGAGTGGAAATTTTTGAGTTTAATATGTGATGTGCTAAATCGAGGTTAAAAATTATAAACTAGAAATACCTAGAAACTCACTACTACACACTATCGGGCAGTGGACCCGTTCGTATGCAATATAGTTAAGAGGTAAGTCCGTGTTCATTCTCGGGGATTGGTTTGAACTAGTTGTTTAATAAAATGGTTTGGAAAACAGGGGGTTGCTTCGAGTCTCACTTTGACAATTAAATTAAAATAAATTTAAAAGACAAAACGCATAAAAGTAAAGAAAAGCTTCAGACAATATTAATAAAGATCATCCACCTTGAATTCGCTAGACTTCAAACATGATTGCATTCAATTAAGACCAAATTCATTGAGTTGAAAAGATAATCGTAAAAGGATTAAGGTGCTCACGTGGTACCACCAACCGTGAGCAAATTACCCAATCACCTAAGTTGCTAGTTTAATTACCCAAGCCGGTACCACCAATGCCTAGACAACCTTACCAACAATTAGTTTGCTTGACTACCGAAGTAACAATTGTGCCTATGTGAAGATAACGTGGTACCACCAACCGTGAGCAAATTACCCAATCACCTAAGTTGCTAGTTTAATTACCCAAGCCGGTACCACCAATGCCTAGACAACCTTACCAACAATTAGTTTGCTTGACTACCGAAGTAACAATTGTGCCTATGTGAAGATAACGTGGTACCACCAACCGTGAGCAAATTACCCAATCACCTAAGTTGCTAGTTTAATTACCCAAGCCGGTACCACCAATGCCTAGACAACCTTACCAACAATTAGTTTGCTTGACTACCGAAGTAACAATTGTGCCTATGTGAAGATAACGTGGTACCACCAACCGTGAGCAAATTACCCAATCACCTAAGTTGCTAGTTTAATTACCCAAGCCGGTACCACCAATGCCTAGACAACCTTACCAACAATTAGTTTGCTTGACTACCGAAGTAACAATTGTGCCTATGTGAAGATAACGTGGTACCACCAACCGTGAGCAAATTACCCAATCACCTAAGTTGCTAGTTTAATTACCCAAGCCGGTACCACCAATGCCTAGACAACCTTACCAACAATTAGTTTGCTTGACTACCGAAGTAACAATTGTGCCTATGTGAAGATAACGTGGTACCACCAACCGTGAGCAAATTACCCAATCACCTAAGTTGCTAGTTTAATTACCCAAGCCGGTACCACCAATGCCTAGACAACCTTACCAACAATTAGTTTGCTTGACTACCGAAGTAACAATTGTGCCTATGTGAAGATAACGTGGTACCACCAACCGTTATAAAACACGTTGACAAAATGACTCCTTTTATTAAAATGATATTCATTATCATACCATGAACAAGTGATAATTGCTCATAGACAAACAACCATTTGAAAATCACATATGCATCCAACTAGTACCACTAACGAAGAACACACATGCCACCAATATCATAATAATATATAAAAAGGAATTAAATCATCAAGATCTCGACACAACGATAATTGAAATCAACTCTTTGGATTAAAACATATAGCAATCACATCATCCGTCTAGTTTCCTCAAGGTGGATGATTGAATGTTTAGCCACTCATGATTAATTTAAAATAACAATCAAAATAATAGAAGAACATGATGTACCAATCGTTCTTGAAATTGAAATTGCAAGACAATAAAATAGATACGATCTAAGTGGGTGCCCGTGAATCTTCAATGAATCGGACGAAGAAATCTACCATTGATCCTTGAAGGAATCCCTTGGAGAGCAGCTCTTAGAAAGAATTTGGATAAATTGGGAATTAGGTTTTTGTTTTCTATTTATACCCCTTGGAAATCTGATGCAAACATCGGCCAAAAGCCCTTCAGCCCCGTCGTCCCACTGCGGCGCAGTCTAAAACTGCTGACCGAGCTCACTTTTCCACTCCACTGCGGCGCAGTCTAAAACTGCTGACCGGGTTCTCACTTTTCCACTAGCCGAATGCGGCGCAGTGGGCATATTAACTGATCTAGGTGGCTCATTTTCCACCTGCGACTGCGGCGCAGTGGATATTAACTGATCTAGGTGCTCATTTTCCACCTTGTCTGACTGCGGCGCAGTGGGCCTTGGTCACCCCCACTGCGGCGCAGTCTAAAACTGCTGACCGAGTTCTCACTTTTCCACTAGCCGACTGCGGCGCAGTCCAATCCTGCTGATCCGAAGACAACCTTTTCACTATGAACTTGCTGAAATTTTCTATCTTCTCAACTTTAAACAACTCTCGAACTCACAAATCAACTTCTTGGCCTCAGAAATCATCCGAAATTGCACCAAATGGACACGTAACCTGTTTAGAGCCTGAAAACACTAACAAACAACATAAACGCGCCAAATGCACACAAAATCGACTTAAAACACTTAATAAAATGGCCAATAATGATGTGGGCGATATGTATAAATTGGTCACATCAAATCCCCCCACACTTGAGCATTGCTTGTCCTCAAGCAAATCCGGAATTAAAGTAAAAGTATTCCTTGGCAATGAAGCTATAGAAACAAATTACGAGTATCAAAAAGAAGCCACACCAAGCATGTCAATGACAAAAAGTTGGGTGAAGCAGTTTTAATCTTAAATGAAAACCCGAAATGTTTGACAATATCTGAACAGTCCACAAGCCCGAATAACACGACTAAGCAAAAGTGAAACAAATGAGCCTATCAAAATCATCCTACTCCAACGAACTTACTATTGGGGTTGAATATATATATGAATAACCACTCATTGCTCGGTCGTGATGCATATCTTACCATAGGCTTGAACAAGGATCATAGCTCCACCGATGTGGCGTAAGCACCAAGTACATCATCAAAATAGGCATATAGGACGGTTGTATAGTTAGGCTAAGGTATATATAATGGATATTTACAATGGAGTATGGGAGTGTAGGTTAGAAATGACAGGAAACAATCAAAAGTATAGGGTATGTATGAAATATGTACAAAATAGTCTAATCAAAACCCGTACCATTGATTGCCAACAAACTACCAACCCCTAAGATGTTATCCCGCTAAGACACCTTAAAAATACCAAGCAAAACCCGACACCATTGTGGTGTATCAACTTCAAACAACTTAAATTCAACCAAGTCTTCCATTCTTAATGATGCAACAAAACTTTAGACATCTAAAAATGAGAAGTACCCACTAGTAGCCCAAGTTTTTTTTTTTTTTTTTTTTGAAATTGAAGTACTTTTACTCTACTAGTAGGCACCCTCTTACAATGATGAACATGTCTATAACACTTACTTCCTTTGAACAATCCAAGATAATCCTCAATAACTTGACCAATTGACGTATTCTCATAGACAAGAATATTCCACTAGACAATCCACTGAAGCTCTCCCAAACCATCCAAACAAACCAATGACAATCAATGGCCCCCCAGATTAGACTATCGGTATAGTAAGGTATAATTAGGTAAAGTTTACATATATAAGTGGATATATACAAAGGAAAAGGCTAAGTTAAAAAGGATGTATAAGTGTACTTTGCACTAAAGATGAGTGCAACAAAGGTTTACAAAGAAAGGAAAATCTTGTATGTACATGTATGAAAGTATGTATATAAAAGGTAAGAATATATACATAATCAAAGGGTGAAAAGAAAGAAAATATGGGTCAAACCTAATATGTCAATTTGTCATCCAATGTACTTATATCACAAAAGTGATCTCACTGCGGTCTAGTAACGATCACCAGGCCAAGTTCTAGCTCAACACATCACCGGCACACTCATATCAAAGAAAGTAACCCGGAAATGGAATAAATTAACCTCAAATTCGCACATCTTAGTTCAGAGTTCGAAATGGAACCCTTACTCCCGAATAAATCCAAGAGCCTAAGAGAGGGACAAATTACAAGGCAATCAAACCAAAACCGTCAACACCTAGCACATCTATAAATGAATGATGAATCTCACAACTTTTAGGTGTTTGGGAATTTTGAGTATGCAAGTAATGTTATCAATCCACAAGGATTAGCCCAATAACCGTTCGAAACACATTTCGCCGATTAAATTTGTACCAAGGAAAAAATTTTGTAGTGAAATTGCTCATTAAGTTATTATGAATTAAGTGACAAAAGCAATTTACCACAAGGACAAGCTCAACACAAGTTTCAAATCATACCATCTTCCGTCATCCTACCAAATCAAAGCAACCATTCTCAAACATGCACATCATAGTTCAGAGTTCAAGATAGAACCCTTACTCCTGGATAAAACCCAAAAGCCTACGAGAGGGATACATCCACAAGAACGGCTAAATCTCAATGACAAAACAACAAAAGAGATATATCCGGTAGCTTAAACCTATTTACCACCCCCCACACTTAAGATGGACAATAGGGGTAAGCAAAATAGACAGAAAGAATGAGAACACATACCGGATCATGGACACATTCCGTTTCAAAACAAGTAAGTCGACCCCGCACCACAAATTGCTCTTCCTAAAAAGGAAGTCCAATTTGGTTGACGGGAGAAACAAACTTAGTCCAAAACGGAAGGTGCGAGAACTGTGTGTGAAACAATGTTAATAAAGATGCCAATCAAAAATATTGCACTGAACTAACTGCCAGCATATGCACATGACATCATACTAACACGATCACACAATCAAACAAATCCAACGGGTCCTCCCTCACACTTGGGTTCCACTAGGTATTGCCATCAAACGGATAGAACCTGCCCAACTTCAAATAACAAACACAACCAAATATCCATACAAAAATTCAAACTAATCTAAAGTCTTATGCAGAAAATTAAAGGAACAAAAGAAAAGAAAAGAGTACAAATGTTTCATCACCCCGTAGGGTGGATACCAGACAAAGATAAGAAAAATACAGTCATCAGAATACCAACAATATCAATCACCAAATGATTCCATCCCACGGTACCGGATGGGAATCATCTCCACTCACTGCTGCTGTCCATGATAACCATATGGAAGACCGGGTGGACCAAAAAGGTCAGTAATCCAATTGCGCTCCTCTTCTTGACCTGAACCTGAGCCTCCAGCATCTCCTCCAGACTGTCCACCGCCTAAACCCGAACTCGAACCTGCAACAAAACCAGGAACAAAGGAAGATGAACCACCGGCAAAACCTCCGGATCCACCAGCATCATGTCCACCCTGAAAAACCCCAACTGTACTGGACCACGAGGAGAACCTCCTAAATCATGGGGTCATGGTGACATGTTCCTCGGAACAGTCGCTGGGAGAAAAAAGGCTGACCCCCTGACGATAA
The DNA here is from genome assembly GCA_034093135.1 of Erigeron breviscapus. NCBI lineage: Eukaryota > Viridiplantae > Streptophyta > Magnoliopsida > Asterales > Asteraceae > Erigeron > Erigeron breviscapus. Next base: position 27,964,794 of record CM067174.1, read on the forward strand.
TCAGGGACATAAATAGGCGGTGGAGAGAATGGAGGAATCGGGTCAGGTCGAACAAACTCCCGGCCATGATATTGAGCATCCCACATAGGCTGATAATAATCAAGGCTATAGTTAGTGTGGGCCTGCTGTGATCCAATCCAGGTGATGTCCTGATCCATCCTCCGCTGGTAGTCATCAAAAGCCCGGCGGCTAGCCTGCTGATCATCATATATATTCTGAACAGTTTGTCCCAAAAGCGTAAGATCAAAGGAGCTCGGGACAGGGATGCTACGACCACGCATCCTAGGTGGCTCCTGGGAAGCATCACCCATCTCTACATCAGCAGCCTCCAAGTCTGGAGGTGGTTCCTCAACAACACAAGTGTCATCCAACAATCTAGCAGGCTGGCTCCCCTGCTTCTTCTTCACTATCTTCCCCCGAATCAACTCTTTAACATGGAAATCCTCCTGATTAACTTGTGGAGACAGATGGTTCTGGCACTCCTCAGAATCAAATACACCCATCCTCTTGTAAATCTGGGTGATGAAATGTCCCAAAACCAACTCTGAGTCTGAATGATTACACATGCGATCAATCACAACCATCGGGGCCAATGCAAACTTCCTAGGAGCCCCCTCTGAAAACAGCTTTAGCAACCACAAATCAGTCTGGTATGCCTTGTCCCAATGAGTAGACCTCTGGACCAAAAACGTAACTATCATCCTGTGAAGCAACCGAAGCTTAACACTGTGGATCTTAGACACACTAACCGTCCCACCAGAAGGCCAAGCCTCTCCTCCAGAAATCCGACCCCAATACTGTGGAATGGACTCACCATCACCCAAATCACCTTTGACATAAAAACCATGTCTCAAAAGTTGCCTGAAGTCCTGGTTATCCAACTCTTGCCTAGAATACATACCAGCATAAAACCCAAACTCAGCTATAGACAGCTTCCTCTGCTGTCCCCCACAGTAAAACAAAACAACCCTTTCTTTAAAAATATCCTTGATCTTATTCAATTCCTTAGTTAATTTCAAACTAGAATAAAACTCAAGGCATAACTCACGATAGACAGGTTCCCTGTTAAGAAAAATCTGTTGCCACATATCACTATTAACTGTCTTATCACCAACCCTCGCTTCTATACTAAACCACCTTCCAATATCACCCTGAACCCCAAAAAACCGAGCATCAGATTGAGCAAGATACCTGGGTGGGAAAACAACTTGCTTATGAAGCGTGTAAAGCTTGTTCAAATAATTGTTCTTGTGGGGTTGCCTAGCCCCATCAAACTCTAACCATGCATGTTTCTCGTTCAATTCACCCGGCCAATAATTAAGAGGAGGTACCGCTGGTTCTCTCCTAGCCGTCTTAGCGGGGACATCGGCAATCCCGCTAAATTGTCCCACCTCTGTTTGCTTCCTCTTATCAGTAGTAGCAGTCTACAATCACAAACATTAAAGCAAACAAACACGTTAAATGTGGAATGCAAAACTTGAAACCTCATTCAACATCAAACTCAACTGTGGGTCAGAAGATTCCCACTGCGGCGCAGTGGGACTGGCTGGTCCTCACTGCGGCGCAGTGAGGCAAGTAACACGTGCAGGTCAGGTGCGGCCACTGCGGCGCAGTGGCCAACACACAACACCACTGCGGCGCAGTGGGCTAAGAAATCTGGGTAGGTTCTTGTTTTCATTACGACAGGCAGCCAAAATTAGGGGCAATTAATCATTCCATCAGCAACAACAAGCAATAATCACCACATAATCAAACATTACTTCCCCCCCCCACACTTATTCATCCATAAATCCCCAAATTTTTCAAAACCCTAACTTCAAATTCAAAGTCAAATTCGGAAGAACAAGTGTTTGAATTGAGAAATTAACCACCCCATTAGCATCAATAGCCCTAAAACAACAAAACCCACGAATTAATTCGGAATTGAAAACCCTAGAAATTAAAAATCAAAAATTAAGTAAAATAAAGAAAATAATCAAGAAAACTTACTCCTCTTCCCATGATGATGATAGATATATGATAATCTAGGAGAAAAGAGGAAGAAAATGCAAGATTGATGTGAATTTATGGGTAAATTCGGGTGCTTGGGGGGTTTTGTGAAGCTTTTTCGGTTTCAAGAGACAAGAGAGAAAGAAGATAAGAATTTTGAGGTGAAAAAGAATTAAATCCTCCCTTGACTAACTTATTACCCCGCTCCCCTGATTGACCAGTCAACGTGCCCACTGCGGCGCAGTGGGCTTCGGCCTCCCCCACTGCTGCGCAGTGGGGCTATTTTGCTCCCGATGGACAGAACATTTTGGCTGCGGCGCAGTGACCAAGTTACATCCCCACTGCGGCGCAGTGGGGATTCACTGTTCCGAATTCCCTCATTTTGCCTTAGAAAAATTTTTTGTATGACAAACTAAAAACAACTTACCTCAATCCGCTTCACACCAAATCTGCACCTGCACTTTCTTGACAAATCAAAATCAAATCTAACTAATAAAAAGAAAATAAAATGCGATAAAATAACACGGGTTGCCTCCCGAGAAGCGCTTAAGTTATTAACGAGTCTTTAGCTAGACTCGACCAACTTTCAAGTTTCCAATTCAAAAATGGGGATCTCCTCGATTATCCCCTCAACTTGCTCTTCTTCCAAATACAACTTAAGCCTATGACCATTGACAATGAATGACCCTTCACCATTTCGCTTAAACAACTCAACATAACCCGACGGGTACACATGATTAATCACAAATGGTCCAATCCATCTAGAAGTGAGTTTAGGTTGCTTAATCTTAAATTTGGACAAGAACAATAACACTTTAGCCCCAACCTTAAACTCCTTTCTACGAATCCTCTTATCATGCCAAATCTTGGTTCTCTCCTTATAAAGCCTCGAATTCTCATAAGCACCTAACCTAAGCTCATCAAGCTCATGAAGTTGCAACATTCTAAGTTCACTAGCCTCCATCAAGTCCAAATTCAAATTCCTTAACGCCCAATACGCTTTATGCTCTATCTCAATAGGTAGATGGCAAGTTTTGCCATAGAGCAACCGGTATGGCGTGGTGCCAATCGGCGTCTTATAAGTCGTCCTAAACGCCCACAAGGCGTCATCCAACTTCTTCGACCAAACCTTGGGGTTATCTCCAACAGTTTTCTCTAAAATCCTTTTCAAAGCCCTATTGGTGTTTTCTACTTGTCCACTAGTTTGTGGATGATAAGAAGTAGAAAAATAATGCACAACACCATACCTCTTCATGACCTTGGCTAATTGATGATTTGCAAAATGGGTTCCTCGGTCACTAATCAAAGCTCTAGGGCAACCAAATCAACAGAATAATTGTTTCAAGAAATCAATGACTACCCTCGCGTCATTCGTGGGCAAAGCCTTGGCTTCGGCCCATTTAGACACGTAGTCAACGGCGACAAGAATATATTGAAACTTATTAGACGGTGGGAATGGTCCCATGAAGTCTATACCCCAAATATCAAATAACGTCGCATACCTGAATGCTTTGTTGAGGCATCTCATCCCGCTTAGTAATGCTCCCTTGTCTTTGACAAATGTCACAAATCTCTACAAAAGTTTGAGCCTCCTTGAAAATTGTTGGCCAATAGAAACCTGCATCAAAAACTTTCTTACCAGTAACTGAAGGACCGTAATGACCTCCAGTTGGCCCGTAGTGACAAGCATCCAAGATCTCTCTAGTCTCACTTCCAGCAACACATCTCCTAATCATTCCATCTGCACAAACACGAAACAAGTATGGATGGTCCCAAAAATAATACTTAACATCTGATATGAGCTTCTTCTTCTGCTGGTACGTGAAATCATTAGGTATCTCACCTGCAACCAAATAATTAGCTATATCTGCAAACCAAGGAGCATCATCAAAGTTAGAGATAAACATTAAAGACTCATCGGGGAAGTGATCATTGATCTCCCCATCACGAAGTTCCTCCCGGTGAGGATCTTCCAAACGACTCAAATGGTCGGCAGCCAAATTTTCAGCCCCTTTCTTATCATTTATCTCAATGTCAAATTCTTGCAACAAAAGAATCTAACGGATAAGCCTGGGTTTAGCATCCTGTTTCGAGAATAGGTATTTAAGGGCTGAATGGTCAGTGAAAACTATGGTCTTACTCAACACCAGATAAGATCTAAACTTATCAAAGGCAAAGACCACGGCAAGCAACTCCTTCTCAGTAGTGGTGTAGTTTTGCTGAGCGGGGTTCAAAGTTTTACTAGCAAACTAAATGGGCTTGAAATGCTTATCAACCCTTTGCCCAAGCACGGCTCCCACAACATAGTCACTTGCATCACACATCAACTCGAAAGGCAATTCCCAATCTGGAGCTACCATGATAGGAGAATCAGTCAACTTCTCCTTCAATACCTGAAAAGCATTCAAACAAGCATCATCAAAAACAAAAGGAACGTCATTCTCCAACAGTTGGGTCATAGGACGAGTAATCTTTGAGAAATCCTTAATAAATCGACGATAAAAACCTGCATGTCCAAGAAAACTTCTTACCCCTTTCACATTGGAAGGCGGGAGGTAATTTGGCTATAACATCTATCTTAGCCCTATCAACTTCAATCCCGGCCTTAGACACTTTATGCCCTAAAACAATTCCCTCGGTCACCATAAAATGGCACTTTTCCCAATTCAAAACAAGGTGTGCCCTCTCACACCGTTCCAACATCCTATCCAAATTACTCAAGCAAGAATGAAAAGAATCCCCAAAAACAGAAAAATCATCCATGAAAACTTCCATGGAAGTTTCAAGCATGTCCTGGAAAATAGCAATCATACACAAACCAAACGGCATTCGCCGATAAGCAAAAGTGCCAAATGGACAAGTAAACATGGTTTTCTCTTGATCCTTCGGATCAATGGGTATTTGAAAGTACCCGGAAAACCCATCTAAGAAACAAAAATATTCATTACCTGCAAGACGTTCCAACATTTGATAAATGAAAGGAAGTGGAAAGTGATCCTTGCGGGTGGCATCATTAAGCTTACGGTAATCTATACAAACCCGCCAACTCGTAATAGTCCTAGTGGCCAAAAGCTCCTTATTATCATTCTCAATAACTGTCATGCCCCCCTTTTTGGGCACACAATGAACAGGACTAACCCAAGGACTATCAGTAATAGGAAAAATAATTCCTGCATCAAGAAGCTTAATCACCTCTTTCTTAACAACCTTCTTCATATTAGGGTTCAGCCGCCTTTGTCTCTGGACAACGGGCTTAACATCATCAAGAAAATCAATCTTATGCTGGCAAAAATTAGGACTAATACCTGGAATATCTGTGGTCTTCCAAGCAAAAGCCCGCTTGTGAGCTTTAAGAAAAGACATGAGACGGTCTTTCTCATCACTCGAGAGTGAGGACGAGATAACCACTGGAAGAGAAGACTCACCTGACAGATATGCATACTCTAGATGGTCTGGAAGCGGCTTAAGCTCCAAGTCAGTAGGTGGTACATCAACAGAGTTAGGTACCCTTGAACTCCCGTCAGCAACTACCTCCTCAAAAGTCTCATCCTCGGGAGGTGATTCATCCAAACTCAGTGCCATGACCTCTGCAAACAAAGCTTCATCAGAAATTTCTCCCGATCCTAAATTAGCGATCTCCTCCTCTCCAATATCTGTCTCCATGAAGTCCTGAAATTCTCGATCCAATGCATCATCAATGACATCAATCCTGAAACAAGTCTCATCATTAGAATATGAATGCTTAATAGACTTTTCAACATTAAACACAATCCTATCAGTTCCTACGCCTAAGGAAATTTCCTTATCCTTCACACGGATGATAACATCCACAGTATTAAGGAATGGGCGTCCAAGAATAAGACGGACTTGCGTATCTTCCTCCATCTCGAGGATAACGAAGTCAACAAGAAAAACAATATGGCCTACCCGGACAGTCATGTTTTCAGCAATCCCAGTGGGATACTGAAAAGAATGGTCAGCTAATCTAATACTCATGCGGGTAGGTCTCAAAACTCCTAGAGCCAACTTACTCCAAACCGAGTAAGGCATCAAATTAATGCTAGCACCTAAATCAGCAAGTGCCTTACAAGTAAGAGTACGAATAGAACAAGTAATAAGGAAACTCCCTGGATCTTCAAGCTTAGGTGGGATGCGGTTCTGCAAGATAGCAGAACACTCGGCATTAAGATAAGTAGCTTTCACCTCATCCATCTTTCCTTTATCAGTCACAAGCTCCTTAATGAACTTGGCATAATGGGGCATCCCCTGAATAAGATCAACTAAAGGCACATTAATGTGAACATTTGTAATCATCTCCACAAACTTGTTATATTGCTCCTTCAGCTTTGCCTTTTTGAACCTCTGTGGAAATGGTATCTTTGGCTTGTATGGTTTAACCTCTGGAACCACATTCGGTTTTGGTGGAGTGACCGGAGTCTTCACGGTTGAATCTTCCTCCATTTCAATCTCTTCATCAACCTCATCATCATCACTCCCTTTATCCTGCACATCTAAAACAACAACATTAGGCATAGGAGGTGAGTCATAAGACCTACCAGTACGAGTGGTGATGGCTTTGGCTTGCTCATTGCGGACTGGAGGTGGAGTGTATTTATGTCCCTGATTCTGTCCTTGATTCTGTCCTTGACTAAACTGAGGTCTAGGATTCTGCTGCGTGTTGCTAGGAAGAGTCCTCGTGGGCCTAGCAAGAGCGGCCATCCTACTTTCGAGATCCTTGAAATTAACTCCCTGGTTTTTCATGTTGATCTCCACCTTTCCACTTAACTGATCCAACCTCTCACTCAAAGTCTTGGTATCCTCCCTGATCATTTGAATGCTAGTATTTGTTTCAACTTGATTACTAGCCAACTGCTTCATCATCTCTCTCAACTCGGCATTAGGATCGGCATTAGAAGAAGAAGAACCTGATCCTTGTCCTTGTTGAGTCTGCTGTTGTGGCTGATTCTGATAATTATCTCTTTGCCACCTATTACCTGAAAAACGAGAATTATTAGACTGAAAAGAAGAGTTATAAGAAGTATTACCTGAAGGCCGGTTCTGGAAACCGGTGTTGCGGTAGAAATTCCCTTGGGGTTGATTTTGAACATAACTCACATCTTCGGGTGCCCGATTTGGACACTCATCAGAATAGTGCATATCACCACAATGATCACACCCATCGGCTACTACCTTAACATCCCTCTCAATTGCTCCAAACCTATTCTCTTGAGTAGCAAACCCCTTTTCCATGCGCTCAGATAGCGCCCTAATCTCTCCAATAACCCCTGGGTCATTGCTAGCTTCAACCTTAGCAACTCTCCCTTGGTTAGTACCTCTCTTTATCTTTCTTTCATTCTTCAAAAACCTTTCATCATCCAAAGTTGAGCTATCCTTCGCCATGTCTTCCAAGATTTGATAACCTTCATTAGGTGTAATGTTATTGAAACTACCCCCGAAAGCATATCCCAATTCTCGTTTAGACTTTTTATCTAACCCATCAAAGAAAAGCTCCACATATTTTTCCCTATTCAAATCGTGACCTGGACAATTTCTCAACATTTCCTTGAAACGAATCCAAGCCTCAACAACATCTTCTCCATCATCTTGTTCAAAAGATCTAATCATGTTCTCCAACCTTCTTTGAGTTCTAAGTGAATAAAACTCACCAATGAAAGCCTCCTTGAGTTGGTTCCAAGTAGTAATATAATTTTCTGGAAGATCATTGAACCAATCAAGTGCTTCTCCGGTGATTGACATGGGAAATGTCTCAAGTTTCACGGCATTCATTTGGTTTTGCCCATATTGATATAGTCGAGCCAACTTTTCAAACCTATCCAAGTGTTGGTAAGGATCCCATTTCCGTTTCCCATCAAATTGATGCTCTTCTATACTCTTTAGATGGTTTCCTTTCAAAGCGAAAGTGTGATCAATAGCCGGAGGTCTAATGGCAGAACCACGGCCCGTTGGGATAGTTCGAACCCTCTCGCCATAGCGAGTGTCATTTGGACCCCTTGGTTGTTCGTCACCCATTTCCTCTTGCTTAACTTCTAAATAGAAAAACTCGTCTAAAAAGAACCCTTCCTCATCCGAATCAGGAGTGGGTTTAGCTATAGGTGAAAATTGTGTCGGTATAGGTGTTGATGGCTCAGTGAAGTTAAACCTACGCCCCCTTGGTCTTCTCGGAGTAGACAAAGGACTATTCAAAGGGAGACCCGAAGAACGCAAGTTCATCAACTAAAGAAATATGCCTGCAAACACACAACTAACACAAACACGTAAAATGCACCTGTGATAAGAAAAGAAAACTGAACTAATAAACAAGTAACTTTCTCACGCGTGAGAAAGGATCAAACCACTAAATTAACAACTAAATCGGCACACAATCCCCGGCAGCGGCGCCAAAAACTTGATGTGCTAAATCGAGGTTAAAAATTATAAACTATAAGTACCTAGAAACTCACTACTACATACTATCGGGCAGTGGACCCGTTCGTCTGCAATATAGTTAAGAGGTAAGTCCGTGTTCGTTCTCGGGGATTGGTTTGAACTAGTTGTTTAATAAAATGGTTTGGAAAACAGGGGGTTGCTTCGAGTCTCACTTTGACAATTAAATTAAAATAAATTTAAAAGACAAAACGCATAAAAGTAAAGAAAAGCTTCAGACAATATTAATAAAGATCATCCACCTTGAATTCGCTAGACTTCAAATATGATTGCATTCAATTAAGACCAAATTCATTGAGTTGAAAAGATAATCATAAAAGGATTAAGGTGCTCACGTGGTACCACCAAACGTGAGCAAATTACCCAATCACCTAAGTTGCTAGTTTAATTACCCAAGCCGGTACCATCAATGCCTAGACAACCTTACCAACTATTAGTTTGCTTGACTACCGAAGTAACAATTGTGCATATGTGAAGATAACGTGGTACCACCAACCGTTATAAAACACGTTGACAAAATGACTCCTTTTATTAAAATGATATTCACTATCATACCATGAACTAGTGATAATTGCTCATAGACAAACAACCATTTGAAAATCACATATGCATCCAACTAGTACCACTAACGAAGAACACACATGCCACCAATATCATAATAATATATAAAAAGGAATTAAATCATCAAGATCTCGACACAACGATAATTGAAATCAACTCTTTGGATTAAAACATATAGCAATCACATCATTTGTCTAGTTTCCTCAAGGTGGATGATTGAATGTTTAGCCACTCATGATTAATTTAAAATAACAATCAAAATAAAAGAAGAACATGATGTACCAATCATTCTTGAAATTGAAATTTCAAGACAATAAAATAGATACGATCTAAGTGGGTGCCCGTGAATCTTCAATGAATCGGACGATGAAATCTACCCTTGATCCTTGAAGGAATCCCTTGGAGAGCAGCTCTTAGAAAGAATTTGGATAAATTGGGAATTAGGTTTTTGTTTTCTATTTATACCCCTTGGAAATCTGATGCAAACATCGGCCAAAAGCCCTTCAGCCCCGTCGTCCCACTGCGGCGCAGTGGGCGAGTGATGCCCCCACTGTGGCGCAGTGGATATTAACTGATCTAGGTGGTCATTTTCCACCTTGTCTGACTGCGGCGCAGTGGGCCTTGGTCACCCCCACTGCGGCGCAGTCTAAAACTGCTGACCGAGTTCTCACTTTTCCACTAGCCGACTGCGGCGCAGTGGGCTGGTGATGCTCCCACTGTGGCGCAGTCCAATCCTGCTGATCCGAAGACAACCTTTTCACTATGAACTTGCTGAAATTTTCTATCTTCTCAACTTTAAACAACTCTCGAACTCACAAATCAACTTCTTGGCCTCAGAAATCATCCGAAATTGCACCAAATGGACACGTAATAAAATGGCCAATAATGATGTGGGCAATAATGATGTGGCCAATAATGATGTGGGCGATATGTATAAATTAGTCACATCAATATGCTTTTGCTTATATTAACAGAGAAGGGCTTAGCACCAGACAAGGAACTGGTTCTGATGAAATTCAACTGCGCATTGATCCAATGCATGCAGATCTAGATGATGAGATCAGTGGCCTCCGAAAGCAAGTTAAGCAGTTAAAGAATGTAAGCAATCTTTTAAGTCGTATCAGCTTTTTGCATTATACATGGCACATAATCTTCTACTAATTTGAAATGAAATAAGGCCATATTGTTCTGGCAGCAAGACCATTTTACATATAACAAAATCATTGTTAAATAAGTGTTATAACTAATTGTACCAAATTTTTTTAAAAACACCTATAATAATAAACATCATCTATCAATGTTACTTGTACATAACATATGAAAATGTTGGTAATGGGCAACGCTGACCGGCCCCACACCTTTCTCGAGGAGAATACGTTGCAGGCGTTTCTCAGAGTTCACTCAGCAACCTTCTAAAGAGAGTGTCCACCCAACCTGGGAGGATAATCATATTCACAAAATCCTCACCTCAACAACAAAATGAGCTACGTACCTGAAACCTGACCCCAAAGTTGTAGCTTGCGGGGAGTGAACTTGCGTCTTCACTGGAAATTTCTAAGCCCCTAACCAGCAGGTTACCCCCTTGGGTTGTTTATAATACCTAACATAGCGACATAAGACAAGAAATTAATGAACATAAAAACACGAATTAAGACTCGATGTATTCCCTACGGGATACAGCGGGTTGTTAAATCTATTATGTCCAATATAATTTGGTTAATTGGCGATATAGACGGACGACATAACATATTAGAACCATATAATACTTGCCTAGCTATACAAAAGGTTAGCGTATTCATTACTTCGACAATTGGTATACATTTGGCCATTTCTATCGATAATCTATTACAATTTCTTTATCTAAATACCTCATAAATAAGAAGGATTGTCACCTAGTTATTCATTCTCATGATATATAGCGTCAACTTAATTACAAATTAACAATAATAATAATCTTAAGTTCTGTTAGACTTAGAGGTATGGGGTAGGTGGATGGCGTCTTCCCCTCATTCCGCCCCCAAGATGCCTGCTACACCATCTCCTAGGCTTTTTGGGGGGAAAAACCATCTCAAACGACTTGTATATACAGTAACGCGTTTTTCATCTTCTTTTTGAGTCTCTTCCACTTTTTTCCCTTTTTTTATGTTTTCAAGCAAGATGCCTTCAAAGATGCTTATAAAGATTCCATGAACAACGGACCCCATTTTTAGGTAGCATCCTCAGATGTAGCATGACGTCACATGGTGCAAATCTCTCTTTCGTAAGGCGCACCACTCCACTCTTATGTAACTTTTAATATGATTATTCTTTTTTCCTTAACAAAAACAGAAAGAATCGAGTGTCGCATAGTTTAGGGCCTGTTACTTAAATTTTAATATAGTTTTTTCTCTCGGCTTTTGTATTCCGTGTCCCCCTTGTAAAAAAGGATCATTTTAAACAAGTTTAAAAAAAAGTCTGATTAATAATCCAATCGGAAAGAAGTTTGTTTCTCTGTAGCTGATACAATTCGCTAATTCCAATCGGTAATTATTCAATTCTTTCTTTTCAATTAATTTTAGATATTTACATTAATCCCTTTTTTTACGTATCAAATTATTATTTATTTTAATCATCAGTTAGTTTATAATTATGATATATTGTTTTAGGATCATGGGTTATATGTTAGGGTTTGAGGTACCACAAAACTTAGAAATTATACAGAATCCGAGTTCAGGTAACGCGGGGAGAGTCGAATCGAGTAGTTTAAACTAAAGAAACACCCTTTAGAATTTTAGTGTTATACTTTTTTTGTTAAATTAAATGGAAATGAACCTATTTTTCAGTTTGATGTGTATATTGTATCTAGCAATGGAAATTTTCAGTTTTTTGCTGCTATAAAGTCAAAATTGTTGGGTATAGTTTTGAAGGTAGTCGGATCATAGTCACATGGAACGCGGTACGATACGGTACGCGGAACGAAAACGGGTACGCGGTTCGTAGGTCTCCAAAATCCGGTACGAGGGGGGTAGGTTCATTCGGAACGCCAATTCGGTACGCGAAATGACGTACCATTTTTGGTACGTAATTTTGGTACAAAACATATAAACAACTAACATATATAATAAAGACTTGTTATTCATACTAAAATCCAAAAGTTACTATTTATGACAATAAATGAAAGTTGATTTCTATAAAGTAAAAGATTTAAAGGTCATTGCTAACTGTGTGAATTGGTCTAAAGGTGCTTTCTATTTTTTTGCAGTTATCCCTAAAATTATCTATTTTTGAGAGGTCGCTACGGGCAAGTTTGAATCATGTGTGTACAATACATGGTCTGCCATTTAAAATACCCCAAACAGTTCCTCCTGTAGGCTGAGCAACAGGGATTTAGAACTTGAAATGAGTAGATAGACTTAAATTTGTACAATTCATAAATAGTTTCATTTGTGTTTGCAATCAGCTAATATTGGTGTCATGTTTTTTGTGTTTTGGATTTCAACATGATACGCTTGATGGGATTACTATGGATTTCAACATATGTCAACGTGTTTGATATTATGTGTATATTATTGTACATCTGCAGCGTTTAGAAGTCCCACTCTGAAGGTTTGCCTGATGATTGCTTTGACAAGGTCACTGTTGATGCCAAGCGATCGACAAAGCAAATGTATCATCGATACACGATCCATTCGTCAAGAGTTTGTTTCCGAGATATAAACCTAAATGAGATTTGTAAGCAAAAATCCTGTTGAACAAGTAGTCACATGAAAGGGGTGAACAATCATTAGTTAAGAATCTGATAGACTCTGTGACTAGTTTTCGAAGGGATATAACATGCATTTATTGAACGATTCTTGCGATGATTCCTGAACAAAAGTTGTAGGTTTATGTGTCTAGTGTAATTTCCAACTAGAAGCATGTAAAAATACTGAGTAGAACTTGTAATATGCATGTTTGAAGTCAGTATGGTCAAATCTGATTTTATAGTGAGAACGGAATCTGCACCCGATTTTATAACGTCTAGACCTCACTTATAAGGGATGAATCATATGTTGGTCACTAAATATAAAAAGTAATTTGATGTGTCTAGTTTAATATTACACTTGAATCTTGTAAAAAGAATGAGCAGATGTCGAGATATGCATGTTTGAAGTCAGTATCATCAAATATTTAAGTTAGTTGGTCATACAACCTATTAATAGGAATCCAAAAGAAAGCATATGGATAGTAAAAACCCTAAAATGTTAAGGTAAAATATTTGTGAGTGATGTTAAAAAAAGTGGAAGAAAAAGAAAGGCGTTGTTGAAGTCTGGATCTGATTCGTTGGTTTTGATTATTTTCATTCGTCTTCATAAATAAGTTTTTTAATATATAATAATTTCCATCATCATTATCTCTTACGTTTATGTCAAATTTAAAGCATTAATATAGGTGTTGTTTATAATTTTTACATCTTATTATTCTTTTACATTTTATTTGATTGTCATTGTTACATGTTTAGTGTTTTTTATATAAATTTGGTCTGAATGACATAAATTTGAGTTTAAACTTTATCGTGTAAAAATTGTATTTTGTGACAACGCGCAGATATAATAATATATTTAATCCAAATCCGAGTTTCTCCTCGGGCCGCAGGCTACAAAACTTCCTATAAATTTGGGCCCATTTGTTTATCATCAAAGACTAGTAATGGGCTCTGACTTCTAATTCGGTCAGTCGTTTTAGCAGATTCCTTCCCTTCTCCAACCAGATCTCTTCTTCTTCAACGAAGCCAGAAGCATCATCTCTGTTCGCATTTCTCGGTCTCCACGACAATTTCTCTTCTGAATTTAGGATCGTTAGTTCACTTTTCTTTGATTGTTTCTATGAAATTGTTGATTGATTTTATTTATGTTTCTATCAATTATGTGTTATAAAAGTAAATATGAACTCTGTCTTTTAATTTAGTGTTGTTTTGGTGGTTGATATGAGTTGTGATTGTGATATTGAAGCCATCATTATGAATTAGAATTGAGATATTATTATATATATATTATATTATTATATATGAGGAATGAGAATATGTGGCTGTTAGATACCTAAGCTTGGGTGTAGAACCTCAACATCTTGTTTTTTTAATCCATAAAAAACATGGGGGCCAATCATTTATATATTATACAAATAAATATTAAAAAATTAGGATGCGAGGGGTTCTACACCTAATCTTAGGTTCACATACTCACTTTTCTCATCTGTATATATATATATATATATGTGTGTGTGTGTGTGTGTGTGTGTGTGTGTGTGTGTGTGCGTGTGTGTGTGTGTATGTGTGTGTGTGTGTTGTGTGTGTGTGTGTGTGATTCGATTGCCGTCGTGAAAGGTTTAAGGGGCCCGTTTGGTTGTAGAAAATGTTTTCAAAATTTTCATTTCTAATTTTTTAGAAAATAATAAGGGTTTTTATATTCTAGAAAACCAATAAAAATTTTGAAAACGTGTTCTAGTTAGAAAACTATAAAACATGTTAAAGATGTGAGGGGAGGGGGAGGTGAAAATGAAAATGAAAAACAAGAAAAAGATGTTTTCAAGTTTTCCATAGAAAAGTGGAAAACATTGTTTTCTGTTTTCTTGGAAAATATTCTTAGAAAAGTATGATTAGAACGCGTTTTCTGTTTTCCATGTTTTCTTGGAAAACAAAATGGAAAACAGGGGGTGTTTTCTGCAACCAAACACACCCTTGGTGTTCTGGTGAGTTCGAGAGAAAGAAAGACAGAAATGTGTTTGGAGGAAGGAAGATGAATGAATGTATGGACTTGTGGTGTGTTTGTTTTAAAGGCCATTCGATCATTTTCTTGCTGCTTTTGTCTTCATATGTCACTTCTAAAGATGACCTTCACCCTCTCTATCGGACCATTAAGGCTATTCAAGCAAAATGGTTACCAGAAAATCGATTTTTGTCCTTATAGACAAATAACTATGTCCCGTATGGAGTTATTGAGAAGTTTTGCCTAAAGAGTCTTGAAGAGAACAGAAGTTTGTTTTGGAAGTAACATGAAAAACTTGAGGTCTAATATGGAGTGGAAGTCTTTTATGGGTATAGAAAGACAATTGACTCTCTACAAAGCATGTAAGCAATAGTTATGGTTAAAAAGATGCATATGGAATTCTATAATATACAAACACCCTTATTTAGATTGCTGAATTGTTGGAGGGTTGAGGTAAGCTTGAAGATGAATAATATAATATAGGGGTAAGTTTGATTTTTCGCATATACAACAATATATTGGGGGGGGAGGGAACCAGAGATTGGGCTTATCAAGTATTCTTGCTTTGAAAGGATACAAGCTATGTTGTTAATAACGGTTGTATAACGGTGGTATAACGGTTATCGGTCCTTTGCCAAAATAACGGTTAAAATAACAGTCCCGTTATTAACGGTGGTATTTACCGTTATTTTACCGATATTTAGCTTTTAAAATTTCGGTTCTAACGGTGTTATTACAGGTTTTTTTCTTTTCCCTTTTTTTGGGCCCAAAACTAATAAATACCTTTTTATTAATAGTCCATACTAACTAAATAAAAACCCAGCGATCCATCTAATACTTTAACAGAAGGTAAAAAAGAAAAACAAGTCCCAACCCAAATTTTTCAATCAATCGATCGAACTACACACAGCAGCTCCCATCAGTGCTCCAAACTTTACAGGTACATCTTTTCTTCAAACTCTTTTCTTTTTCTTTCTCCAATCGGTATCACAGCAGCTCTGGACCAAGTCTTAGGAGCAAAAGAGAGCGCTATAGGGATGATGATGATGATGAAGATGATACTAGAGTTGAAGTGGAAGATCTCGAGAAACAAATGGATAACTTGGTTGATGTGGATTCGGAGGAAGATTTTGAAAACTAATGATTTGAATTTCATCTATCCTGTTTCAAATAATTTTAAGCTTGACTTTTAAGTTTAATATTAGTATAAAGTATTAATTATTTTGGAATTTTTACATA
>CM067174.1:27983249-28001386 GCA_034093135.1 Erigeron breviscapus
CGTTTCCTGTGACTATGAGTCGGATGATACATAAATCGTTAAACTTATTTTGCGTTGTTGGTTGTAGTATATACCAGATCTTTGACTGGTTATATGGTATCAGAGCCATGTTTTCTATCTAATTAAGGATCTTTATAATTGAATCACTATGAAAATTTATTTAATACAAGAATTTAATGAAAAAATAAAGTATAATTTTAAGGTATGGGTAAGTATTGCGTTGGTAAGCCCTGTCGACCGACGGTTGGATTAGCGTAAAGCCCGTTATTTGATTTGAAAAGGGTGGCCGGACCACGACGGTATGGGGGTGTTCCCGGAATATAAACCTATTACTTTAAAATTAAACTAGATCTTTTCATCAAACTCTTAAGTATTAAAATCTTTTCATTATGAATCAATTATCTAGAATCTTAAATAGACGGAATCATAGTTCAAATGCTATAGAGCAGGAAGAAGATATAGACATGAACTCTTTACATATGAATTCAGTTGAATTAAACATTTCTCAAATTGAAAATAATTTATTAGATTGGAGTATTCCAAAACAAAATGTAAATACTATTTACAAAATTGGTACTTTTGATTTTTTACAAGATTATTCTATCAAAACTCATGAACAAACTATACCTATAAATAAAGAGTATCAAAACATGCAATTATTATCAGCAGAAGCTATTAAAAGACATAGAAAACTTTATAAGTTTTTACATATAGGATTAATTCAAGTAGCAGTAAAACCCATGTTTAGATTAGGAATAGATGCTCCAGTATTATTAATTCTAAGAGATGCTAGACATACGAATTTTAATAATTCTCTATTAGCTATGGCTGAATCAAATATATCAAATGGTCCTATTTATTTTAATTGTTATCCTAATTTTACAATTGGCTTATTTGATCCAAATATATTAGATACTTTGACTTTAACTATTAAGACAAAAAATTTAGAATTTAAAGAAAGAACAAATGCTGCTGTAGTAATATATAGAATATATTATAAGACTATGACTACAACTATAGAACCTAAGACAAAGATAGTATCTCCAAGAGATGAAACTATAATATTTGAAGCCAATACTATGCATACAAAAGTAAAAACACCTAAGAGATTAAAATGGAATGAAATAACTCAATCATTGACATGGAATCTTCAAGATATTAATCCACCAAAACCAATTGAAATAGAAAATCAAACGTCTACTATTATAGAACATTCAGATAGTTCAATAGATATTTCTTTCAATAATCAAGAAT
The DNA here is from genome assembly GCA_034093135.1 of Erigeron breviscapus. Classification (NCBI taxonomy): domain Eukaryota; kingdom Viridiplantae; phylum Streptophyta; class Magnoliopsida; order Asterales; family Asteraceae; genus Erigeron; species Erigeron breviscapus. The sequence goes on from CM067174.1 coordinate 27,984,504, forward strand.
TACCAAGAAATTCTATAGGAACTAGTACATCTAGAAATACTATAGATGAAAGTATATTAAGAAGATGTCAATCTATGAAAATTAAAGGAATAGATTTTTCAACTAATATTCCCAGACCTTATATGAAGAAAATTTAAGTGAAACTAATACTTATAATCCAACTAAATCTGATATGGAAAATTATGAAGAATTAAATGTCTGATTCTAAAGTACAAGTAAGAAGAAATCATAAAGTATTTTTTATAAAATATTGTGATCAAAGAATAAAATGGTTAGAAGAATGTATAAAAAGGAAGAAAAATGTTTTTATTGGTTACAAAATAATCAACATCTTAACTTTTTAAAATTTAGATTAAAAGAAGAACTAAAATATAGGAAAAAGCTTTCTCAACAAATTACTGCAACTACTTGTTAAAAATGGATAAAGAAATGATAAAATTTTTAGAAGAAGAGATGTTCAATGAATATAATAATAAAAATTTAATATGGTACTATATGACTTTTGATGAAAACGAAAGATTTTTACATAAAATTGATTGGCATTTATATATGTTGCAAAATAATGAAAATATGCCATTTTTCTCATGGTTTTCTATATATTGTGTAGAAAATAAGATTAAAAACCCATTTTTCGAAGAATCAATAATTTCGACTAGTTCTACTATTACCAAAAGATATACTATAATAGGTTCAGATGAAGAAGTTGTAAGTATACACCCTCCACATGATGATATAAAAATAATAAATAATAAGACAGAATATGTTGCAAAACCCTTAGCAAGAACAAATGAAGATGTAAACAAAAATATAAATACAATTATTTTCCAAAATAATTATACAAATGAAAAGTTGAATACAATAGGAGAACAATTAGAAAGAATAGAAGTAAATAAGATAAATAATAATGATCAACCAAGTACTTCAAATTCAAAAAATATTACAATAACCTCTAATACAATTGAAAGACCAATATTTAAACCTTTTAACATAGATATACCAATTAATTTGAACAAACAAAATGATTTATTAAAAGATATTTCATCAAAATTATCCAAATTAAATATAAATACTATTTCAACAAATATTAATACAATTTCAGGAGACGAAGAAGAAGATTTTCAAGAAATTGAAAAACAATTTAATAATTTTACAATAGAAGATTCTATAAATAAGCTTAAAGGAAAAAATTATTATAATTTTTCAAAAAATAATTCTTATACTACAAGACCAGAAACAAGAAATTATTATCCAAGACCAACTCCACCCGATTTACAATATGAAGAAAGACATACTTTAGTTCAATCAAAATATGAAGGAAGTTCTTTATATGAATGGAATATTGATGGTCAAACTGAACATCAAATATTAAATCTATTACAAGAAATATTATGGCTGCTAATGCTTATAAAGCTGTTATAACACGATTTTAGCTCTGAATTCAATCTAACAATGGCGGTTTGCTAGTGTGTGTTCTTGGTGTGTGTGTGTGTTTTGAGAGAGAAAGATCGATAAACTGAAAGATTGGAATTAATTGTGTAAAGAATGAAATGTTGGTTCTGTTCTTGTTATGATTTCTAAGGTATGAGGGCTATATATAGTCTAACAATATAACTATGCTAATTATCACAATTAGCCCCTCAACCTTAGTAATCATCTATCTATGACTTAACAACAAGAATGTCTTCTAATCTTAATTACAATTTATCACTATTTTTGAATTTCTAACATTCTCCCCCTTAGTGATTTATTGTAATGAATGAAGTACGTGTTATCTTGTCTTGAAGGAATGAAATTGATGAGCCCGGTGGTGAAGACAATTGGGATGTTGAAACAAGTCTTCAAAGCTTTCTCTTTTGTCTTTGGAGAACTTGATTCAGTCTTGATCTTGGACTTCTTGAAGTTAAATCATATGAAGATTCTCAATGTTCTTTTTGAACAGAGAATGATGAAAGCATGTTTGGCTTGAATCTTTGAGAATTGATGAATCATGAATCAGAGTTGTCTTTTGAAATGCAGAAGAGATGAATCTTGGTTTTGATTCTTCAATCTTCGATTCCTGAGTGAAATTCAACTTTTCGATTCTTCAGTTTTAATTCTTGAACGAATCTCATCTTTTTGAAATGAAGTTTCATGAATATGAATAACAGAAAAGGGTAAGAAGACCCAAAGCAATAACAGTGGAACGGGTATACCAGAAAAAAAACACAGAACCAGGGTGAACAAATGGATCAACCAGCAAGAACGGAGGCAAAAAAACGCCCGAAGAGAAAAGTGAACAACAAGGAAAAGGGGAAAAGAGGGACGCCAAGGAAAACAAGGGAAAAATCGAAAAATAACCGAAGCACAAGGAGAGAAAGAAAAACAGACAAAAGAGACGCGCGGTATAAAAGTGACTGGAGTACACGCTAACAGGTAGACATGAGCACGAGATCAGTTGTGCCCTGTTACGTCAGCCACGGAATAACATACGATATAATGCACCAACCGCTGTGAGCAAAAGTAAAGGACGTAAAAAAACAGGAGCAAATAGCAGAATAAAGTAGTTATAAGGGAAGATAATCAGAAAAGACATACTGAACAAGATGATTACGCTAGCCCGACTTCTTACCACCGGGGAAAGTGCCTTTATTGAGGTGTATAATAGAATTGCTATCATCCGCAGGAAAACTCAGGATCAAGATAAGAAGGAAGGGGATTAGGCAAACGAAAAGACAAGAAGACACCATTGATCCCCCAAATGTGGCGGCTCGTTTACACAGAGCGGATAACTCGAGGTGGGCAGTCTATCAAAGCGATGGACAGTACCAGGGAACAAACGATCGTTAAGAGACCCTCCACGGGTCAGGGAAATAGACCAGACGAGAAAACAAAAAGGAGGACGGCAAGGAAACAAGTTATGTAATCGGCAAACAAGCGGCGAGCCAATTCCCGGAGGAGTACAGTGGTCTGAAGTCCACAGCGAAAGGAGGGAGGGAAGAAAAGAAAGAGAGGCGAGGGAGGAAGGGGAGGAGAAGAAGAAGGAAGGGAAGGGGGAGCAAAGCCAAAAAACGAAAAAACACTCAGCGAGCCAAAAGAGAAAAAGGAATAAGGAAGGTCCAAGAAAAGAAACAGAACATCAACTCCAACGAACACCGGAGAAGAAACACGTGCAACTTAAGGACAAAGGGAATGCATGAGCGTCGTAATTCATTGCACCGCCAAAGACAAAAACTTGCACTAAAAAGAACAGATATTTCGCATATAACCATAGATGCGAGTTAATTCAACGGCTAGGGTCCAAATAAGACAAGACGAGGGCTATGAAAGGCGCGGCAGTAAAGCATCACAAACAAGAAGACAAAAAAGGAGACGAAGTGACAGCAAAACACGAAGCGCAAATTGAATGAAGTTTAAGATGAAATTCTTATGAATTAATCATGCTCCCCCTCAATCCATGAGTATACATCTTTTGGAGCATCTTTGAATTGTTGAAGTGTCTTGAGTGAACATCTTTTCATCTTCGGTTTCATTCTTATCTCTAAAGTCAATTCAGATTCCCCTTTTTGAAATCAAAATCTTAATCAACTAAAGTCTAGTGAAAATCTGAAACTATTGACTCATCATGAACAATTTCTCTCCCTATACACAAACTTTGATAAGTCTTTTCCCATTTGAAACACCCAAATAAAATTTCTCAACATAGACTCTCATTCCATTTCTATCACTAACTATGCCTTGAAAAGGATAGAAAGATGGTACTTTAAGACGAATTGATGGAACACAGACTCTTATTCCAATTCATCTCCGAAGCAAAAGCTCAGTTGACAAAGACTATGAATCAATCATAATATTTTCTCCCCCTCATAATGACAAAATTGGGAATCAATGTCATTATGGACATATGAGATTGATTAAGTGTCACAAATAAGAACATGGAGAAATGTCAACCATCAAAACATCAACCCAAACTAGTAGCCCAACCCAAAATCCTATGGGTGACTAAAATGTAAGATTGAAGTTGTTGGGACAAACATTATATCATGGTGTTGAGGGTTTCTGTGTTTGTGTGAAGAGAAATGAAACCGGATAAGAATGATCCGTTTGCATGTTCAAAAATCAAAAGGATTAATGAAATGACCGATTGAAATGTATAACATTTTTCGGATTTCCTTTGTATCATTGAGATATGCACAAAACAAGTCTCTAACATAGTTCGGTCTGCGGCTTTTCAACCACAAGATTGCTTCAAAGAATATAAATCACGGTTAACACTACCGAAGCATTTGATAACCACAATTTTATCCTTAAAGACTTTTAGTGAAAACCGAGGTCACTTAGACTTCTCGTTAGCTCAATAATCACATAAATGTAATTATGAGACCTACGTTCAACGTTGGAAAAGATGTTAGCATTGGTAGGATTTCCATTCGATCATCGTGGAATATCAATTAAGATATCACTACGAATGTTCCGGCTATATCACAAAGATAAGCAATTATATCACAAAGATATGACTCGAATGTGTCCTATATAGACAATGAAAAATGATCAAAATAATGACCAAGCAATATAGCTCTAGACATAGTGAACAAATGAAGTCGGGGACTGGAGCAGAATGTCGCCCTTTTTCAATATCAACATCCTCCAAAAGAAGAGTCAATAGAAATGTGAAAATCTCCGTGAGAATGAAACAAGTATTTGTTAAGAAACACTTGAGTGGTTAGGTAAAGATGTGCATTGCTTCACTGGGTCCATGAAGACTTCTTCAATATCAAGATATCAACAAATGACATCTGATAGAAACGTGTTTTACCCGGCTTTGAATTTGGGAAGGGTATCATTTCTTTTATCCCTTTTCTCACAACAAATCACCTTAACCTCTCACTTTTCGACTTTACTCCCTCCATTCTAGTTGCACGAAATCAACATCACTCAAAATCCCCTCACTATCTAATGAAAGAAGTGAATACTCCGGGGTTAGAACTCATCGGCGATGATGAAATTCATGGAGTAAATTTTGAGAAATACCTATCGCTCATTGTGCAAACTAATCACCGAACTCCATTTGATTAAAAATCATTGGAAAAACATCAAATGTGTGAATGAAAAGTTTGAAACACATTTGAAGTTTGAGAATTTTGGAAGGGTATCATTTCTTTTATCCCTTTTCTCACAACAAATCACCTTAACCTCTCACTTTTCGACTTTACTCCCTCCATTCTAGTTGCACGAAATCAACATCACTCAAAATACCCTCACTATCTAATGAAAGAAGTGAATACTCCGGGGTTAGAACTCATCGGCGATGATGAAATTCATGGAGTAAATTTTGAGAAATACCTATCGCTCATTGTGCAAACTAATCACCGAACTCCATTTGATTAAAAATCATTGGAAAAACATCAAATGTGTGAATGAAAATGTTTGAAACACATTTGAAGTTTGAGAATTTTTGAAATCACAAACTCCTCCTTAATCTATGCAAGAATATATCAAAAATGGTTTTCATAGAAAGGTGGAGCAAAAATTGTTTTTGCGAAATCAAAAAGAAACACAAAGTTTTGCTTCAACAACAATGTTGGTAGTAAGATAGCTAGGGAGTACACAAAGGCGTTCAATCCGTCGCATCTTACAACAACATGTTGGAGGCAATTTAAAAACATTTAAGTAAAGTGTAAATCCAATCAATTAGTACAATATGAGAGAACAAGGGAGTACACAAAGGCGTTCGATCCTTCGTTTCCCATATCACTAATTGAGAGTTTGAAAAGTTTGTTTGGAAAAAAAATTTGATTGCTATTACACATACATATTCATATAAGAATACTTGGAAGTACACAAAGGCGTTCGATTCCTTGTTTTCTTATATCAATTTATATGTATAATAACAATGTTTAACAATAAATATATCATTTAAGAACGGGTTACATACATAGTATATGCAAGCCAATAAAAAATCTTTTTGTTTATTTTTGTAATTTTTCAATTTTGTATTTTGTTTTCTGAAATGCAAGAAAAGATTAAGGTTTAAGTTAACATACCAAGCTTGGAGATCAGAAAATAAACCTCTTTTCGTCCAACGGTTTTGTGAACAAATCTGCAAGTTGAAATTCAGTTCCCACAAAGTAGAGTTCGATGTCACCTTTCTCAATATGATCTTTGAGAAAATGATATCTAACATCAATATGCTTAGAGCGAGAGTGGTTTACTGAGTTGACTGCAATGGCAATGGCACTCTGAGAATCACAATAGATAGGAATATGATCATACGTCAGAACATAATCAGTCAGTTGTGTCTTCATCCATAAAACTTGAGCACAACAACTAGCCGCAGCCACATATTCTGCTTCAGCTGTTGATAGTGAAACACAATTCTGTTTCTTGGAAGACCAACTCACAATTTTATCACCTAAAAATTGTAAAGTACCGGAAGTGCTCTTGCGATCAAGTTTACAACCTGCATGATCTGCATCTGAATATGCAGTTAGATTGAATCCAGTATCCCTTGGATACCAGAGACCTAAATCGGGTGTCCCCTTCAGATAACGAAAGATTCATTTCACAGCTTGATAATGTAAATCAGTTGGAGCAGCTTGATATCTAGCACACATACATGTTGCAAACATTATATCTGGGCGAGATGCTGTTAGGTACAACAATGAACCAATCATACTTCGATATCTCTTTTGGTCAAATGGTTTCCCATTTGTATCAGCATTTATGTTTGTTCGAGCAGCCATTGGGGTAGAAATTGAAGAACATGAAGTCATATCAAACTTTTTCAACATGTCATTTATGTATTTACCATGTGATATAAAAATACCAGTTGGTAATTGTTTGATTTGAAGACCCAAAAAGTAATTCATTTCCCCAATCATGCTCATTCAAAATGATTGACCATTAGAGATGAAAAGTTTCGGCAAAATGTTTGACTGGTCGACCCAAATATAATGTCATCAACATATATTTGAACTAGTAGAACATGCTTACCTTGTTTGCGAATGAACAAGGTAGGGTCAATTATGCCTTTGGTAAATCCACCTTTAAGTAAGAAAGTAGTTAAGGAATCATACCATGCTCGGGGTGCTTGCTTAAGACCATAGAGAGCCTTGTCTAACCTGTAGACATGTTTTGGTCTTTGAGGATCAACAAAACCTTCAGGTTGATCAACGTAAACTTCTTCTTTGAGATCACCATTCAGAAAAGCAGTTTTCACATCCATTTGAAACACAGTGAAATTTCGGAATGCGGCATAAGCTAAGAAAATTCGAATGGCCTCCATTCTTGCTACTGGAGCAAAAGTTTCGTCGAAATCAACACCAGGTTGTTGGCAATAACCCTTAGCAACAAGTCGAGCTTTATTCCTTACTACCACTCCATTCTCATCGTTTTTGTTTTTGAATATCCACTTCGTTCCGATTGGATCATCTTTTCTAGGATTTGGAACTAATCTCCATACCTTCAGTCTTTCAAATTGAGCGAGTTCATCTTGCATTGCCTTAACCCACTCTGGATCTTTAAGAGCTTCAGATACCGTTTTGGGTTCAATATTGCTAAGAGAAAGTGCAACAAGACACTCATTCACTGAAGTACGAGTAGTTACTCCTGCTTGTGGATCTCCAATTATCTGATCAGTAGGATGGTCTTTCTGCATACGTGTCCACTTGAGAGCATGAGGAAGCGGATCTTGTTCTTGAAGATCAACATCATCATCATTGAAACTTGAGTTTTGTTGAGAGATAGAGTCATAACTTGGTATAACTCTTTCCTCATATGCTGGATGATCAAAGTCAAGTGGTACATACACATTTGGAGTGTTCAGGGGATTGTTGTCTGAGTGAATTGAGAAGGTTGTTCTTGAACATTCACTTGAGAAGGATTCTCAGGAGAGGATGATGGAATAGAATTAATTGAAGATGATCTTTGCTCGGAAGAACTTGATGATGATTCATGAATGTTGTTAGGAACTGGATCATGGTTATGAAGAGGTTCATTGTTTGGAATTGGTTCAACGATGATCTGAGGTTCTTGATCATGAACCGGTTTTGAATTATAGAATTCTTCAAAAAGAATATCTAATTCATCACTTGTTGGAGTTGGAAACTTCTTGAATTTGAAGCTAAGGTAGAATTCCTTGTAGAAGTACTTGAAGCACTTGAATCATTACTTGTTGGTAGCAAACTTTCTTGCTCAAAAATCATGCCTGACATCTCATCAAACCACACATTCATTGTTTCTTGAATTGTGTTTGTTCGACGATTGTAGATTCGGTAGGCAATTGATGTTTTGGAATAACCAACAAAATATCCTTCATCACCTTTCTTCTCGAACTTTCCAAGATTCTCCCGATCATTCAATGTAACAAACACACCCAAATATGTGAAAGTAGTTGATGTTGGGTTTCCGTTTGTTAACAACCTCATAAGGAGTCTTTTCGAACCGCTGATTGATAATGGACCGATTCTGAGTGTGACAAGCAGTGTCAACAGCTTCAGCCCACATATTGGATGGCAATTTGGAATAAGCAAGCATTGTCCTTGCTGCTTCCACCAGCGGTCGATTTCTCCTTTCAACAACACCGTTTTGTTGTGGGGTGCGAACTGCTGAGAATTGATGAGTAATACCTTTGGATTTGCAGAATTCATCAAACAGCATTCTTGAATTCAGTACCGTTATCCGAACGGATGTAACGAACTGGAAGGTGAAGATTTACTTGAGTAATGGTGATGAAATCTATCAACATCTGAGTTGTTTCATCTTTGGATGCAAGGAACTTGACCCAAGTATATCTTGAATAATCATCAACAATAACCAGGATGTATTTCTTCCCATTTCGGCTTTGTACTTTCATCGGCCCACAAAGATCCATGTGAAGCAAATGAAGAGGTGCCAAAGAATTTGGAGATTTCTTCGGTTTATGAGAAACTCTCTTAATCTTCCCAACAGCACACGAAGGACAGACATGCTCACTTTCATACTTATAGTCAGGTAAGCCTTCAACAAGATGCTTATTGACTAAAGTATTGATTGTTTGGAAATTCAGATGAGAGAGCCTTCTATGCCATAACCAAGAATTCTTTGAAGTAGCCTTTGAAATGAGACAGATATTATCAGTTGGTTGGTTATCATCGAGATTGACGGTAAAAAGGTTATCGTCACGATCGCCACAAAGAATATCAACTCCTTCTAAGGTTTGGACTTTGCAAAGAGATTTTCGAAAAAGAACTTGAAGATTGTTATCACAGAATTGTCCAACACTGAACAAGTTGTGACTTAAACCTTCAACATAGTGAACTTTCTTGATTATAATCCCATTTCGTTCAATGTCCCCATAACCTAAGATAGGAGCGAAATTGTTGTTTCCAAAGCGAACAGTTCCCATGAATCTTTCAACAAAATTCCTCAGCAAAGATTTATTTCCAGTCATGTGCTTCGAACACCCGGAATCGAGTATCCACACACAGATGGTTATTTCCTGCAATCAAAGAAATTTAACCGTTTTTAGGTACCCACTTGAAAACGGGTCCTTTTTGGTTAGATAAAACATGCAGGGTATATAACTTAGGATGCGCATTCAAACATGTTATTGAATCAACATAAGCATCAACAAGCATATTATCAACAAACATATTTGAATAAAATGTACGAACATTCACACAAGAATTAAAAGTAACATGTCTACAAGCATTCATCTCCACCACACAGGAATTAAAATTGTTTACAAGCTCACAAGGCCTTGCCTTGGCACATTCACCATTTATTAACAAATCAGAATTGTTTTGTTTAACAGGAACACCTTTCCACCGATTAACAGCTTTTCTCCTCCTTCTTTTCTTCTTTTTCTCAACCTCTTTCTGATACTAGTGATCTTAGGTACTAATGACTTAGCAACCCATTTAGCATCACTACTTAAGCTCTTTCCACCTGTTGAATTGAAAGAAAGATTAGAACTAGAAGTTTTAAACACTTTCATCTTTTTGGAATCTTTTGGAGGTGAGGAAACTTCTTGCTTCTTTGGTTTATCATGAGAAAACCATCCATATCTATCCCTATATCTAGTTGAACCACTTGATGTATCTTTAGTTAGCGAAACTGAGCTAGACTTAGACACCTTAGGTTTAAAGCTAGATTGAGAGCTAGATTTAGAAGCTTTAGGATAGTCTTTCGGAAGTTTCACTTTGGTGTACTTTGTTGTGTGTGGGGTTTCAGCTTGTTCCTTTTTGACATGTTTCACAGGTGTAGCAATGGTCTTTGGTTCAGTCTTGACGAGTTTGGTCTTAACTCTTTTCTTTGAGTAATATGAAGTTGGAGCTTTGGACGATGGTTTTTGAGATTCCATTTTGTTTCCACTTTGATTTTGGTAGATTCAATCTTTTTCTCAGTTTCTGAATCAAAAATATATTCTCCCTCCATGAATTTATCAAAATCAACCTTCGTGAAATCTTTTGAAAAAGAAAATATCAATGGAGATTGATTAATTTTAGATTTATTTGATAATTTTGAGAAATCAGGAATCTTGGTGTCCAACTTCACATTATGGGTAGTCTCAGAAATTAGGTCAACTTGAACTGACACATCTTTGGTCTCATAAGAAAATTGAGTAGACGTATCAACACCTATACTAGCACTAGGCTTAGGGTGAACAACTAACTCATCAACATCGTTGCATGTGAAAAACCTATAGAAGTACCATATCAAAACTAAACTATGTGCAAGTTCTTCATCAGAAAGATCAGTTGCACACAATCATCAGCTATAAAAGTAGCAGTATTTTGACAAGTACATTCAAGAGAATCAGTCAAGGTCTGGGTAGAGGTATTGGTAGATGAATCACAAGTAGTTTGGGTAGAATTTTCTACGGATGCACTTTGGTCAGTTTGAGTAGAAACATTCTCACAAACTTTCTTAGTATTAACAACAATACATTTATCCTCTAGATTCGTACTTTGAGACTTGAGATGATTGATAACTGTTTGTTGAGATTCCACCTTTTGTTGTAAATCTTCTATTTGCTTTTCCAAAATGTGGTTGGAAAATACATTTTAGTTGATTTAGGTGAAGTACCAACAGATTCTTGGTTTTGAAAATTTGATTCAATTTCTTCCAATTTGAAAATTGAAGATTGTTTTGTTTTGTATGAATCATTGATTGCATCATAATTAACCAAAAAATCTTGATTATGTATTCTCTCAACTTCATCAGTCTCAAATTCGTCATCCAATGGACGAATAAATTGTTGTATCATACCAAGGCGAAGAATTTTTCATCATACAGGGGTTCGATTTCCTCTTTGGCCTTTTTTAATGGTGTGATATTCTCAAATCCCAACCCGAGAAGAAGTTCTGTTTTGTCAATTTTTGACTTGTTGAAATAGGCAGTGAAATTCAAGAGAGGATTTTGTTCAACTTTATATAACTTTTCTTGATAGAAAAGTATATTCTTTTTAAATTCCTCAACTTGTTTTTCAAGAGTCTCAATCTCAATGCCTTTTAGAAAACAATTATGATTTAAATCAGAAATCTTCCTTTCGAGTTCAACATTATTTGGTTTAGCCTCTTGGAGCTTCTTATTGAGAATATCAACGTCCATTTGTCTCGCATTTGCCCGAAGCCATTCATTGGTCTTTTGAATTTCAAGATCTTGATTGGCTTTTTCAAGATCATGAATGGTCTTTTCAAGATTTTGACATCTTGTAATAACTTAGAATCAGGAGTGACATTCATCTCACATTCTTTAACCAACATTTTGTCTTTGTATGCTTGAAAATCTTGTTTAATAGTATCATGTTCAAAAAGTAATTTTGAGTGTTCTTCAAGAAGATTTGAAAATTCACTTTTTGAAAATGAAATACTATTTTTCAACTTTTTGTTTTTGTTGGCTAAAGAATTGATATGATTTGTTAATTTAGATAAAGCTAATCTACAAGACTCTTTGTCCTTAATCAAAGAAAAAGTAGAGTCGAGATTTACCTCATCATCTGGGTATTCATCATCAGTGCTTTCTGCTTCAAGGACTTTGTTCTTGGCCAATCTCGCCATATAGCAAACATTAGCGGAGAGATCTTGATCTTCATCATCAGTGAGCAACAGCCATTTGTCATCTTCGGCAAGCAATGCATGTCCTGCTTCGACCTGTTTGGCTAATAGCATCTTTTGCTTGTAGTACTCATAGTTCCGCTTCTTGGGTTGTTTGCAATCAACAGCAAAATGTCCAGGAATTCCACAATTGTAGCACCTTTTGTCTGATGTCTTCCCCTTTTCACCTGCTTGTTTCTCATATGCTTCCTTCTTATCACCATACCTTGAACCAGTAGCTTCACTTTGATCATTGCTCCTTGGATGATAGTGTTCCTTCTTGGGAAATGCACTTGTTGAAGAAGTGCGGAGATTGTTGTTTGTTGGCCTCGCTTTATAAAATCTCTTCTTGAAATGCTTAGTTACTACGGCAAGAGCTTGATATAGTTCGTCTGATACACCATCTCTTGTAGCCATCACATCATCTCCCTCCTCATCCGACGAAGAAACAACCACCATTTGCCTTTTAAGGACTTCAGAAATCTTCTTTTCAACGATCAATGCCAAAGGATCAGAAGATACAACTTCCGGCATTTTGTTCGATGAAGCTTTGTTTAGGACTTGGTTTTCATTGAGCTTGAAGGATTCATATAGAGTATGAATGGTGAATTTGGTCAGGTTTTGATGTTGCTTGATTTGGGTTCCAAAATCTTCCCATTCTTGACCAAGTGCTTTGATGAACTTGATGTTTAACTCAATCTCAGTCTTCTTGACATTGTTCTTTCTCAATTCATTAATGACATTGCAGAATCTGTAATAAACTGCCTCAAGAGATTCATTTGGCATTTTGGAGAAGTTGTCAAACTCAGTCAAAATGTTGGTCATTCTGATTGTCGAAGTCACGTCAGCTCCTTCCATCTGTCTAGCCACCTCATCCCATATCTCTTTTGCTGTATCATAAGAATCAACAGACCCATAGATTTCATCCGGTAGAGCTCTGTATAAACATGACCTTGCTCTGTTATCTGCAGCTGTTCGATCCTTTTGCTCAGCATTCAAAAGTTCATGAGTTGAATAACTGCACCAGTAGTGGGATGGAGATGAACAGCAAGTCCATTCAAAATGGAATCTTTCATCATATGACCATTTGTTTGACTTTCCACATAGTCCATGAATCGTTTCTTCCATAGTCCGTAAGAACCACGGTAGAGAACTGGAGGTCTTGTATCAGAACCTAATGCCAATGCTTCACGAGAAGCCATTTGAGATTGATTTGAATTGAAAGAGCAAATGAAACGATCTTGGTAGGAAAATGAAACGATCTTGATTTAAACAAAAATTGAAACGATCTTGATTGAACCAGGTAACTGAAACGATCTTGATCAACAAGGAAATTGAAACGATCTTGAAATGAATAGAGAATGAAACGATCTTGATAAAATCGTTCTGGGTGAGATCGTCTTTGAGTAAGATCGTCTTGGTACTTTTTGATGAAAATTTTGGTTAAGTATAAGAAAAGAAACGGTCTTGAAAAACAAAATGTGAAACGATCTTGAGAAGATCGTCTTAGGTAATTTTATGAGAAATTTGGTTAAGTATGGAAAATGAAACGGTCTTGAAAACTGGGACGATCTTGATTGAAGGTCGTCTTGAAAATTTTGGTGAAATTTGGCTAAGTATGAAAATGAAACGGTTTAGATGAAGATCGTCTTAGGTGAAACGATCTTGGTTTGAAGATCGTTCTGGGTAAAAAAATGAGACGATCTTGGTATGAAGATCGTCTTGTTCTTTCTCAAAACTTTAAGTGTATGAAACGACCAAACCAATCCTTTTGGATTAATTAGCCAGAATCAACACTTCCACAACACACTCTTAGCTAAAACGATCTTGTTAGGATCGTCTTAACAAGCCACAAAGTACTGAACTAAAACGATCTTAGGCAGATCGTCTTGGTCATCTTCTTCAACTGAACACTTTTCCAGAAAAACTCCATTGACAAGTTTTTAAAACTTCGATTTCTTAACACTTACTAGGAGTTAGATCACGAAATCACTTCTAAACTGTTTTAATTCACGTCCGAAACACGAATTTGAACAAAATTCAACACAAAACACAACAGATTCAAATCCCTGAAATTACGCGCCAAAACTCAAAATTCAATCTCGAGATTTGGATTGAATTGGAACTTGAAAATTGACAGGATTATGTTATCAATAGCCACGAATCTATTGATGAACAAACAACTGTGATTTTATGAGATTTGATGTGTGAATTTTGAAGAACCAGTAGGTGAGATATTTCGAACAGAATTTGAGATTAAACTTGATTTTGATGAAATTGTGATTGAATTCAGTTATGGATCGTCATCAGATTGATGTTTTCTCTGATACCACTTGTTATAACACGATTTTAGCTCTGAATTCAATCTAACAATGGCGGTTTGCTAGTGTGTGTTCTTGGTGTGTGTGTGTGTGTTTTGAGAGAGAAAGATCGAATAAACTGAAAGATTGGAATTAATTGTGTAAAGAATGAAATGTTGGTTCTGTTCTTGTTATGATTTCTAAGGTATGAGGGCTATATATAGTCTAACAATACAACTATGCTAATTATCACAATTAGCCCCTCAACCTTAGTAATCATTTATCTATGACTTAACAACAAGAATGTCTTCTAATCTTATTTACAATTTATCACTATTTTTGAATTTCTAAAGCAAATGGTAATAATGAACTCCAAATTTTCCAAATGATAACCTCAGGATTCACTGGAACTCTTAGAGGCTGGTGGGATAACTATTATACTGAACAAGATAGACAATTTATTCAAAATGCTAAAAAGATAATAGTCGTCAAAAATGAAAGTACAAATAATCAAGAAATACCAACAGAAACAACTGATATAATAAATACTTTAATATTTGCTATAATAAAACATTTTGTAGGAAGTCCTAGTGATTATCAAGAAAGAAACTCTTTAATATTATTAAATTTAACATGTAGAAAATTACAAGATTTTAGATGGTATAAAGATATATTTCTTTCTAAGGTAATGAGTAGAGAAGATTGTAGAGAAGCTTATTGGAAAGAAAGATTTATTGCAGGATTACCAAAATTATTTGCAGAAAGAATAAGAGAAAAGATTAAAAAGGATTTTAATAATAATATCCCATATAAAGATTTATCTTATGGTCAAATAATAAATTATATAAATCAAGAAGGATTAACTATATGCAATGATATGAAATTAAAAGAAAAAATGAAAAAAGATGGTATTCAAGGTCGTAGTGAATTAGGAAATTTTTGTCAACAATATGGGTTTGAACCAATAAAAATTCCTACAAAATCAAGAAAGAAAACTTATAAACAATTTATTAAGAAAAACTATAATAAAAAACCATACATTAAGAATAAATATAATCAACAAAAATATGAACAAAAATACGATAAAAAATATAAAAAAATATTCAAAATAAAAAACAAGGCAAACAAGATGTTATAATTTGTTATAAATGTGGAAGACAAGGCCATTATTCAAGAAATTGCGATACTAAGAAGAAAATTAATGAGTTAAATATTTCAAAAGAATTAAAAGAACAAATTACTTGACATAAGCTTATTGTATGATAGACATGGTGATTGAAAGTATTACTGATTATGAAGATAATGATTTAAATTGTTTAAACAATAGTTCAAATTCTAGTTCAGAAGATGATGTATGTGAATGCATTGGTCCTTGTATTTGTGAAATTAATGGAGAAATAAATGTTATAACCAAAGATAATAAAAAGTTATTAGATTTAATAGAAGGAATTAGTGATAAAGATATAAAAGAAGTATATTTAAAACAATTAAAAGAAAAATATAATTTATCTACTAATAAAGAAGAAGAGACATCATATAATTTTAAAGATATTTGTCAAAAATTTCAAAATAATCAAATAACAAAAACTCCTGTTACTATAACAGAATTACAAGCAGAAGTAAAAGTTATTAAAGAAGAAATTAGAGAAATAAAGATTAAGATAAAAGAACTAGATAAACAAAAAACTGTAAAAGATGAATCAAGTAATGAAGAAGAAAATAAAGAAGAAATTATAATTAATCGAATAAAAGAAATCAATTCTCAAAGATGGTATACTAAATTAAATATTATTGTTAATAACGAATTTAGAATATCTTTAGTTGCTATGATAGATAGTGGTGCAGATATGAATTGTATACAAGAAGGTTTAATACCTACAAAATATTATGAAAAAACTTTATACAAATTATCTAGTGCTATAAACTCAGATATAAATGTTAATTACAAATTATCAAATGTACATATTTGCAAAGAAAATTATTGTTATAAAACTCAATTAATTCTAGTAAAAGATTTAACGTCTCAAATATTATTAGGATCACCATTTATAAGTCAATTATATCATTTTATGGTAACTGAAAATGGAATTATTACCAAAGTTTTAGGAAAAGATATTTGTTTCGAATTTACTCAACCCATTATTACAAGACAAATAAATATATTAAATTTAAAAGAAAAACAAAAACATTTTCTAATAAATGAGATAGATTATATTAGAATAAAGAATCAATTACAAGATAATATAATT
Organism: Erigeron breviscapus; assembly: GCA_034093135.1. Taxonomy (NCBI): domain Eukaryota; kingdom Viridiplantae; phylum Streptophyta; class Magnoliopsida; order Asterales; family Asteraceae; genus Erigeron; species Erigeron breviscapus. Next base: position 28,001,106 of record CM067174.1, read on the forward strand.
AAACAAAGAATTCAAGATATTGAAGAAAAATTTAAAAATAATGTTTGTGCTAATATCCCAAATGCTTTCTGGGAAAGAAAGCAACATATAGTCAACCTACCTTATATTAAAGAATTTAATGAAAAGGATATTCCAACAAAATCTAAAGCTATACACATGTCTCAAGAATTAGAAACTTATTGCAAAAAAGAAATACAAGAATTATTAGATAAGAAATTAGGGAAACTGGAATGAAATAAAGAAGTGAAAAGAAAAAACAATTGGTTTCCTCCTCCTTAGTA